>QXTE01000226.1:1515899-1869175 GCA_003942145.1 Platysternon megacephalum
ACCTGGCTACCACAAGGAGCTACAGTTACTACAGTGATGGAAAAACCTTTTCATCAACGTAAGAAGCGTCTACACTACAGAGGCATAGCTGCCGCTGTGCTGCTGTAGTGTGGACATATCCTCCGTCTGACATTACTGGAGCCTGCCTCTGCACAGATGTGTGTCTCCCAGGCCCCTGCTGATAGGTTGTCCCCAGTCCTGCAAAGGCATATGCACATTTAACTTTAGGCACACTGAGCCGGCCCACTGAGCCGAATGGAACTACTCACAGTGTGTCAAGTTAAGCACAGTGAATCAGAGTGAAGTCTGCATCAGAGTTACACTTGTTTCAGTCAATGAAAACGGGGAGCAACCTTCTTCTCTTCCTTCCCTTCACCCTTTACTAGCCCTCTGGGATGGGGAGGGACAGTCCAATTGCCTTCAACTCACTCTCTTTGGGCAGTGGCTCGCTTCCCTGATTTATCATTAGAATTCCTCATGGGCAGGTGCAAATAAGCACCCTGCCATCGCCAGGAGGGCAGCCTTAGGGAGTAGCCCTGAATGTTGCTGCAGAAGAACCTCAAAAACATACCTGGATCCCACTAATACGCTGCCCTAGAGAGCCCTGGCCTAGCTGCTATTTAGCTTTCTATTCTGGCAAGTACAGCAATTCTGGCTTTGTTTGGATATTCTGGACAGTAGGAGCTCACCATACCACAAATGCGGCCATTACATACAGTACTAACTGCCTCTTACAGCTCCTTTGTCTTTGTAATGAGGTCCTGGCTTCTTAGTGCTCTTCATCAGATTGCAGCAAACAGCCTCTCAGCAGCTCTTTCTCCCAAGTCTGTGAAAACACCTACGTCACCTGAAAGCTGCCAGGCCCAGACAACCGTTCTTCACCACTGCAGCCAGAGGCAGGATGACTCCAAGGAGAGAAAAGCAGCCAAGCAGCACTTAAATAAAAGCACCAGCATATTTCACATGTTGTAGATTGCATTTGTCCCTGCTGTAGTGTCCTCTTTTGACACTTTCTAGGTTTAGTCTGTTCATTCCTACTGTGAAGTGTATATAACCTCTCAGTCTGTCAGAAAAACAAAATGCAGAAGTAAAGTATTTGTGACAGTTACAATCCTCCTTTTGGAACTCCAGGCGTGTGTGGTGGAATTCACCTCCCCACTGCCCAGGCCTCCGTGCTTTTCCAACGTTTGAGAGGAGTTTCCACTTTCCTCCAACTTGGAAAGTCAGACTGGACTAGGAAGACCCACTGGAAGTGTGGTGTGTACATAAATATGTGAGGGGTCCTCTCCATTTTTGGGTGCCTGGAAGAAGCCACTCTCCAAATGAGAACTTCAGAGAAATAGGGAGATTGTATGGTTGAAGGCAGAGGTTCTCAACCTGAGGGGTGAAAACCCCTGGGGGCAGGGTCAGAAATCGGTGTCGGAGGGCCATGACCCTCTGTTCTTCTATATTACTAAAATGGGAGGGCATCCCAGATATGGAAGGGAACTGCTGCAGGGCCCCAGTATGGAAAAAGATGAGACCTGCTGGTTCCAGAGATTGGTAGTTGGATAAGGAGCCTTTCACATGAAGCCTAGCAGTTACTGACAGACATTAGCGTGTGTAGCGACTGTTTGGGGATACAGTGCAATCACTCAAACACTTTCCACCAACACTAAATTCCCTTTAGAAAAAAAGAACAACAACAACAACAAAAAAAACCTTTCAGAGGAACAAACAGCTTCACTGTGAACAGAGAGCAAACAGTATACGTTTTTCCAGATCCTCGAATGCTCCCCAGGTGTTTTTCTGCTTACTAAGAGCCTACTGGAACACAGATTAACCCAAGCTCTGGTTATAATCTTATTATGCTATTAACTCTATCATTGTACTTTGCAGAAAAAGATAAATAGGCAGGAGAAGAGAACACAAGCTAGTCCAAAACTTTTTTTGTCACTTAAAACATGTAAACACAATTTCCCCCTTTTTATTTGCAAGTTATTTCCTGTCTTGAGCTAACTAACACACCATAAACAAACTTCAGTACGGCACCGTTTAAAGGTAGGATGGTCTCCGATGCACACAAACAAATAAATAAAAATGGGGGACCCTCTTTTTTAAGTAGAATCACGTTCCAATAGACAGCCCTGTGAACTGTCTGACCTCCAGACAGAATACCAAAATAATGAAAGCCAGCTACTCAGCTGTCAAGGCAAGAAAATCAGTTCTTTTTACATGCCCTGTTGTCATTAAATCGTGACTTATTTCCTAGCTTCCTGGTTTGCTTGGTAAGTGCTTAGCTCAAGAAAGTTACAAGGCATCATCGCAATTTCACCAATTTTATCAAAGTAGCCAATCAGTAACTAAAGTTCGGTGATTTCTTGGGCTAACTTTGACAAACTTATGTGGCAAGAGTTTTTTTTGTGAAAAGCTCATTAGCAGGATGTCTGCTAAATAACTAACAAACATTTTAGACCAAGTTAGCTGAAACCCAGCAGTGTTTCACTATAAACAGACAGTCATTGTCCATACGGAATTCTACTGCACATTTCAAATTTCACTTTGGGAATAAACACAGTATTAATAGATCTGATTGCGTTATTCATTTTTATATTAAATGCAATTAAAAAAAACACCCTATTTTCTGGATTTGCTTGATGCTTCTACCGAAATTTCAGTGATGCAAAATTCAGCACGCTTCTGCTGCAGAAAACTGAGGGAATTGTTGCAGTGTTTAGGTCTCGCTTGCTACTGAGTATATGAGGTCCAGATTACAAAACATTTTATACCATATTACATTGCTGCCTTTCCTGTTAAATACAGAATTTTGCCTCATGTTCCTTTCTATCAATAAAATATACATCAAGGCTTCCTTACAAGCAGAGAGAGTGTATGTGTAAATACACACACACACACACTTTGAAAGACACTACCAACCAGAGCACAGAGGATGGCAATTCCATCCTGTGGTAACTTCTGAGGTTTTGCAATTGGTTTTTGTTCCATGCTGGAATGAAAGCATTTTTCTGAACATTTTTTTGAAAACACACTGTTGTGTTTTCGTTCTATAGCCTGGTGGTTAGGGTGCTGGCGGGGGATGTGGGAGACTCAGGTTTAAATTTTTGCTCTGCCTGAATTACAGCAGAGCTCTTCATCCCCAATTCCTCTGATTCAGGCAAAACGAGGACTTGAACCTGGGTCTAAAAGATTCCAAGGCAGAACCCCAACCCATCTACAGCAAGGGTGTCTCTCTCTCTCTCTCTCAAAACCAAACTATCTCCACAAAATAATTTGGCTTTGACAAAACTGGATATTTTGCCAAAAAAATAAAAATAAATTAAAAAAAATAAAAATTACTTCCAAGAAAGTTAACAACAGATTATTAAAACTAAGATTAGAGGGGAAAATGTGTCTCTCTCTATTCTTTCTACTCCGTGCATTTGACTGCAGTTTTTTTATAGTCCATTTCAGTGTTTCTCCAGTCAGTCATTTCCCCCCTTTTGTGTGGATCTTCCACCCAGTAAACAGGGAGAGAATTTTTTTGTTTTAAACCAGAGAAATATGCGATAGCATAAACCACAAAATTTGGCTGGGGGCACTGAAAGGCAGTTGTAGAACCTGAAGTTATTTTGAACTCTTTTTCTTATAGTGACTGTGTTCATGTGCCCCTTTAACACAAAAACTCAGCTCTATTCAAAAAAGCAGCGGCAACATTGCCAGCAACGATCACTGTGAAGGACTTGAGTCATTCTCACCTGGCTGATCATAACATTCTCAGAGAAATACATTAACTATGTAATTCTCCTTTGCATCAAGAAATAACCAAGGGAATAAACAGTGTAGAAGAAGAAAAAAAAAAAGATGCCACCAAAGAAACAGTCACACCTTGAGAATAACTTGGTTTTGAATCTGTAACAAAAGGATGATCGAAATTTGCACAGAGCATTTATTCAGACGCTAGCTTTCAAAGTGTTCCAATGAACTTACTCTTTAAAATCCTAAACTCGCTGAAAAATGAGAACACACACCAAGGAAATGAGTATGATTCCCTTAGCACGTGCAAAGGCACCACAAACACTGTCCCATTCAGAGAACCTCAAACAGGCAAATTATTGGCGGCTGGTAACAAAGGCTTTATGTTCATTGACATCACAGGTCTACTCAATCAAACTTTTTTTTTTTTTTTTTTTGTTTATATCATCTTGGGTTTCTTTTAAGCCCTTTTTGGTCAAATGTGCATTTTTGAAGTGATCACTGATAAGGAATCCATCACCCACCAGATGGGAGTGCACACCCTGTGTACAAGCAGCTCTGAGTCATACCATCTACTATAAAGTGTGTTGTGGAACCTAGGCTGAAAATGTGCATCTCTCTTTCAACATGTAGAGGAAAGCTGGAGATAATCAGAAGCTAGATGTTATCCATTCACTTCTCAAGGAAAAGGACAACGTACTTTGCTTAACCAGTAAATCAGCAATATGGCTGCCAGATCTCTTAGTCACACCACAAACTACCACAAGCAGTGTGGTTCCTTCATCCCTGACAATACCACAGCTGCTGCTTTATAAATGGCTGATACTTACAATTGGGGCGTTTTGTAAGCCGGCTATGCAGAACACCTGACCCATCTACTTACCTGTTTCTTGCCCATCTCTTGCACTCCAGTTTTATTGCCCAAACTCACCCACCCTCCAACCCCTGCACAACTTCAAATGAAGTCAGAATTTGAAACTTACCTGCTCTTTGTCAGGTTTGTCAGAGATGTCGTTCAGACTGGTGGAAGTCAGGTTTCTATGGGTCATGGCTGGACTGCCTGCAAGGACAAGGTCAATACCAGTTAAGGCATCTGTTACAACCCAGCAAAAAGGACACAGAGGGTCTGGCTATAGCACTACCTTCCAAAGGGCTGCATAAGAAGGGCAGGGTAGTGGGCCAAACTGGAAAAATTGTAGAGCTGGATACAGGGTGCTTTATGGAGTTCAAAGTTACAAAGGGGATAGAAGGAAACCAAAGATTCATAGTATCTGGTCCACAAAATTCCCACACTAAGGGCTTGTCTACACTACTGCGTGGGGTCGATCTAAGATACGCAACTTCAGCTACGTGAATAGCGTAGCTGAAGTCAACGTACTTAGATCTACTTACCGCGGTGTCTTCATTGCGGTAAGTCGACAGCTGATGCTCTCCCGTCGACTCCGCTTGCGCTCCTTCTTCTGGTGGAGTACCGGAGTTGACGGGAGAGTGCTCAGCGGTCGATAAATCGACCCCCGCTGGATCGATCGCTGTCCGCCATTCCGGCGGGTAGTGTAGACAAGCCCTCAGTATGAAACAGAAATAAAATAAAGTTTAAGGCACTTCCAAAAAACAGAGTTTGAGCGCTGCTCCTGGACATGTTTGACAGGTAACCCTTCCTACACTAGTCCCCCCAGTTATGAGAATAGGAAGCTTTCTAAGTAAGCTGACCGAACAGCTGGTTTAATCAACACTGCATCCTGGGAGCTTGTCTATAGTATCAGCTGATGATGTTTAGAAGAAATTACTTTTCTTTCAACTACCTTAACTGACCCTCCCTGTCAACCATAGGCTAATTCTGAGACTGCTGAACAGAAGAGACAAAACTATCTGCACATCAACTTGGTGTAAACCACCATAATCAATAGGACAGCAGACTGAAGTTACTTAGAAGACAGAGGCCAATAGTTTAAATAGGTGGACTTAACCTTTCTTTCAAAGAAGCGATTGACAAGATACACACTGCTCAGCCTTAAAATGTCAGTAAAGTAACCTAGCAGACCTCCAGGCAGCAAAGCCAGACAGTAATTGTGCGCAAGCTTATGGACAATTATTCCCGTTGAACCTTATGTTTTCAGACACTGCAGCAGAGAGGAGGAAATAACTTGGAAAAATAAGAAGCAACCAAACCTTCACTCATTTCTAAAATTCTATTAGAATGCTTTAATTTTTTATTAAAAAAACCCACACACAGGAACAGTCATAACTACAAGGAAAAAAAAAATCAAACAGCGTCCAAAGAGAGACATTGACGACAAATATAATACCCTCAATCTGAAAGGCATGTCAGTTTCCGAGTATGCTCTTTTTATGGTTCTGAAATGTTAGGATACTTTCTCTGTGACTTCTGCTGGAACCAGAAGTTCTGACATACAGCAAGAGAGGCTCTTATCATAGATTTTTCTAGTCATGACCAGAAGTAGAGCTACAGAAAAATCTCAAAGAGAGTTGCTGTGAGATTTCCCAACCAAGTTTTCAGACTCTAGGTTGGGATATGTCTCAAAATAAGCTTCTTAATTTATGGAGGTTTGTTCAAACTAAAATCCAAAGGCCACGCTTCCAAAAGAGATCAGTACCGAACAGCTCCCACTGTTCTCACTGGAAGCTGCTGGGAGCTGAGCACTCTGTGAAAACCTGGATACTCCATTCAGGTGCACAACTAGGAAATGAGCTCTTTTGAAAATCTACTCCTACTGTTACGATGTTCAGCCACCTTCTCACTGCTGGAGATATAACTCAGGTGCCAAGATTGGTAAGCCACTGGCACCTTTTGTTAAGGCAACAACACTGCTCTCAAGCCCCCTTTTCTGATAAGGAATTCAATTAAAAACTTCTGGGGCACAAGTGATATTATGGCACCAATTTGTATCATCTTCCAATAAGTATATAACTTCTGTGACACTGAAGTGGTGCAAGTTAAACAACAAAATCCAGGGTTCTAGAACATGTCTACGTAACTTACTTATCCAGGATGGGGACCAGCAGATTGCTATTCTAATCTTCCCAAATTTCATCAATTTAAATGACTTTCAGTAGGGATTTCCTAGAGGTTCTATAAGAGGGTCTCCAGTGCTTAGGGAAGTTCCAATTTACTTTCCTTTTTATCTCCATCGTTATATATATATCACACACATATAGATACCTCCCCTTTTAAGATGAGGCTATTGATACATATTGAGACAACTTTCAAGTAATCAAAAGGGTTTGGACTCACTAGGAGGAAAGTAAATGGACAGACTCAAGATATTATTTTCCTGATCCAGTTTTAATTACAATATTCACATGGTTCATCATTACTTTGAACAAGAATGGCTAAAAAACAGCAGTAAGCAGCTGAGCTTGGATAGATGCTATGCAAGGAGATACGCAAACTTCCTCCCATCATCCAAGCCAACCTCATGCAAAAATTTTCCAGAGTACCTACATGTAAGGTGGGAAATTATATGTCTGAGACCAGTTACATACAGCCTCAAATGTTCTCTGGTTTAACTTTCAGTACGCCAACCTTAGTGGTGCCCCTAAAGTTTCAGTAAAGTAACTGATTTGTGCTTTGTGTATGTGTGATACATGATAAAAAAAAATTCACCGGGGGGGGGGGGGGGGGGAAAGCCCAAATTTGCCTGTCAGCATATTTGCATCTATTCTACAATATACACCTTGCTTTGTGTTTCTGAAAACAACCTTCCTCATTTTGAATAGCATGTAAAGAAATATTTGCCACAGAGCATAGAGGAAATGGAGAAGCAAAATAAGGCTGGATTCTTTTAATCCTGTAGTGCATTATTAAAATCCATTGATTTTTCTTCTTGCATTTAGTTGATTCATTAGTTTTTAAAAGTTACAGACAGGCTGCCAATTCTGGGAATTTTTTTTTACAGAAGTAAAAGTACATAATGTACATATGGGTTAAAAAGAAAAATTAGAACTGCATGGAGAAGCATGGAGGGGAGTTTTGCAAATCTGAAATCAAAGACACGGGAAGGCATTTTTTTTTTTGTAAATATAGAACTTGTTCAAACCAATAATTGGTATCACACAGCTGGGTGAATTGAAGCAAAAGGTTCCTATCCAGTGTCCTTTCCTATTATTAAATGAGAGATGAAACAGACAATATTGACTACAGCTGAGCTAAACAGCTTTGAAGAAGTTCACATACCTTCAAAGATGGGAATGCTCATGGGTAGGGCACATAATTGCTGTATCCCACATTTACCACCTACCCATTGCTATTGGGCTGGGTAGTTTGGGCTGCTTGTTGTATGCAGCAGCATACAGAGAGATGTTGGGATTGATTTCTCATTGTCCAAGGAGCTTTTCTTTTTGTCATATGATCTCCAAACGTTGGCAGTGTCTGCAGCCATGTCATATGGTCACTGAGAGGCCATTGCATGAGTGGCTTCAAGTTTCAAAAACAAAAACAAAAAAGAAAACTTTGGGGGAAAAAACCTAAAAACTTGCCAATTGCTTTATTTAAAACAATGTTCCAAGCTATTTTAAACACATTTGAGAGTATTCAGAAGAGTTTTGGAGCCGGCTTATACTGTGCTGCTATGGGGAAGGCTATTTGCTGAAGGTGTAATTCCATTTTCTGGTGACTGCACTGGCAAAAAAAGATGGTCCTGTTGATGAACTAACATCTGGATTTCTAGCTCCAAATCACATGGACTAGTCAGGCCATTTCCAGCTACTCACCAGTAGATATCGATCCACATCACAAAATTTGGTGGGATCTTTCTTATGAGATGCCCAAGACCGAACTAACATGCCCGGAATGCTGTATTTTAGGTTAATAGATTCATAGATTATATGGCCAGAAGGCACCACTGTGAACACCCAGGCTGACCTCCTGTATAACACAGGCCATAGAATTTCCCTGAATTAATTCCTGTTTGAACCTGAGCAGATCTTTCCGGAAAACATCCCATCTTGATTTACGATTGAAGTACATTGGTAGAAAACTGTTAATCCAATGGGATAAGTGAACTCCAGAGCAGAGGGGCTCTCCAAAAAACACCTGCCCTTCCAGCTATCGCTCATATTGCTAGTGAGGGGCCTTCAGATCAAACGTGGGGAGACAGCAGCAGCATCACAGTAACTGCACTATGTTTCCTCCAATTGATACTTTCAACAAGGGCTCTGTGATCCTGGTCTTAGGGGCCAAAGTCCCACTGAATTCAGCGGGGAAGGAAGTGACCCTAAAGAAAAGGCCATATTCTGTACCACCTTCTGTTTTTGAGACGCAGAGCTGTACCCATCTCAGCTGTAACTATGGCATCGCTACTTGCGATGCTATGACGACTTACTTTAGCCAGAAACTAAGTCCAGACATTCTACTAACCGCTGTGAAAAATAAATAGGTTTAACCTTGGCATTTTTGTTTCAGGCAGAAAGACTTTCGCCTTCCAACAAAATAAAATGCAGGTAGTTCAATCTTTAGTTGGCTAACCTCAGTGTTAAAGATCAGCCAACAGTCACAGCTGGAAAACATGGGACCAATAAAACAACCATTTACTCTAAAGCTCAAGTGTGAACACTTGTTTTTAATGTTTATGGCTGTACATTTATCTGCATTTTATGTTCATGAATCCTTTTTTATGGAGACTGAATGCCTGATCCTGCTAGCACATCACTCTGCATTTTATAACACAGTAGCTAGTGCACTTTGCATGCACAGTTGCTAATTTTATAGGATGCACAGCTCCCAACACCTTCACACTCATTCCCATCCCAACCCACTGGATATCAGGGGAAAGATTTAACCCTAATTCCCTACATTTTCAAAACACTGCAGGGGAATAAGCTACACAAGTCCTCTCTCTTTACTTTCAGTAACAGCCATGTGGCTAAATCACCAGCTACTTTTGGAAATTTAGGAGCAACAGGTGTTGGAAATACTAAGCGCACAAGAAACCGGACTCCTGAATTCAGACTCTCACTGAGAACTGACCCTAAAGGAGCATGAAAATAGTTTGAACAGATAGCCACAAATAGGTTCTTAGATCTTGAATCTTCTTTTAAAGGAACACTGTATGGAGGGCAAGTGTCCTCTTCAGGTTAACTCCTCGTGTCTCTCTTATTTCAAGAGAGTTACAATTCCTTGACTTTCTTCATAGATAAGACGACTTGAGTGCAGGAGGTAAAGGGCAACATTCAGCCCCAGTATAAGCAGCTATCACTCCTAATTATCCTGGGTCTTTAATGATGAAACACACCACCAGTCAAATTCAGGCCTATTTTTTCTATCTTCACTTGGCACAACAAGCTACAAAGTCTTCACTCACTGTTCTGTTCACCCTTAGATTTGCGTATCAGGGCCTAAGGAAGTGCCTGTAGCCGATGGGAAGCGGTAAGCTTCTCACAATCCTGACTGAATATAGCTGCCAGGTACAGATGATGCACATCTTCAGCTCCTTTTGGCCACCTGCCCGAGGCAGAATATAGGCTCCAATACCTTGAGCTTGCAACACACACACACCAGTCTTCCAAGACCTTTTATAAGCATTGGTGTCAAACTCTGGGACAAGGTCTTCAGTTCAGGCCAGGCTCAAATGAGAGCACTCTGCACTGGCCTCTTCAGAGCATGGATGGGAAGCTGCAAGCATTGTATCTGTACCAGTTGAGCTGACCCTATGAACTCCATCCCAGCATGCACTGCCCTGTTTTTAGAAGTTACCCAAAAGCCTCTCAATACAAGACGACTGCTGGGCAATGTGGCATGGGTGCTTCAGGACTCCCAGAACAGTACAACAACAGATGCAGTTTGTATGGACCTGACCAAATTTCTCTGTCAAAAAACAGTGTTGCTGCATGGACTGTCGCAAAGACAAGCAAGACAACCCACCATTTCATGCAATCAGCGCCACTGCAACTGCTTCTTGTGTGAATGTAACAATATCCCCACCGTGGCAGGCTCACTGCATTAGAGACTGCCATGGAGAGGTTATGGGGTGTCACAATGCTACCAAAACCTCCCTTCCACCCGGGGAACCAGCAAAGGGCCAGGCTGACCCAAAAAGTGAGCAGGGCCATGGTGACACGACCCTGGTCAGCAGGGCAATGTGTGGATTCAGCGTTTCCCCTCCTCCACATCTTCCACTGGCCAGGCTCCTGTAAAATCCCCAGCGGAAGCTGAAGTTGCCCTTCCCCAGAGGAACCCCTAAGGGGAAGTAGCAGTAGGGACTCCAATCTCCCATCCATCCACACTTAAGAATAAGCAAGACTTGCTGGTTCAGAGAGCTACAATTTCTAGTTTGCACCTCCCGACTCCAACTGAGGTGACCCTGACCTCAAGTCACCAAAGATCTTTAAGCCGAACTTTACTTATCCTTGAGCTAAGATCCCATTTCCTACAGGCTGTTTTTCCAGTACTGGCAGGAGTTACATCTAGGAATTTTTCCATAGGCTCACCAAAAAAAAAAAAAAAAAGTGTTTCCTTGTGGGAAAACAAAACTGTAAGATATGAATGGTGTCACTTGCTACAAGAAAGAAAAATGCATACTGAAGAGAGGAAAGGACTAGTGGTGAACCGTGGAGAGGGAAGAGAAGAATAAATATGATTTATAAGACAAGCAAGCAAAAAACTAAAAAGCACTTAAACGGCCTTGTATTTAAAACGTGTGCAACTAAAAAGCGGTCCCACCTAACATTCAGACATCAACAGCTGGAGAAATACAAACTTGAGTAGACTCTGTTAGTAGCATGTGGCATCCTTGCTAAACAACGTTGCCACAAAAGCAGGGATGGCCAGAGGCAGTTTTACGACCCCATGAAAAACTAGTTAGTCCCAGTTGAAGGCATTTTTTAAAAACTGTTTCATTACGCACACCCCATTACATTTAGTTTTAGTTACATATTCAAATTGTGGTTACATAAGGCAGTAGATGCATCGATTTTATTTGTACACCTAAATTAAAGTACAACTGCAGTGGGTGTACTACTAATATATGTAATTATTATACCGAACATCAGAATGTCTGCATATATTTGGTTCAGTATTTTCCTCAAAGAAGGTATACATGTCATGACTCATTTCTGTTTTCAAGATTATATAAAAGTCAAAAACATCTGGTTATCTGAACATGACAGTAATGAAGAGGGGTAGGCTTGAAGCACTAAGCAATCAGAAGCAGGCAGAGTTGCAGACTGCCAGTCCAGGTCCACTTGGCCACGCAGTATTCTGTAGCAGAAGATCAACTTTGACGTAGTGGATAGAACGAGCCTATTCCTCAGTTCTGAATGGATGTATCCAAAGTCTGAAAAGATTCATTCCGTGCTTGTTGAACATGGATGTCACCCTTTCCAATCTCTTCTCCTCCCCCCTCCAAATTTCCCAGTTTAAACCAGATGTAAGCCGGTATTTACCAGCACCCTGTCCTAAACTAGTTTTTCCTGGGAAATTGCCAACACTGCACAAAAGTTCCATGGTTTTGTGTCAACCAAAAAGAAATGGAGCCCTAGAAATTTCTTTAAATGACCATGTGCCAGACCTGAACTAACACAATGTTATTCATACCCAGTGGTGTCCTGCTACTGAAATAAATACAATATAGAGGTGATGTGCTAGAAACTCTAGTAACACTGTCTCAGGAGAGAGAAAGAACAGAAAATAGAGTGGGGGAAAAAATTTAACCTTCAGGAGCCCAGCTAATACGCTGCTCAGATGCAAATAAAGAAGAGTCTGAGAGCAGAGGAACAAGAAACCATGCTATGTCGATCCTCAGAAGCTCACTCTTCTATGCAATTAGATGGGGGAAAGAATTTCTGCATTAGAGTCCTAATTCAGCAAAGCACTGAAGAACATGTTTATCTTAAAGTACGTGCCGCATATGCTTAAGTGCTCTGCTAAATAGGAATAATTTCCTGAATATGGGCCAAGTCACCTCACCATATCTGTGATATCAGTAATGTTACCCCTTGGATTTATACAATCAGGTGCTAGCACAAAAAATGAACCAATCAAAACCTCTTCAACTTGACATTTCTTTCTACTAATAGACTGTATAATTACCTTTTATTGTTCTGACAACTTAACGTTCATGATTCAAACATTTGATGATTACTAAAAACAACTATGGCTTTGTAAAGGACCCAATTCTATCATCATTGTATTGATGGTACCTTGCTCTGAAAACAGTTCCACTGAAATCAGCAAGACAACATGAGGAGCAGTGGTAGGAACAGGCCCTGAACAAAGCTCAACTCATCACTGAACAATACCCAATTTGGTGCGTTTTGCCAGCTCTGTGATATATGGAAACCTACACAGATGCATATTTCATTTGTAAGGAACCGAAATTCAACTTTGCATTTGTAATACATTGTACAACTGGCAAACCTTGTTAAAAACTCTCTTAATAAGTTATTTAAATACATAAACAACAGGTAACTTACTAAATCTAATTCTTTAGTAATAGCTGCTTTGAGGGATTGGTAATGAGATTATGGGGCCTTTCGCCTGTAGTTTGACAATCTGACTTTGTTCCAGACTGGAAGCTGTTACCACGTGTTGGCTGTTGAGTGACCTAGTGAATGAGTTGATGGTCTTGGTCTGGTCCCTAGTAGGAAGGTGTCTCCATCAAAAAACCACCACATTCATTGCCTCTCATTGATAATTTCACTGGCTGACTTAGAAGAGAGACAAGAGCCTGAATGGGAATGGAACGTGAACTACCCTTTCACCACTAGAGGATGGAACTTTGAGAAAAGAGCAGGACACACTGTTGGGGCATCCCAGGGTCACATGAACAGCTATCGCTGTATCTAGTCTATGCAGAGAGGATTTCCAATCTCTCTGGCTATTACTATGGTAGTGCATATTTAAGAATTTTAACTGCTAAGTGTTCCCCCTTTCTATGTTTCTCCAAACTACCCTATACACCTGCAGTGGCTGCCCTCCTCCCCATGTCCCCAATCATTGACTTACTTAGCCATCCCACGCTGGGGCTGCGCTGCACTCGGATTTCATCATCCAACGTGCGGGTTGCTAGGCAGGGCACAGAACTCTCAAGTGGGCTGCGTGCTTTAGTGTTGAAAGCAGAAGACAGAGCAGGAGACAATAGCAGCAGCGAGGAGGAGGAAGAGAGCAAAGTTAAGTAGTAAAAAAAACTGAAGAAAAAAGCTAAAGCAATTGCACAAGCAAGTTAGGAAAGACAGTGTTCGAACATTCACTTTGTTAAACACACAAACCCACCTCTCCACACAGCAACATTGTTCTGGGAATAGCTCTTGGGAGGGCATGAAAAACCCCATTCCAATTTCACTCTTCAGCACTTGGTCACCGTGTCTTGTAGGTTAATACAGACTGGTCAAAAATGTTAAGCCTGGGTGCCTAAAGTTAGGCATCTAAATCCAAATTCATTTACCTAAATAGAAGTAGCCTGAATTACAGAACAGCCCCAGCTCCCAATGGAATCAATAGGAGCTGCAAGTGGCCAGCATCTTTGAAAAATTAATCAGTTCTCTTTAGGAGCCCAGCTTTGAAAATCTTGGCCACTGCACATAGCCAGATATACACCAATTAGTGTTCTGTAAATGTACTCCATTTTGTGGCACTTTAAATAATGCGAATGACTAATTCTCCTGCTCTTTTCAAATATCACTTGAAAACATCTCTTTTTCTCCTTAATCTCTCTCCCTGCGCTGTTATTTAACTCTGTTCCTGTATTATTCAACTCTACAGAGACTTGGGACACAGTGTGTATGAAAGACACTATACAAAATAAACTGTATTGTACTGTACAGTAAAATATTTAAAAAGAAAAAAAAAAGTGTTCCATTGTCAATATCCATCATTCTTTGTTGTATTCTTGAACACATTCTAGCCTATAAGCAGCATTATAATAAACATGGTTATTTTCAACATTTCTACTTGCAAACTACTCGTGTCAGCTCAGAGAAAACAACCAACCAACTCAGCTTTCTCCTCCTGGCAACGCTCTACATAATGTGCACTAGGTATTTAAAAAACCATACACACAATACACACAGTGCTTTGTAACATGACATTATGTATTAAGGACATGTGCGCGCGCGCACACAATTTTCTATTGCCTTTTTTCTGCTCATTTCGACTAATTTACTCATTTATCTGGCACGCTGTCGGCTCTCATGGTGTCGGTGTTTCAAGATTCTAGCAAGAAGGAAAACTAGCTCTCTAATAATGGCTAAAATTTATAGTGCATTGCATTTTTCAGCTTCAAAACACACCGATGAGCATTTTCTAACTAATCCTCATATACCTGTGTAATGCAAGGTCAGTATTATCCTCATTTTACACGTTGGCAAACTAAGATTTGTGACAGGGCACACAGTGAGTCAGTGTCAGAGTGGGGATTAAAAACTCAGGAATTCTAGTCTTCTAGTCCTGTGTGCAGCCCAATACACTAACTACATGTTCAAAAGCCTCTAAAATTTCAGGACTGGAATGCCTTGCCAGATAGCCAAAGACTGGTTGTGAAATCCAGTGCCTAAAATTATTGTTCCATCTTTCTTAATAATGCCATATTCAGTGACCAGAAAGGAAACCTTAGAATTAACATGATGAACACTCAGAGTCAACTTACAAAATGAGATGCAATAGTGCAGTCCTCTTCCTCATGCTGGAAACCAACATTTTGATTAAACATTTTTGAAGCTATTGTTGAAATGATTGCAGATTTTATGAAGAGAAATGAAGGACGGTGCCTTTGAAAGAGCAACTTTTGGTAGCTCCAGCCAACAAGATCCAAGTGAAGATCTTTGCCTTGTATGCTTTTAATAACCATCTGCATCTTGCTCAAGCAACAGAGTACTTGAAATAAATAGCCCATATTTACTCTCATCCATCAAATTATAGAAAATTGTTATGATTTTCACAGCCTCTTTCATATCAGTGGATCCAATCAAAGCAAAATGATTTCTGGGGAAAGCTCCTCTTGAAACAATGTTGGCTGGGCAAGACCAAGTCTCAACCCTAATTACACATTTGTAAATAAAAACATTTATTGCATACCTTTGCCATCGAAGGATTTTAAACTTCAAAAGTGTTTTGTCCAATTTAATCATCACTACGTCTTTTTAAGAGAAATAATTAAACAAATGAATTAGGAACAGAATGATTGTGCCAGCCCTTGTAATGAAGAGATGGTCATCCTGGGTGAGATTTTCAAAAGGCACATAGGGTAGCCAGCTGCCATTGAAAATCTATGGAAGTTGGGAACCTAGCTCCTATTTATTCCTTTGAAACTCTCCCCCTCTTACAATGCTGAATTTTACACACATTTCACACATCTCCAAGTGATTTTAATGAAAGCGAATATGAAAATGGATTTTAAAAACACCGCCATGGTTTTTCCCAAACTATTTGTGCATCACATCAAATTGTAACAAACCCGTAGTCTGCAATTTAAAGACATCATGGTCACTAGCTGAGCTAGAACCCAAGTTCTTTGGCTCCAAACATATAGGCCTCTACCACCTGAGCTGCAGATTATCCATGAGACATCAGCAATAGAAGCAAGAGCTCCTCTGTAGGCTAGCCAATACAGGGCAAAAGTCGAACACACTGAGTGAGATGCTTCTTAGGAGTCATCCCATGGGGACTTCATGACTGCACATTATAAAGTGAAAGTACAATAACAACTAATTTAAGAGTTAAGAAATTATTAAACTTCTGTTTGTTCAAGTTTTCCTACTATGTAATGTATACAGAACTCCCCAGATTCCTTCCCCACAAACGACATGAACAAAACCAAATACGCCAAAGATATATACAATAATCAACCTAATGGAAGCCTAAACGTGTCAATGCTTGTAATATCACCAACTCCTTTGTTATAATATGCAGGGTTTGCAGGATTGAGTCCCTCTTAGTTTTATTATATTACTGATTTTGCTACCTCAATCTTAATATAAACAAATAGTCTATTTCTCTGTTTAGTTTCTAATAATTATTTCTATATTCCTTGTTTTTCTTGCTACCTTTGATAGCATACAGGTTAAAGTGTATCAATCCTAAACTTCCTTGTGCTCTTGTTCTAAAAGAACAAAAAAAAAGTTTTTTAAAAAGTTAACCCTTTTCCAGATGAAGCGAGTTATAGGATGTTAATCTTCATACCATTTAAATGATTCAAAAAAAATTATTTGTAATCCAGACATGTGACAATTAAAGGAGAATTACATTGCAGTTGTTTAATGACAAAATGCTCTTTAAACAAAAATTGGCAATAATCCTAAAAGAGGCTTTCCCTTCAAGGTTTTTTGTTGTTGTTTTTTTAACTGTTCTTCCTCCTTTTAGAATAGTAAGTGACCTAGTGCTAAGGAGGAGGAGCTAGAGAAGAAAGTGAAACTTCTAAGCCTAGTTTTATTTCCCAAACCAAAGAGCAAAAATCAAAATGGGTAACAGGTAAATTTTATTTTCAAAAATTATTTCCATTTAACAATATTTTAAAAAATATATATATTACTTTCATCCTGACAGTGTCCCATTAAATATATAATAGAGTTCAATTCTAGAGCTAGCAGCAATTAACAAGAATAGCCCATGACCCTGCAAACACTTACACGTGAGAGTAATTTTATGTATGGCCCATGGAGGACAATGGTGACTCACACATGTGTTTGCAAGATCAGGGCCACAGTATAGTGATATGTAAAGATAACACAGAAGGGGAGCTGTAGCACAATAGGAAGATCTTAAATCACTAGGATGCACCCAAACTGCTAATGTACAGGGCCGGCTCCAGCTTTTTTGCTGCCCCAAGCAGCGAAGCGGGGGGGGGATAAAGCCGATCGGCAGCACTTTGGCAGCAGCTCAACTGCGCCACTTCATTCTTCTGCAGCAATTCGGCGGTGGGTCCTTTGCTCCCTCTCTTCCTCTTCGGCAGCAGCTCAAAGAGGAACTGAGGGACCCGCCACCAAATTGCCGCCGAAGACCCGGACGTGCCGCCCCTTTCCATTGGNAGCAGCTCAAAGAGGAACTGAGGGACCCGCCACCGAATTGCCGCCGAAGACCCGGACGTGCCGCCCCTTTCCATTGGCTGCCCCAAGCACTTGCTTCTTTCGCTGGTGCCTGGAGCTGGCCCTGCTAATGTAGCCCTCACACTCAAGAAAATAAACGCTGTATAAACCGCTGCTCTGTTCTAAGTATTTACTTTAAAGTATGTAGGTGTTGTGAGTAGAGAGAACTATTTTAAAATGTAACTTACATGAATGAGCTTTTAATAAGTTCCTAAATTAAAGTGTTTAAAGTGGGGGAGAAGAAGTCAGGAACCTTGGTCAACTGTAAAGTATTACTACTTCACACAGAGTGGAAAACAGGGCCAGCTCTTAATGGAACCTCAGATAAATTCCTGTTTACTATCAAATGAAATATACACAATCAAATCTCTCCCCTGCTTTACTGAAGGGGAGAGCCTTTGTGGACTGATGAACTGGATTTTTTTAGGCACAGGTTTAGAAAAGCATCCCTATTCAGGAAAGCATTAATGCACGTGCATACGTGCCTTCCCAAATAGGAAATGCTTATGTGCCTTTTCAAATTGAGGCCTCAGTGAAGATGCAAGAAAACACCAAGGATACTGCAAAGCAAACATACAGCAGACCTTCCCTAATCTGCACTAAAGGTTCAGTTGGTACGGGTGCCCAGGCAAGATTGGAAACATTTGGGAATTGACAACTCTTAGGGGTAAGGAAGAGCACCAGCACTGCCAACCAACTATAGTTGTTCTTACCCTTATGTCAGGCCATTGCTGAGGGCTTGGGGAGGGCCCAGGAGCTCAGATGGTACTTCTCCAGCAGTCTGTGGGGACGCTGGCCCTGGTACAGAATCTCATTGGTGTGTGCTACCCCAAAATTCCATTTCCATTGGGCACTTCCATTTTGTCTAAAGGGCAGGTTAGGCGAGGCGTGGCTGTACATTAAAGAATCATTGTGATCAACTGGGTCTCACCATGCACTGAGGCTGCCAGGTTGGCCTCCCTTGGGCAGCTATTTACAGTAACTCCTCACTTAACGTTGTAGTTATGTTCCTGAAAAATGCGACTTTAAGCGAAACGATGCTAAGCGAATCCAATTTCCCCATAAGATTTAATGTAAATGAGGGGATTAGGTTTCAGGGAAATTTTTTTCACCAGACAAAAGACGTGTGTATATATATACATATACACACACACACACACAGTAAAAGTTTAAACAAACAATTTAATACTGGTACACAGCGATGATGATTGTGAAGCTGGAATGAGGTGGTGAAGTCAGGGTGGGATATTTCGCAGGGAATGCCTTACTGCTAAATGATGAACTAGCATTTGGCTGAGCCCTCAAGGGTTAATTGGTTGTTAATGTAGCCTCACTCTACAAGGCAGCAGGCATGGAGGGAGGGGAGAGAGCATAGCAGACAGAGACACACACCGTGTGTCTGAGAGCAAGAGATGCACATTTCCCCTTTAAGTAGCTGACCCCAGTCTTAAGTACACTGCCTTTTTAATTAGATCAGCTTGCTGAGACCGCAGCTGCTGCCTGGAAGCTCCCTCCGTCCTGAACCCTGTCGTATGTACCCCCTGATCTATGGAAATGGGGTAAACGGGGTGCAGAAGCAGGGGGGAGGGGGACACCCTGACATTAGCCTCCCACTTCCCCTCTCCTCCCCGCACAGCAAGCAGGAGTCTCTGGGAGCAGCTCCAAGGCAGAGGGCAGGAGCAGCACATGGCAGTGGGGGGAGGGACAGCTGAACTGCCCGGCAATTGATAGCCTGCTGGGCAGCTGCCACACAGGGAACTTAGGGGAGCGGGGAGCTGATAGGGGGGCTGCCAGTCCACCCTCAAACCCCCACCAGCTAGCTCCAACAGGCTGCTCTTTCTGCAAGCAGTGGACAAAGCAGGCGGCTGCCAAACGACGTTAGAAGGGAGCATTGGACAAGTTTAAATGAGCATGTTCCCTAATTGATCAGCAACGTAACAACGAAACAACGTTAACCTGGACGACTTTAAGTGAGGAGTTACTGTATTCTGAATGGAGTATTCCTCTTCTCTTTAAGTTACTGCAACATGCACAATTATAAATATTTACTATATGTTTTCTATTTTTAGTTTATAAAGGTAATGTTTCCAAAAAAAGCTATTGGAAATCCAGTGGCAGATGGGCAATCCACATTTTTAAAAAAGAGCATAGTCATACAGTTAAAATATTGTTTAGAAAATGATTTTCAGGAACAATTTAATAAGACTGGATAACATGTTAAATCATGGGTTCCAAACACACATTTAAAAATCTGTATTGCATATTAAGTGCCAATAAGTTATATAAAATGTTGAGGTTTAGTGGACATGTAGTATGGTATATAATCTAGTTATACCTCATTAAATGTCACTTCATCAGTACTTTTTAAATGAACATACACATCATTGTATAAGCACAGTCAAATCAATGGTAACTTTAAAATCAGTTTGGTAACTTAGTTTAAATTGTTTTAAGGGTGGACTGGAGGTTAGAAGTTATCTGTTCTAATATTGGCAGAACACAGAGCAGCTGTTTAAATATCTTATCAGCCCATAAACCTATTACACAGAGAGGTGAGAAGTAGGCAAGGCACAAAATCTCTTCTATGGAGGAACTATCACTGCCATTCTCATTATCCTCCTATACACAGTAGTAATAATTGTATCGTTAAATTTATTAATCGTATTTAGGTTATTGCTGATTATGTACTATACATATTGTATTACTTTTAAACCAACCTTTGTACTTTTGAATAATTTAAGCACTATATCCAGATGTACAGACGCTCTTTTCTTAACTTATGTATTATATCAGGCAACCTATGGCACGAGTGCCGAAGGCGGCACGCGAGCTGATTTTCAGCGGCACTCACACTGCCCAGGTCCTGGCCACTGGTCCAGGGGGCTCTGCATTTTAATTTAATTTTAAATTAAGCTTCTTAAACATTTTAAAAACCTTATTTACTTTACATACAACAATAGTTTAGTTATATATTATAGACTTATAGAAAGAGACCTTCTAAAAACGTTCAAATGTATGACTGGCACGCGAAACCTTAAATGAGAGAGAATAAATGAAGACTCGGCACACCACTCCTGAAAGGTTGCCGACCCCTGTATTATATAATTTTAACATTAGCTTTAATAAAAATTTTAAATTTGTATGAAAGCTTCAAAACAATGCAAACAAAATGGAACTCTTGAAAGGAATCAACTACGTGGCAGAAATCACCATGGGCTGGCTGGTGGCACTTTTATTGTTATCAGGCATGATGAAAATCAGCTGTTGTCTTGTTCTCATTACATTTCTATAGGTTTAAAGGCCAAATTTTGCCTTCAGATGTAAATGTGGGTCACCCACTCAAATCCAAGCAGTGATGTACATGCATCCAAAGGCACTGTTGGTTTTACCTTTTTTTTTTTTAATTAAAGCATTGATTAATAATAATGATTATTATTATCCTTAGTTTTTATATAACCTTTTTCATCCTTAGAGCTCAAAGCACTTTATTTAAAGTTTAAGTTCTTTAACTTCAAATTTATAACACTTCATTATTTATTACCCCCCCATGTATAGATGGGGAAAGAGAGACACTGAACAATTAACTGATTTGTCCAAAGTCACCCAGAGGATCAGTGACAGTGCCAAGAACAGGACTAGGTCTCAAGTCCAGTTCAGTGGAGCCACTGGACCACAATGCTTCTTCCAACACTAAAAAGAAATGAATGAAAAATCTGGCCATTATATTGGTGACCCAACTTGCAACTTGAGTAAGGGTTGTTTTTTTTAGGCTAAAAATTAATTTACAGAAAGAGGAGGGTTATGCGCTTATCCCTCACTCACACAATTTCCAAAATATATCAGCGATGTTTTTTAACCAGTTCTGACAAGAAACTCAGCTCTCTACAATACATAGAGGAAGACACCATGACTGCCTCAGGGGCTTACAAGCTATGAGAGATAGAGAATACTGTTAAGATTCAGAATACACAACTGACCTGCTGATGATTCAATTTCATAATGTTGCAGGGTTTTTGGGTTGATTTTTGTTTGGCTGGGTTTTCTGTTAAATGGTTGGAGATTTTGGTGATTCATCACCGAAGGGCTTAGCTGCAAAAGGGAAGGACTCAATGAAGAGCTGGCGCAAAAGAGGAGGGAGACCATTCATGCATATGGGGCAGTTTAAAAAAAAAAAAAAAAGACAAAATGAAGTGTGGGAGAGGAATGCACATTCTATACAATGTACTTTTTCCCCTTTAGTGTCCATGAATCCCTTACCAGTTCTGAAGAGTCTTCAATCCTAACCATGTCATACAGAGTAATATCAGACCACCACAAGGGTTTCTAGCACTCCTGACACCACAGACTTAAACCTGTGGAATTCACTGACACTGGAGGCCAGAGTCAAATACTACGGCTGGATTATTTTTATTTGTAACTAATAAAAACATTTGTTTGATTACTACGTGAATTACAGTAGCACTTAGAGGCCCCAAGCACACAGGAAGAGGTTACACTCTGAACAGTTATGTACATTAAGATAAGGGCAATCAAATCTCAATGGTTTCTGTGGGATCATAAAAGAATTAAGTACCCTTAACCAAATGTACATTATACAGTAGGTCAGGCGCAAGACCAGCAGTTTAGACATCTTTCTCTGAAGCATCAGGTATAGCATGACATTTCTACTTGCAGTATGGGCCTGATCCAAAGCCCGCTGAAGTCAGTGCAAGTCCTTCCATTGACTTCAACAGCTTTTCGTCAGGCCCCATATTCTTTGGGATGAACCAACCATCTGATCTAACATGGCAAATCCGATCATTCTTTCCTCCATATTGAAGTTTAGCATGAGTATAACTTTCTGTACAGTGCTGTTGGAACCAAAGCTTCCTTTTTCACTCTACCAAAATCTCATGCAGACATTCTGAAAAAGTTCACACCCAAGACACTCCCTTGATTGATTCTACTCCCCCTTATTTTCTCAGTCTGAATGCAGCTTTATTCAAGACACTGGTATGCAATAAGTTTTTTTATTATTGAAAGCAAGTATTTCTCTCTCGCTCGCTCTCACAAATACACACAAATAAGCCCCCAAAATAAAGGACAGTATGAAAGAGGAAGTGTTATTTAAACAATAAAATATGACGGGGGAGATGCTGGCATGCATTTGAGGCAGAATGCAGAAAGCGGAGTGACTTCGCTGCCATTAGTACGGTATTACCACCATCACCTCACTTTGACTTCCTGCTATTTTAAAACAGTAACTTGTAAATGTTCTTCATACAACACTTAGATAGTTTGCAAAATTCCAAACCATGCCGAAGCCCTCTCACTGGCTTCACATGTTATTCTTGCTTTTCTGGATACTATTTTCTAATAGGTCTGCTTTACTGAGTGCAAATCTCAATGCACTTTTAGCTATGGAGTTGCTACTTATGCATAAAGTATAAGTATAAACTATACACACACATACGTGCCTACAAATACACACATACAAATGCATATTTAAGGGACACAAACGCCCCTATATCTGTTTAAATACATACAGACACTTTCATACGATGATTTCGTTTAGGATGAACAAAGCTTCACGGAAATCAGCTTTCACCACACCGAACAATGGTCATAGTGTACTAAAAACTGAACTCACTTTTACTATCTTATAATTATATTCAGGGGGCTTGCTTTAAAGGTCTATGTACACCTTCTATAAGAAACTTTAATATGCATAAAAACATGGTCTATATTTATAAACAATTACACAACTAGCCTTTAGGGTCTCAGGCACCTTTTTCCCCTATATGTTCCCATACTGAACACACTCGCTGATCTTTATCACCTCCACAACATCATCTGAAAGTGTCACTGCAAGTATTACTCTGTGAGCCCCATGGATTATTGTATTCTGCTATCAGATACCTAGCACTGTACCCAATCGTGTTCACCCAGTTAGTCCAGCAAAGATATGGACAGAGCAACATGCCACAGCAGCAGAGCCCATAACTGATGCATTATCAGTAGGGCCCACTACACTACTTGCGTGTTAGAGAAAGCATGGTCATGAGATGGCAATGGAGTTAGTTTTTTGTGGGTTTCTTTCAAAGGGAAGGCTACAGCCAACTGGCCTCTGCATTACCATTATCAGGGTTGGTAAACATCCTACTTGCACTGGAGACGGTCTTCCCGATGTCAGCCAGAGAGCGTAGGTTGGATTTCTTGGTCTGGTGCCGGTGCTTCCTGAGCAGCGTGTAGGTGACCTTGTCCTTCATGTCTAGTTTCAACAGGCCCGTCTCAATTTGATTGTCAACAACCATCTCTGTTACAAAAAGAAATAAGAGAATGGAGAGGGGAGAAAATCACAAAGAGCAAAGTTATTTTAACAATTATTAGCCTGCTATCTTCAGCTAAGTGTCTGGTTTCTTGAGTTCACCCTACTTGTTCCAGGGCTTTCCCTATTCTGCCAACATTTTTTTTTCTTTAATAATGTGATTTTTTTTTTTGTTTAAAAGTAGGTTTCCCTTTTAAGAATTTCTTTTGAAACAAAACTTAAGTATGTTTGTCTTCCAAAAGTCACCAGCCCAGTTCCAGGAGGTCCCTAAAAGAAACACTGCTATCATACCAATATAAGGCTAGATCCCACAACACTCACACTAGTAATTGCATTGACTTCAGAGGTAAGGACTGCTCTCTGTCATCCAGAAAGGGAAATAATCTGCTACACAGAATGAAAAATGCTCATGGATACCTACAGGTCTGTCTTATTTTACGCTGGGGTTACGTTCCGCGGTTAGCGGGTAAAGCGAAAACCGCGTATAGTCAAAATCCCATTGACTTTAATGGCAGGCGGAATCGCCCGCACTACAGACAGTACATAAATTGCTTTTTTTCTCCTTTTTTTTTTTTTTTTGTGTGTGTTTTTGCCGACCGCGCAAAGCTGAAATCGCACATGTTAAATGCGCGTAAGATGAGACAGACCTGTACTGTCATCAAGATGCTACAGCAACACCACAGGTGAAATTCTGGCTCCAACGCCTATTGACTTCAATAGGGCCAGTATTTCACTCCAGAGGTTTCCAGCTAAATGCAATTTAACAAGAACTATGGAGTAAAATTCCTGGGAATGACTGAACAATTAAACTAAACTACAGTTTACCCCTACATCCACAAAATTAACATCAACTACACGAGGTAGAACTCACTCTCAATTCTATGATCCCTAAAGAGATTCTCTTATAAATATGAACTTGGGAAAGTCATCCAAAGGCAAATATTCCAGGATTTATGGGGTCTCAAGTCCAAGAGCATTTTCTTTTTCTTGCTCTTTACTAAGACTCTTCATGGAACCCCCAACCACTGCCTCACTCAAATTATCTGCAGAAGGGAGCAGCATTGGAATTATCGCCTCTGCTGACTATCATCAGTATTGTCAGGTCAGGCAAAAATGTATTGTTTTAACACCTGCATGTTTCTGCCTTAACTGAGTCTCCATAAAACTTCTTCCAGCCCCATTCCAAACCTTCCCCCTTCTCATCAATCCTCTCATTCTGTCCCTATATCAGGGAAATCCTTATAAAAACAAAAGAGATAGACACATTTACTGAGAATCTTAATTCCCCATCCAAGTCATATATTAAGTTACCCATTTTATTAATTCAGTCAATGTTTTGCTTCCTGGAGGGAAGGTCTCAGCTCTTACTTTTACTTGTGCTAATTTAAAAAAAAAAAAAAAAACTTGTGGGAAGTTAGAAGCACAATGGGCAAAAATTTGCCAACTCAATTAGTTCAGGGCGTCAGCTCTCATATGCCAACCTAGAATTAATACTTTTTCAAATCACTAAGAAAAAAGGTTAAAATTTCTACTCCAATTCACCTGAGCATGTGTGTGTGTTTGTGTTTACGTGCGTGTACATGTGTGCAGACAAAAGACATTTTGCAAAAAAGAGGCTTTGTGCAATTTTTCCATTTAATTTTTACTGTTTGTATTCTATTTATTTAAACACCTGTGGAGAAGCTCAACTTTTCTTTCCCTGTCAATTTTATATTTTTTTTCCCCACTTGGCAAACTAACTCCTCTTCCCCACTTTCCATGTTTCTGATACAGTACAAAGCAACAAATCTGTGAGTTTTACTTTCTTGTTTGTCATCATCATTAATGAAGTCATCAGTGACTGAATAACTCCAGGAATGGAGTTTGCCGTTAACTAGTTGTCCCTCTGCTGCCTATCTGGCTTCTACAGCAGCAGAGCAAGAAATATGGTTATATCAACCATAGGTATTAATTTTTAATTTAATTCATCAGTGATAAGAGCACAGATTTAAGGGGAAGAAAATAATATTTAGGGCCACATTTTCAAAGCGGCCTCAACCAGCCCTCTAATTTTGGGTGATTAAAGTTTTGGGTCTCCAATTTTATTGGCTGGCTTTTGGGTATTTTATCTCCAGTTTTTGCATACAAATTTCACAGTTATTATTTATGAATCAAAGAGACTGTGCTTGGTGCCGTACGAGATACAGACGTAAAAGCAGCTATTTAACCCTATTAGGGCACAAAACTTGGGGTGCTTCAAAATTGTAAGCCTCATGTTAAAGGCAGCTTTTGTAAATCTGGCTCTTAGACTATAAAGGAACATGCCTCACCTGATGGTGACTTTATACCAGGACGCATTTGGAGCTTAGCCTACGAGACAATATTTCAGTGTTTTTATGTGGAGAACTTTCAAAAAATAAATCAATTCTGCTATTTTTACTGATTCTAAAACCAAGTTATTGTTTACTTTAACTGTGCTTCCACCAGAGATTACTCTAACTAGCTTGTTTTCTGTTTCTCTTTTAATGAACATTCGCATACATCAGTGAGAATATACACCTCTACCCCGATATAACGCTGTCCTCGGGAGCCAAAAAATCTTCCCGCGTTATAGGTGAAACTGCGTTATATCGAACTTGCTTTGATCCACTGGAGTGTGCAGCCCAGCCCCCCTGGAGCGCTGCTTTACTGCGTTATATCCGAATTCGTGTTTTATCGGGTCGCGTTATATCGGGGTAGAGGTGTAGTATTTACAGCAGTCAGCAGTGTCAGCAGAGGTCATGCAATACTATAGCTCTTTTCATACAAAAAAACATCTCGCCATAGTGCTCAAAAGACATCAGCTCTGTGGAGCAAATCCCCTCACTTCCCTTCAGTCCCCTCCTTTGTAGGCACAGAGCACTCACGCCATGGGCCAAGTCCTACCCCCTTTTACCACCCTATTCTGAAAACTGGCCCATCAATATCAATTTTGGGTCTCGCCAGCTGTGTCAAAAATATGAGAAACATTCTCTACGAAGCAGTGATTGTGATGTAGTCTTTTCCTAACAGATGTGAACTTGAAAGTTTTATGTTTCTGATGCTACACAGCCTGTAGTATTCCCTTCATGCATATGCAGAGAAGGCTGCTAATGCATAGCTGACTCGCTGTCTTAGGTACCTGGTGCAGGTGAACATAGCCCTGTTTGAAACAGAACTACATCGACGTGAACTAGAAACCTTTTAGTGCATGGCAGCGGGGTCTATATGGGGCAGAGGACATGTTAAAGCACACTACATTTCACAACCCTGTAGTCCAGCTTGTCAACATGGTGCAGCAATCCCTTAGCTGTTTTTAGCATGCCAATCACCTGAGTATCTAAATGTGAAATACAATACAACGATAAGCATAACCATCAATGTGGAGGAGTCTGCTCATCCCTACCTATGCTCTGGTGCTACAACTTTATTTTCCTTCCTTCTCTTCTTCCCCTTCTCTTCCCATCCTCCTCCTACCTCCTGCTTTCCTGTTATTGCTAATAGGGTTGCTAAGGTTGGTTTTGCACTGGGGTCTCCTCTGAAAAAGGATGGGCTCTCTCATTTTAACCTCTTCCAGTAAAGTGCTCCACCACCTAAGACCCAGCATCACAAAAGCTCTGCCGCTAGCTCTCAAAATGCCACTGCAGCATTTCTAATAGAGCTGGTTGAAATTTTTCAAATATTGGCATCAAAACAAAAAGGGGGTGAGGGAAGGCTAATGAAATGTTTGTTTCCCCTTCTCCCCTCCACCCCCAATTTTTCAACCAATTATAGAGCTGGGCGTTTTTTTTTACCTTTGAAATAAAATTAAAATAAAGCACAAGAAAACATTCATGACACTTCTTCCTCTTACTTCCAACCAGCACTCCTTTCTAGTTTCCGTGTCCTTCATGAACAAAGCCGTCTTGGAGGATCATGGATGATGAGGTAGATATACCTATCTCACAGAACTGAAAGGGACTTTGAAAGGTCATTGAGTCCAGTCCCCTGCCTTCACTAGCAGGACCAAGTACTGTCCCTGACAGTTGTTGTTGTTTTTTTTTGCCCCAGATCCCTAAATGGCCCCCTCAAGGATTGAACTCACAACCCTGGGTTTAACAGGCCAATGCTCAAACCACTGATGGTTGCCAGTGTAGCCTTAGCCTGGTCCACAACTATTGAGGGCCATGAAGATTAAGATCAAGACCTTAAATTGAACCCATAAGGTAACACAGTACCCAAGGGGAGCACAGAGCATTGGTCAGGTGCACTCTTGGTGACTATTCTTGTTTCAGAATCAGATTGCCACAGCCTGTATCCATTTTTTTCTAACATCAAAGATGACAGTTCTGTGTATAAACAAGTGCAATTTATTTTATTTTTTAATGGTTTATTATTTGCAAGCTGTGGCTGGACAAATAATTGTACATCATCAATGGCTCTTGTACATTGTTCTGTATGTGCACACAAGTTATTTATAAATATCAATTCTTATGTGGGGAGCACAGATAGTTTGCTCAGTGCTATCCACAACACAGAGGGAAACCGTTCCTGCCCTAAGAAGCTTACAATCTATGATCGTGATCCTGCAGAAATGTACACATGCTTGACTTTATGCAGTGAGTAATCCCCCTGAAGTCAACAGAGAAAATAAGCATTGAGCTGTTCTAATGATAACAGCGCAAATACATTGAAGTCAATGGGTCTTTGCATGATTGGAGTCTAAGATAACACTTGACATTTGAAATTCCTCCCACCCATCACCTAGTGTCAATCAAAATACAGTTGATACCTTCTTGCATGAATTAATTAAAATTAAATTGCTAAGAGGGTCTATCTGGCTTAGGGAAGTAGCATTGCCATACAGAGCCTGAATCCAATCAGGACAGTAGCAAGTAAAAGCTGATATCAACTGATGATTATTTGGTGGCCTATAGTCTGGTGATCACAGTCTAGTTGCAAGGTGAGCTTAGAATAGGGGGTGCTCCTTAGTTTAAAGGGCATTCCTCATTTGATGTCTAATGTCCCACATCAAGTCGATGGAGTACTTGCTTTGGCTCCATTTTCAGCAATAATCAAACATACCTACATATACCCATTATTCCTGCCATTTTTCAGACGAGCCTTTTCTACACAAAGGAAAAGCCTGGAATAGCTAATGCAGAAGTGGATTAACCTTAAACCGCAAAAGGGCACCCCTTGTGCCAAATAAGAGCATCCACAGAGGGAGTTAGTGCGGAATACCTATTGCTCTTTAAATTCATACCCTAGCTATTTTGGACTAACTTCCCCTTTGAGACAAGCCCAGTTTCTTGGGGGTGGAAGGGTGCACGCTCAAAGTTTTGAGGAGAAATCTTTAAAGTTGTTTCAAGTTACAGGAGGCAGTTTGGGTTTGAAGATGACTTAGGGAAACGGTTTGTGCTTTTAACTGGGATTCCTGTAAGAACAAAGGTGTGGAAACAAAAGTGGATTTCCAGGTGATAAGAGATTGAGCTAAGGAATTTCCCTCAGTCAAGAAGAGGTAATAAGCGCGTGCTTTTAACGAAGAGTAAATCCAGAGTACAGGGAAGTTAAAAATTCATATTAAAGCAATCTAGCAAAGAATTTAGCCCTGGCTTGGAGCTCAGGCAGAAGAGGCGGCTGGGGAAATTTACTGATGTTGCCAGTTACATCTTTTTAGATAAAATCATGCTGCCATTTATTTTTTGTTTTATAGGAAGGAGTTGGGGAAAGTCCTTTTTAGACAGACTTAGGTCACTGGTTTGAGTCACAAACATATCACTCAAGGGTACCCCCCCCAACAATGAGAAAAAGGAATCTTAGAGAATCCACAGAGCAGAGGAGAGCTCGGAAGTCCTCAAGCAAGTACTACCACTATCAGCAAATAGGTAAAACTGAACCACTAAAACTATGCTCAGTTCTGCTGTTACAAAGTGAGATCCAATCTATGAATTCTTTAATGCCACATAAAGCAAAAAGCCCCTGGTGAGGGTTTAACTAACACGGACTGTAACTGCTACGCTCTTGTAGCTGGTATTAGTGACGTGCTTGAATATCACCTTGGATGTGGAAACTATTTCTCTGTTATTCTGTTACACCATGAATTAATAATAAACAGAAAGAGGAGTACCAATTCACAGGGTAATTTATTATAAAGGGAATTCAGTTTCTCTCATTAAATGTGTCTATAGTTTTTCCCTTAAACAAGTAGAAGGTAAATATTCTCAAAGATTAAATTGCAGTGTTGCCCACTAATGATATTTACTGTTTTTCTTCAAGCCTCAGCTCCTGGAGCCATGTCATTAAGTGAGAGATTTAAAAAAAAAAAAAAAAAAAATCTACTCATGGTTACAGAGAAAGTCTTGGAAATGTGAACCCTACAGGCTCAAAAAGGTGAAAGAAAATAAAAATAACCTAAGATTTATTATTTTTTAAAATCTCATTTTTAAAATCAATCCCATGATATTTTGAGGACAAACTCATGCTTAGCCCTGGAACAACTCTACCCTGAAGTCGCTAAAGTAGTTTTAGAGGCAAGTAGAGTAAGTCCCTCAAAGAGGAACTGTGGAATGTAGCGCTCAGCATTAGCCTAATTCCGTAGTCAATGGTACTATTACCAGTGAGTTCACTGGGAGCAGAGATAGCCCAACACTGAGCGCTTTTGCAAAGCCCAACATGTAAGGTCTGACAGCAGTGGAGTGTGCATCCCCCTTCATGCACAGAACAGTGACAACACAGGTAGCAGTGATGCAAGCTACCCCACATTGCTCTAATGTGCCTGAACCCTGACTGGGAGCAATCATCTCTAGGAGTAAGAGAATAAGTCACTCTCCATTCTCATCCACTGCTCCACTTCTCAGGTGAGATGGCCAACAGAAGTGCTCGTTCATGGCAAATGTAACAGTGGTTCCTATGACATGGACGTCTATTCACTCAGAACTGGACTGAAAGCACCAATTGTTTTGCATAGGCTACTGAAGAGGCCATAGCCATGGCAATAGCTTTCAATCACAACCAAGCAGGGCTGTATGCTACAGGTGAAGGACTTTGTATCTTCCAAGCCACCCAGCCCAAGCTACTCCTGTCATTCCAGAAAGCCTGGGACATGGGTTGGCTTGGAAGCCAACAAGCTCATTCCTTCACTTTCACTGACAGCCATTATTCAGGCTCTGAGGAAGAGAGCATGGGGGGGGGAGGATTATTGAAAGAGCCTCCATGGAAGCTTACTTACCCACTACCTGAGGGAGAGAAGTGGCCTCCAAATCCAGCAGGATGGATCCTTTCTCTATACACGTCCTCAGTTCGAACAAGCTGTGCAGGGACAACGTCGCGACATGAGGCTTGCTCCATCTCTCTCCGCCCTGTTCCACTTTCTCTTCAAACTTTATCCACCTATGGAAGGGCAGAGCAGCAAGAATAAGTTAAAAATGCTGCCTCTGGCATTTCTGAAAGAGGCAAAAACAGCCAGATTGTCACAGGGTGTTGCCAGGTTTAAACGTACATGAGGTCATGGACACGTCACTCTAAATTAAGACAAAGGAAATGAAACAACAACTATACCAATGCCACCCACTATTTGAATAGGCCAAAGGTTTGCAAGTTAGCCACCTAATCCATAGTGGGCCACCTAGATTAAAGTGACTTGATTTTCAGAGGTGCTGAGTCCCCAAAGTCCCCAAAGGACAATGGATTATCAACACCTCTGGAAGTAAGATCACTTTCATTTAGGTGCCTCAAACACCTAAGTTTGAAAATGTTGGCCACGGTTTTTAAAGGTACCAGGTAAGCTGAGACAAGCAGAAAAGTAAAACGACTGAAATCTATCATGAGAGAGAAATTACGAAATGGATCTTAGTTCACGGATTTTTATTTTTCTTACACTTGGTCACACTTTGAACATAAGAGGGGAATAGCCAATAAAATAAATAAATAATAATAAATACCACACGGCTCTTATATAGTGCTTTTTATCCAGAGACATCAAAACACTTTACAAAGGAGGAAACTGAGGCAAAAAGAGGTGAAGTGATGTGTCCAAGGTTACACAGCAGCCCTGTTGGCAGAATTGGGGATTAACACCCAGGTCTCTTAATTCCTGGTTAGGAGTCTATCCATTGGGTCAAGAAACACAGAACCTCCACTTTACATTCCCTCTGGCACATTATTGCTCACTATATACTATGTGAAAGACAACCATGTGCAGTCAATTTTAAACTTATATATAAAGAAGACAGTTAGTCAAAAAACTCACTAGCTCGCCTGAAACATCCAAAATCAAAATGGGGAGTGGGGGGAAAATCAGCTTTCATGAAGCCTTTCTTAATTGAGAAAAAAAAAGTTATTAGTTTTCTCCATTCTGTATCTAGTTGTTTAATGATTCAATGGCATTTTCCTGGAAAAAAACCTGCAAGCTCATCTCTCTAGTAGAAGATTAGAGCAAAGGTTAAATACCATTGCATGTAAAACATTATTTACACACCTAAAACCATGTCATCAGGTTAAAACATTAAAGTATCAGGCCTAAACCTTCAAAAGCAAAGAAACTGAAATATCTTCAATTCTCACTATTGTGCCTAAGTATAGCAGACCATACAGGCGTGTGACCTGCAGGCCAATGCTTAATGCAGCCAACAGCCAGGTGGGTTCTTTCCTTCTCATACAACACAGGTAACAAAAGTTTTGCAAGTCAAATTCTGCCCTCAACAACCCCTGCCTAACTACTGATGCGGTCAATTGGTTTGCACAGGTGGGACTGATTGGAACTTAGTAAACAATTCCAAGGAGGTATAAGGAGGGAAAAAAATCAGTTTTCTTCCTTAGTCATGTTAACTACTACAGTGCTAGCAAAAGAAAGGGAAACCCATAAAAACTAATTTCTTTCTCTACAGAAAGCAGATGTGACTGATACACACAGGGAACCATGAGTAAGGAGGACATATTTTTACATAAATCGATTTTCAGAGTAGAAACATGCTTAATTTAAGCCATTCCTGGATATTATTTTAACAGATTTTGAAAATAAAGATTTTGAGACTTTTAAAAAACTTCTTTTTACCCAAACAAAATGATGTGACTTTGGTCTGAAAGTACTGAAGGCAGGGCCGGCTTTATGAACTGTGGGGGCCCGATTCGAATACCCGGCGGCAGTCCGGGGCTTCGGCGGCACGGAGTCCGCTCCGGGTCTTCCGCGGCACTGAAGGACCCCCCGCCGCCGAAATGCCCCCAAAGACCCGGAGCGGACCGCCGCCGGGTGAGTAAAAAAAATTTAAAAATTAAAAAGGCGCCTAACGCACGGGGCCCGATTCTGGGGAATCGGCCTAAAGCCGGCCCTGACTGAAGGAGGACAGTTCAGTTTACAGAGGCTGGGGTTTCCCAGTTTACTGAATTTTACCCTGCATGAACATCAAGTCTGCAAATTAAAAAGACCTTGACATTTTTGTTGAAGGTGTATAATTCACAATAAAGCACTTTCCCATGTTTGATTTGGATTTCGTTTTTATTTGTTTTTCTCCATATAATCTGCAATATTTAGCTTTGATAAAGTAAGCTTTAACTTATTTTTATAAGTGTTTGAACTGTTAACTGCTATATTTAGTGCACTCCTAAAGCTCTACTGAATAGATTTTCCTGCAAATTCTGTTTCACAAACCAAACATTCTCCTAGGTGGAGACTTCCTGAAGTTCAAGCCAAGTCACATAGAAATCAATGGGAGCTTGTGCCTAGGTGCTTTTGAAAATCCCACTAAAAGCCTATCTGCATCTGTAGGCATCTAAATACCTATAAAAACCTGGTTCCCAGTCATTCTTAAATTCCCTTTGAATTCTTGAATGTCTACCACCTAATCTGGAAATTTATTTAGTTTAGCAATCTGTTCCAATTCCTCTTCTTTTGACACTTCAATCTCTGACAATGCCTTTTCTTTGATACCTGAAAACAGAGTAGGTTCAAGATAGGATGTTGTGTGTGATACCTGAGTGGTGAAGACTGATGCAAAGAAATCATTTAGCTTCTCTGCATATCCTTATTATTTCCTTTACTGCCTGGTAGTCCAGCAGACCGACCAAATCTCTCAGGCTTCTGATACATTTAAAGAATTTCTTGTTAGTTGTTATATTTTTGGTTATTTACCCTTCACATTCCCTCATACCATAGACCTCTTAATTTCCACCTGTTCACCTGGCTTTGTTTGCTGATGGTATGAAAGGATGAACAGAGATTAGCAGAAAAATTAAAACCTCAGCTAATCCAAATTTTAGTCAAATTTAGCTCTGATTCAGGGGCAGGGGTGACTCTAAAAATAATTTAACTGTAGCCCCTAAATTGGAGGTTAGTGTTCAATAGCCCAGAGGGACAGGTAAGTTACCTGGGTCAATTCAGTGCTTAGTCAGTGCTCATTACTTGTAGTTACTATGAGGATAGCTAAAAATCACCAAGTTAAAGCCCCATCAGAGTAAAAAAAATGAATAAAAAAAAAATACTGCAATTGAATGAGAGTCAGTCCTAGTATAACTTCTGTAACTTAATCATTTAAATAATTCCGCCATCTCAGAATTGCTGCTAATATTATAATCATTCAGTTGCATTCCCATAAGTAATGTCCTAGACAGGACCCACTCTTCTTGGAATACCGCTGAAGAGCTTATTAGGGATTATAAAGTGAGCCCCTTGCATGCTGGAGCAGAATGCTGGTAGTTCAGTTAGCACTGAGCAGATACCCAGATAGCACAAATATGTTGAGTACAGCTGATATTTATGTACCTTGATATCAAGTCTCAAAAGATGAGATTAAAAGAAGCTCTCACAGCTTGGGATACAAAACCCTCTTTTATTAAAAATAACCAAGGTCCCGATCCTCCAAGGCCCAGGCTAGAATTTATTTTAGGTGTCAGAATCATTTTTGATACATAACCTTGGAGGTCAAATGCAGGAAGTTGCATTTGCAGTTGGTTGAGCAAAGAGAACGTTCTCGGACAAGTGAAGAACTTTCAAGTGGATCAAAGGGGAGGAGATGTGTGTAAGTGCTACAGTACACCCTTGCTATAATGAACCCCAATAATATAATAATCCAAACCCAGTTCAGTATAACCAGGGGTTTGTTATAGCGGGGGGGATGGAAACAGATCCTCCAGCCCCAGGGCCAGGGGAACACTCTGCCCAGCAGTGGCCCCAGGGCCAGAGGACCTGTCACCTCCCCACCCCGCAGCCTTGGGACTGGAGGAGATCTCAGCCCCCCACACAGCAGGCGGGACTAGAGGTGGGATCCAGGGACCACATTTGCTATAGTCCAAGGTACGCTATTGCGAAGGGCGTTATAGTGAGGGTCTACCGTACATGTACCCATTAATATTTACTGTGGTGTGAATTCAGCATTGTGGAGTTTCCTGGGTATTTGAAGAGAGAATGTCTATAAAAGCAGCATAACAACAAATCGATTCAGGGCAAGAGATTGCTAGCTTGATTATTTGAAATATTTTTCATCACCTCAGTCCAGTTTTACTCCTGACCTCTACACACCTAGCTTCACTGTGTTGGCTGCACTGCACTGAACTCCCATCCAATACCCAGTTTTGATCACTTTGACTAATTCAGAGCAAAAACAAAAAAAACACAGACTTTTTTAAAACCTCAGTTTATGCTTCCTGGGCGTCAACCATGTCCCAGATTTAGAAACAGCAGCATCAGAAGTCTCCCCAAAGTGCCCAGGGACACTGCACGCTTCGGATTTCAGAATTACACTGCCAGTCCCGGTTCAAACAGCAAGCTGCTGGTACGTTAGAAAAATCTGATGCAGATGCATTTAAATGCTCCCAAAACCATTTCCTTACACTCTAATACTGGTTTGAGAACCTGCCTTGGGCCAGTTCAATGCTCACCACGTTTTAACATTGCTAACAATTGCACTGGTCAATAGGCCGAGCAAGGGATGAAATTATTTTTAGTGTCTCCACAAAAAGTGGTTGAAGAGATCTATTTTTTTTTTTCAATGATCCTTGTTATATACAATTCTTGGACAGTCTATCACAAGGCTAGGAATAGGGTTGCCAACTTTCTAAATCACACAAAACCAAACACCCTTGCCCCACCCCTTCTCAGAGGCCCCGCCCAGGCCCCACCCCTTTTCCCAGGCCCTGCCCCCCACTTGCTCCATCCCCCCATCCCTCCAGCACTCACTCTTCCCCACCCTCACTCACTTTCAAGGGGCAGGAGGTTGGGGTGCAGGGAGGGGTGAGGACTCCGGCTGGGGTGGGGCTGGGATGTTGGGTTCAGGAGGGGGCTCCATCTGGGGTCGGGGATGAGGAGTTTGGGGTGCAGCAGGGGGCTCAAGGCTGGGCCAGGAGGTTGGGGTGCGCAGGGGGGGTCCCTGGCGGCTCTTACCGCGGCTTTGAGGAAGCAGCTGCCAGGTCCCTGTGGCCTCTAGGCACATGGGCAGCCAGGCGGCTCTGCCCGGTGAGCGCTGCCTTTGAGCCTGCAGGCACCACCCCCTGCAGCTCCCATTGGTCATAGTTCCCAGCCAATAGGAGCTGCGGAGCCAGTACTCGGGGCAAGGGCAGTGCGCGGCGCTTCCCTGGCCGCCCCAGCACGTAGGGGCCACAGGGACCTTGCGCCCACTTCCAGGAGCCATGCAGAGCTAGGGCTGGCAGGGAGCCTGCCTTAGCCCTGGGCCCCCGCTGCGCCGCCGACCGGACTTTTAACAGCCTGGTCGGTGGTGCCAACCGGAGCCACCAAGGTCCCTCTTCGACCGGGTGTTCCTGTCAAAAACCGGACGCCTGGCAACCCTAGCTAGGAACATAATGAAGGGAGGTAACACGCTGCTTGACACTGCTCACCAGAAGAACAAGGAACACTGCAAAAAGAATTCCAAAGACCACAAAACCATTTCAGGTCTTTTTGGTGCGATCACAGGACCCGAGTTTTGGTATGATAGCCTCATTACTGGTACACTGGACTAGCGCCTGAGCGTACTGCAGTGGATCCAAAAATTCAAGTAGTAACCACAGGTCACTGCTAAGGTTTCAGGCCTTTCCATTTTGCTGCCAATTTACAATGTGTCCTTTAACTACTGCTGAACTGCAAAGAAGTTCGCCTGGAAGCACAACGGCTTCGACACCAACTGAGTTAATTACAATTAGTATCAACTCAATGAACAAAAACTACTAATGACCCAAACCTTCAGCTGTTACCTTTCAACAGCCATGACTTTTGCTGTTACTGCACGGCTCTGATGAATTCACATGCTCCCACGTGAACCTTGGCTACACTAGGATGCTCATATACACAGTCCTATCTAGCAGTTCCAGCGAAGCGGCAGGACACTGCATAAAGCATACAGCATTTAAAGGAAAACTATTCCTTTTCATTATACTGTGACCTGTTAAAGCAAACTGAAGAGCCCATCCTCCAAAGTTATATCTACCTGAAGGCTTCTTTGAAATTACGTGACAGCTGTGGGCAAGTACCCCTCAAGATACTTTGGTGATCCCTCATGAAAAACCTAGCTGAGACTCCTTTTTCTTTGGCTCTGAAAGAGGGTCCTTACAATTAAATACTGTCTTTTACCCACTAAGCCAAATCAAATTCACACCAACAGCTCCTCATCAGCTGTACGCTGCCTACCTCTTTATAATCACAATTAAAATAAAAGAGCAGCCTAAAAGATGTGCAGTGTTTGTGGAGTTAAGAGAAACCTCCTGGCCTATTTTCACACAGAAGGAAGAAGGCACATTCTGTTCCACGTGAGGAAATATAAGTTTAGATACAAGACATGAAAATGGATAAATGGTTAATTTTTATCATTAGATCTTCTAAAAGGGAAAAGTGGTATAGTCAGTGGAAGGAATAATCAGCTTTAGAAAGCAGAGAGGTGATGCACACAACAAAATGCAAATACTGAACTAATGGATAAGGAAAAGAGTAATACAGGGAGAAAAGAAAGACCAATAAGAAATAATTTAAAGAGTAAAGGTGAAGAGTCTTTAAATAGGCTCTACAGGAGACTGAAAAGTAGAAATGAGGAAGATAAGGGGACAAGTAGAGTGACTCATTAAAAATCACAGGTAAAAGACGATTAAGGTAACCAAATAAGAGGGACTAACCCGAACATGGTCAGAGACCTTTAAGATTGGAAGGTGGAGAGAAAGAGAGAGCTTAGCAGAGCTACAATAAAGGAAAATGAAAAGCTAATATTCAAAAGGTGTGGGGGGGGGAGAGGAAAAAGCCCTGGAAAATATTTATTCTGAATTCCTCTCTCTAGTGGAGTACCCAAGTCTAATACTTCATGCAGCTTCCCATAGAACACAAAGAGATGACATTTCAAGACCAGTTATTGTCACCGTACAGAAAAATTTCAACCTAACAAGCCTGAGATGCTAAATAGAAGCAATTATGAACAGCTAATACTGCCAGCTAAATTAGTTGCAGATATCATGATTAATGATTTTCTATCATTCCAATCTAATTTATCTGTATGTGTTGTTCACAAAATGGTCTAAAATCAATTTGCATGGACTATCAGACAAATCATGCAGTTCTGAATTAACTCCAGAGTGCAAAACAGAGAATAAAATCAGAAAAATCAAAATGGTCCATCTATTCTAGTAAATACTCTGAGGGAATAACTGGCTACAAAAAAAAAATACTTGGGTGCTTTTTACTCATTTAAAATTAATGTAATTATTAGCTACTCAGGACAAAGACCAAGACTGAAGTTTTCCAACTTGTATCTGAAATTGGGCTCCTAGATTCATGTTTAGGTACCAAAACAAAAGTAGCTTTAATGAGGCCTTAAAAGCTTAACTTCAGGCACCCAATTTTGGCCAGCATGAGTTACCTGTTCGCAAAGCACGAGGTACACTTTTGGCTCTGGATAAAGTATAAATTCAAACAAATCCGGTACTCTAGATCTTCTGGTTTTAGAGAAGATTTAAATAAAGGCTGGAATGAATCACTAAAGGTCTCCCTTTTGGAAGAGCCTCATTGAATTTGAGAGGAGGACAACTTCTGAACCATCCCCTAAACAGGGATGTTATTCTCTACGACTTTCCCAGAAAGGTTCCCAAGCAGTTGCACCTCCCTCTCATAGTAAAGGAAAAATGCCTCACCTTGCTGTCTCCTTCCACTCCATCTCTTGTCCATCAACAGCCAGAAGCTCATCCAGTTCGGTGAAGAGCTGAGGGGGTGCAGGGCTGTCATCTTCTTCACCCAAAATAAAGCGGATTCGCTCGGCAGCGGGGGAGACTGCAGAGGTGAAAATACTGCGGTTAACAGCCTGAATGATGATCTGGGATGTTCGGCTTCTCTCCTTCCCCTTCTCCCCAAAGCTATTTAGCTTTTTCTCCGTGTTGCCTTTTTCACTTGACATTTTAATTCTCTCTCTCTCTCTCTCTCTGTCTATAGTTCCCTCTCTTCCCTCTCCTCCCACTTACTTCTTAAAACTTCAAGCTGGGAGTAAAGTTCAGGAAGACTTGCCTCTTCCTACAGTCCCTAACTGTGTTACAACAATCCACAGCCCCTTGTAAAAAGAGAACTATCAAGCTCAAAACCAATACGTTCTATGGTGCGTGCCCAGGACCTTTAGTACTCTGATCAGCTGAGGTCCTGCAGCCCTTTTTTTTATATGACATAAAACCAGTTTAAGCCAAACTGTTTTGGGGGTATACAGCAGAGGAAAAGCAGCAGCATCCCACTGCCAGCTTTCCCCTCCCTTTGGATGAAGCTTGCTTTTTAATTGGTTTGCAAGCCAATCTGTAACCCTCCAAGACTCATTACTAGTGAAAGGAATATTTAACAAAAAAGTTTGCCTCGTCTTTACATGAAGATTGTGCCCGAACGTATTTAGTCAGGCATCAACGCACTGGAAAAAACAACCCTCAGGTAAAATATTGTCCATTCAAGGAAAAGAAAACTCATTTCGCCATATGGCCCCGTGCTGAAGCAGATAATTGAAAGTTCTGTGGGGCTCCTTTTGACCTGTTAGCTAAGGAAAAATTAACTGAAATTCTCGCCAGTTCAAGGGGGAAAAGAGAGTGGCTATCTTATCCTCATAATAAAGGACTAACAGCTTCACTCTAGGTATTTTACAGGTCTAACTATACCCTCAACAACAAAACCTCATGCTTCAACTATCTTTAAATGTAACCTGCAGTAGACTTTTAAAACAGTGGTTTGTGCTCGTTTGCTTCTTTCTTGTGTATAAAGAAGAGGTAAAGGATGGTTGATGGGTTTGGTTCTGATTTTTAAGAGGGAGAAAGGGCTTTTTCCCACTTTTTTTTTTTTTTTAACCTCAATGATCAGAAATGTCAAGCCTGGTCCTTCCCTACAGTTTTACTAGGGGATTGCTTGAGATCGAAGAAGTTTTTTGTAAGTTCTCACACTTTAAAATGACCAAGTGGAGTGTTGAAACCTAAAGAAAGATATCCTTTCAACTGAGTGTTTATTGGGCACTGGAGTTAAACAGAAGTTTACAAAGTAGGCGTTCTAATCAGTCTAACTAAAAATTCCTCCCCTCTCCCATATAAGAATGATTCAAAAAATATGGGAGGCCATGGTTATGAAAAAATTAACATACCAGTTACATACAAAATAGACTGAGGACAGATAGATACTTAGATATTTGGTTATCTTTTATTCTATACTCAAAGTACGTTCACCTGGAAAAACACCAACACGTGTCCAATTAACATTTGATAGACACCCCTGGTCTGTTAAATATATGTCTATTTGGATTTCACTCAACTTAACCACTAGAGACAACATGTTTTCTAATGATGCTCCCTCTGTAATATGGTAACATCCTGTTAAAAAGAAAGACCTGATGCCTATTTTCCTGTATAAAGTCTCTTTAAATAAAAGCTACTGTCATAATGATGGTTTTATTTCTGATATTTACATGGCAAGGATTTGTAAACTTGTTAAAACGTCCTAAATAAACAAACAGAAAAACAAACAAAATCCTTCCCTGTCAATAGCTCAGATTTCCTTCTCTTGCAATAGAAATATTTAACCAGTTCTCCAGTCACCATAAGAGTTTCCCAGGGTAGACGAGATCTGAACTTCTAATGTAAAGAAACAAGCAAGAACAATTTCCCCTGCCCTAAAAAGAGACCCTTCATGGTTTCTATACATTATAAAGCAAAAGCGGGCCTAAATGCACTTATTTTTCATTTGCAGCTGCACCTTTAACTAAGGTGGCCATGTTTTTATAATAAAACCCCCCAGATATTTCCCTTGTGCCATTATTTACACTATACAAAAAATAAAAGTCCACTTTTGTTTTTAAATGAACACTGTCAATGCTACTGCCAACTCCCAGTACTACTGCAACCTAGGAATATTTCTCAGAATGGAGAATTTTTTCCAGTAACTTAGTACCTGATTCTCATCCACAGTAAGACCACTTTACAGCTCTTTGGTAACGTAAAGGGGCCTTATCATACATAGAAATCACATCCTTGGTCTTGGATTGATTTTTTTTGCATGAAACACTGAACAAGTGTTGCTAACAGTTACTTTGAGTAAAATTTTCAAAAGTGCTTAAGGGCTTGTCTACACTTAAAACGCGACAGTGGCACAGCTTCAGTGAAGATGCTACCTACACCGATGGGAGGGATTCTCCCGTCAACAGAGGTACTCCACCGCCCTGAGAGGTGGTAGCTAGGTTGACATGAGAATTCTGCCAACCTAGCGCTGTCTGCACTGGGGGTTAGATTGGTTTAGCTGCATTTCTCAGGGGTGTTGATTTTTCACACCCCTGAGCAGCATAGTTATACCAACCCAGTGTGGACCAGACCTATATGACTTAGAAGCCTAAGTCCCATTTTCAAAAGTTAGTCAGCACTTAGGAGCCAAGTCAATGGGACTTAGGCCTCTGAAAGTGCGGCTTGGCCACTTTTGAAAAATGTTACCTACTGAGCAAAAACACCACCAATCATGGGATCTACACTCATTTGACTTCTTTTTTCATACCAAACACTGGTCATCACAATGAGCACTTCTTCCACTCTATTTTTCCAGGTAAACACAGTGCAAATTCTATTTGCTATAGCAACGTTGAGGAGTTATTTTAAAAAAAATGTTCTGAATGATTAAACGATACCCCAGAAGAAGGTTGTGAAAAAAACAGAAATGCCCCAGTAAAACTGGGACATATGGTCTCTTTACCTTTACCATCATCTAACCCCTTCCCTGTTGTCCAGGGCTTGACAGCACATCAGTCCTGATCTTGAGAAACAGCTTCTAATAGTTTTGTTCACATTTAACTGCATTTATCTTTCATAGCAACTGGACATCTAACTATACAGTTACTCACTGTGCCTGCAGCTCAAGCAGTTGGAAGTCTAAGAGCTACAAAATGTGGCTGCAATCATTTGCTGACTATCAGGACCCAGACTACAGTTCTAACAAAATCAAATCAGACCATGGTATACAAACCTCCAGGTTTCAAAATCCATGTAACACTAAGGCAGAACAGAGTGAGGCGGGGATGGTGTTTTGAACTTTGACTCTGAAATTTCATTGTACTCGCTGAATCTTTGCTTAATTTCCTCTGGCTTTTGGGGGAAAGCAGGAGGGAGGGTGGAAGCAGGGGTGTGGGGATGAACATGTATTGATTTAGGGGAAGATTTTCAAAGACACAGGTGCATTTCCCCCTGATTTTCAATAGGAATGTCTTTGTGCCTTTGAATAACTTCTGAGAAAAAAAAGGCACTAAAACCAAGTTTGATATAAGTTATGAGAAGGGGGATTCAAAGAAAAATCCCAGAGATCTGCTATGGGATACATCATCAGTCTGGATCCAAGATGAAGCCAGTGGCCTTAGCATTCATCTGAAATGTGTACATTCTTCTCTTAATACCCTCTCATTTCATACTCTAACAACTCTGGAGAAGCCATTCTCTGAATAGGTCTTAACAACACTACATAGTCCATTAGGTGGACTGCAGTTTGGTTTAGGGCTTGTTAGTTTTTTAGGACTCCCCTATTTTTCCTGATGAGCATGAAGGCAACAGGCTCTAGAGCAAATCAAGAGCAACCCTGGATAACACTAGAGAACAATACAAGGCACTGCCCTCCTCCCTCTCTGGCTGAATGTGACAGCTATAAATGCTTATTGACAACAACACATTTTTACATTATGGACCAAATTTTGGGCCAGTGTCAATGGGTGTAGCTCCAAATTTGGCCCTGTAAATACATAATTTATCTTCTCTCTGCTTTATCCTCCTTCCTGGTTTTGAGATGTTGCTTCGCTTTCAGTTGATCTCTGCAGGAACATGAGGTGCAGTCCCCCCAGTACCGAGCACTGGACTTCTACCACACACCTCATGAAGGCCAAACCCTCTAACCATAGTCCTGCTGCTCAGCAACAGGTCTAGTGATTCTATTTTCTGACCCATTTCCACTGTAACCATCCTCCAGGTATATCACCTAGAAGCCCATTCTATAACCAATCTGTGTAACTGTTCACTACAATGTTACTATACTTAAATGAGTTCTCGCCTTCCCTCAAATATAATGTGAGCCAGATCAGTTTGTTCATCACCTGTATGAATATGTGTGGAAACATATGTACCCTTTCATTTTTGAACTGCAAGTCATTTCATAGTGTTTGCCCCTAAAGGGTATGTACATATTGGGTTTCCGGGAAGTGGGCGGGCGGAAGCCCGCCCACTGCTAAAGGATCCCCCGCCAGCCTAAGGGGAGGACCCACAGGACCTGAAACCCAATGATTTCGGGGGACAACTAATGAAAAACAGGGACAGGAGTGCGGTCAAAGGGTCAAAAGAAGGGAACCTGACGGGGACACCAAGCAGAGAACCCCGGACAGCGCCCACTGCTCCTCAAAGGCGTCAAGGGAGCCAGTGGACGCCGCCCAGAGGAACTCTACCCGGATGCGTGAACGGACAGAGGATCGGAAACAGGCCCCACAGTCACAGGAGTCTCCATTGGCCAACTTCCTCTCCCTGGTTGCATAGATGGCTGTTTTAGCCAGGGCCAGGAGGAAGTTGACTAGGAGGTCCCGTGACTTCGTGGGGTCACGGATAGGGTATGTAGTGGGGCAGCTGCCCCACTCCTGGAGAACAGGGGTAAAAGCAGCCAAGCTAGGCTGATTGGGGAAGCAGCCACAACTGTGGCCAGCTCAATTAGGGCCCAGCTGGCCCTGATAAGAGGGCTGGGGGTCAGGAGCTAGAAGAGTCTCACTCTAGCCCTGAAGTGGGAAGGGCCTAGGTGCCTGGGAGCAAGTTACCTGAAGCAGAGCAGGGCTGGGGAAAAGGGCAAGGGAGCTCGGGAGCTCCGGCCTAGAAAAAACCCAGGATGCAGGCCTTGTTGAAGGCCTACAGAGGTACTGGGGCTGCAGAGATACAGCCCGGGAATAGGCAAAGGCAGCAGGTCCTACCCCCTTGCCAATGATGAGTGGCCATTGCAGACTGCAGTCTGCCCCAGTGAGCGGGGGCCAGATGATAACTGGCAGTAGCCACTGAGGCAAGGTGGGCTTAAAGGGGTGGAGGTTCCCCTGGGAGGGGAAACCCAGAGTAAGGGGGTACTGCTGGGAGCAGAACTGCTTAAGTTCCACTGAAATCAAATGGGACTTAATCACACACACAAGTGTTTTGCTGAATCAGGGCCCTAAGGAGGAGGAAAAATGCTGACCTTGAAAAAAAATGAAAATTTTTCTAAAGAGCCACAGCCTCCCTCCTCAGGTACTGGCAAACTATAAAAGCCAAAATACCATTACCATTGCTGCTTTTAAATAGTGATAGAATAGAACTCTTCCTAAATATTTAGCTTTCCACTGCACTGTAGATGAAAAACGACCTTGTAGCCAAAATGTTGTTAATTGCAAAATGGAAGTGAGTATTTATGAGCGGGGGGAGGAGGGGAGGGATGATTTTGTGGCTACAGCAGTGGAATGGGTCTTTGAGGGTCTGCGTTCTATTTCTAGTTCTGCCACAGAATTCCCGTCACCTTGGGCAAGTTACTTAGTCTGTCTGTCAGTTCCCCCACCTGTCAGACAGAGATAATAATATGTTCGTCTATATAGACCAGGGGTCGGCAACCTTTCAGCAGTGCTGTGCCGAGTCTTCATTTATTCACTCTAATTTAAGGTTTCGCGTGCCAGTAATACATTTTAACATTTTTAGAAGGTCTCTTTCTATAAGTCTATAATATATAACTAAACTATTGTTGTAGGTAAAGTAAATAAGGTTTTTAAAATGTTTAAGAAGCTTCATTTAAAATTAAATTAAAATGCAGAGCCCCCCAGACCGGTAGCCAGGACCTGGGCAGTGTGAGTGCAACTGAAAACCAGCTCGCATGCCGCCTTCGGCACCCGTGCCATAGGTTGCCTACCCCTGATATAGACTGTAAGCTATTCAGGGCAGGGATGCTACTATTTGCACGCACAATGCCTGGCACAATGAAATATTATTGTATTATTTATTTTGTGTTGTTGTAGTACCTAGGAGCCCTAATCATGGACTGTGTTAGACACTGCACAAACAAAAACAAAACAAAAAATGATGGTCCCTTTCTCTTTCTCACACCCACACCCAAAATCCAGCTGCAATGGGTTGGGATGTAGGTTTCAGTGATCTAGCTTTTCTCCTTTAGGTAACTTGTTCCAATTCAGCTCAGGAAGCTGCAACTAAAAATAGTTGCCATTTCATAGCCTCTCAGAGGCTTCATGGCTCTGTCGTGGTCTAGGTGAAGTAAACTGGACAACCACCACCATTGATGCCAGTCTCTGGAATGAGTATAAAGACTGAGCTACCCATTCCCACTCCAGATCAAGACTGAGGTGCATTGGCAAGGTAGTGTGGGGAAGTTTGTGCTTCTAAATGTACCTGTAATGTAGCTGTTCTGGGGACTTCAATCATTGGTACTGCCAATCTGCACTGATTTCACTTCTTACATTTTTTGAAGGTCTTTAAAAAATTAAAATGTCAAAAGCTTTAAAACAGACAAAGTTAAAATGATTTGCCAGTTCTTCAAAAATCAATATTGTAACAAAGCTATTAGAATTTAGGCATGCTAAACGTTTTAAAAAGTGAACCAGCAGTTCCCTTAAAGTTCTGAACCATCTCTGTACAGCTGATTGAGATTTTTCTCTTTTAAATCATTTAGAGAGGAGAGGAAACTTGGAAACTTTATTGCCTTTATGTCTTATTCAACTGCTTAATAACTCCACATTCAGATGTGAAATTTTCACTACCAAAGCATTTGCCAGGATTGTTTTATAGCAGGGATTACAAGGTACTCATCGCTAAATCCAGCCTCAAAATACTGTAGCTAAACATTAGACTAGACCCTCTAAGTCTCTTGCTCTTTTTTCTTTTGTCTTTGCTCATTTCAAATTAGCTGCATTTAGCACGGATGATAAGGTCCACAATCCAATTAAGGAATTTGCTGGGTCACAGGTCTCCTATGGCTTGCTTTACCACATGCTCTTTAGTGCAGTTTTGTAGGTTAATGGGCCATTTATGGGTTGTTTATGTGCTCTCTTAAGCAAGGAGAACATATTTTCATCTTAATCCCCTGAGCAAACAGCATGTGCTAAGTATACCAGGAACAGCCCAATATCAGGCCTAGGACCAGAGTGCAATTAACCTCCATGCTGAACTCTGAAGGCCTCCTACTGTCTGACCTTTGAATGCCACCCTCATCCATGCTTTTCAATCCTTTCCCTTTGTCCACCCAATTTAGAAGCTGCTGAAACCAGCACGATTAACCAGAGGAACAGCCGCTGGTTTTCAGAAGTCCTGGGCGCGGGGGGAGAGAGAGAGAGAGAGAAGGTGGGGAACGTTATTGCTGTCTCTTCCCTAAAACAACCCGACAATTGACAGACATAAGCATTTGAGAAAGCACTAATCCATAATCTGATGGATAATTTTTCCCTCAACATGCAAGGAATTAACGTATTAATTGCAGATGGTAAAAATGTTGCAACGCAACATTTAAAAAAATATATGTGTCACTCATGTCGCGTTTGGTTTTTTTTTAAATCTCCCTTCCCCCTGCCCCCATCAGCTGGAGGTGGCCCATGTAATGGCTTATAAAATAAATCACTTGCTAAAGAGAGCGAACACATCAGCAGTTTCTCCTAGTTCAGCTCAGGCCAATTAGGAGTACAATTTATACCCTCAGGTTCCCAAAGGCAAAATCAATTTCCATCAACACATAGAAATCTCAAGGAGCTCAGATATACAGAGACACATTCTACCACCACTACTTCATATTAATGGTAGCTAAATTTACAACTTCAACATCAAGGTAACCGCTGCTGCAATTGTTTACTGTCATTAGGAGCCTCCATCACTATTCTTGCCGGGTAAAGAAGAAAGCCCATTTGTCTGCAGCTCTCCTCACTACTCACACAAATACACAGAGGCACCAAGAGAGCTCCAGTTATCCTGAAATTACCTGCTACTTTAGGGCCAGATTATGGATGACTTCCTCACACTGAGCAGCTGTTACTCACAGCAGTCCCCATTAATTCAGCAGTAATTATGGCATTCACAAACTGGCACTTGGGGTTTTAAAGCCTCTTCTCTGTATAGCTGGGGAGAAAATTTGTATTAAAGTGGGACTCTGGTCTGACAAGTGAGTATGTAGGTAAAAGGAGCCACCTCAGGTTGTTCTCCCAGATGGTGGGAGAACCTGACCACACTCACTGGGTGGCTCCGGCATAGGCCCTAGTTCAGGGGTCGGCAACCTTTCAGAAGTGGTGTGCCGAGTCTTCATTTATTCACTCTAATTTAAGGTTCCGTGTGCCAGTCATACATTTTAACATTTTTAGAAGCTCTTTCTATAAGTCTATAATATATAACTAAACTATTGTTGTATGTAAAGTAAATAAGGTTTTTAAAATGTTTAAGAAGCTTCATTTAAAATTAAATTAAAATGCAGAGCCCCCGGACCGGTGGCCGGGACCTGGGCAGTGAGAGTGCCACTGAAAATCAGCTCGTGTGCCGCCTTCGGCACGCGTGCCATAGGTTGCCTACCCCTGCCCTAGTTCCTTACTTCTTACCAGGGGCTCCACCCCGGCAGGCCTTCTTAAGTCTCACCCTGGGAATTCGCTGTACTCCCGATAGGGTTGGGGGTGAAGATCTACTGGATGGGAGTTTCCCCCTCTGGCTCCAGGAGGTGCTCCAAGAGTCTCCTGCTTAGGGCAATTGCATCACTTTCCTTTGCTCCCCTCCCCAGATGACCACAGTTTCCTCCCTTTTTAAGGCCTCCTCCCTATCATACATGACTGACAAGGCCAGAAAGGCAAGGCTAGCCCTGTCCCATGGGCCTCTCTGGCACCTGCCTTGTCAGGGCGGGGCTTACACTCTCCTACTACAAAGCAAAAATGGCAACTTCTTAAATCAACCAATCTGATTTTCCCTCTGTGTATTCAGTTTCATATCTGCTGATTTCAGTGATAATAGTACCTCACTACTGTGTACACCCGTGAGCCCTAGAGAGTCCACACTGCTGTGGCTCACACAGTATCAACAGAAATGTTAACTACATTCTAATTGCAAAGTCAAGTTCTGTCCTCATTTTCACCACTGCAACCCCACTCTATAGAAAGGGTGATGTCATTTCACCTGCAGAATCTATATTACCGACAAGGATGTGCAAGACAGAAAGAATCCGGCTGGGCTCTGAGAGTTCAGGGTGGTGTTTGCAGAATGGAGCAGGTCACAGTTCAAGTTTTTCTGGTTTGTACTATAACAGTATCATCACTGGAGAATGGGGGGTGGGGAATCACGGACACGTTTTTAAAAGGGTTTTGTTCCAGGAGCAGTGAATTTAATAAATCACTGACAACTTTTGCTTAGAAACTAGCATAGCATTATGTTTGTGATCTTTTCTGACATGTTCTGTTCAGCTCCTTGCCAAAGGAAAAGAAAGAACAAAAGACATTGACTCCAAATTACTGACCTCACTCCTAAGTCACAATAGTTTTATCCGCTACTAGAAACAATTTAACAACTTCCCCCACAAAAGATTTTTGCTCTATGGTTATTTAGGCCTATATTTTCCACTGTCTCTCTCATTAGAGCCTGCAGTATGACACTTCCGCTACACCCAACCACTGAGGGCCATGGGGAATTGCATTCCTGCAGAAAAGGCCACCTGATATAAAGTACTAATCAGTGGTTCCAAAAATGACAAAGTTCCCCAGTGAACTACCACAATAATATACATGCACCACACATGGCTGTACTTGTAAAATGTGTGTTTCCAAGGCATTCGTGTTCAAATAGCACAGAACTGTACTCTGGTTATTCCATGTAGAATTTGGTCACGATTCAAGCAATTATTTGGTTCTGAGTTCCCACGGAGGATAACTGTTAAGGTGATAGACGGGGAGCTGATGCTACAGCTACGGATACCATTAATGAGCATAGTAAACAGGGCAGTTTTCATGAAAGTTACGGATTTTTTTCACTCTAACATTAACATTTTTTCACACTGCCAACACATACAATTAGCGTACATGCTTCCTGAATATGCATCTCATCAGTTTCCTCCAGTGACTCCTCATTTCCAGCTAGCTGGTGTGGTCTATCCAGTGCCTTAACAATGTGCAATCTCGTACTTTCCCGTTCTAATCACGGAGGAATACCATTGCTTCTCACATAGCCTGAGTTTATGGCTAGAAAGGATGGGGGAAGGAGGAGGATACTGGAGTTAAGACTCTGGACTTCTACAGAGCCCTTTCAGTCTCTCCTTAGCTGGCTAAAGTACTGGGATCAGCACAGCCTAGGCCGACTCATCACCAGCACTCCCACCACACAAATAGTTCTACTCTACAACAGCATCCAGCTGTGAAAACTATGCCCCTTCCTTGGTGCTGCTACTAGCATGACGACAAGAAGGGGTAGACACAATCACCATGCTCTTTGGGATTCAGAGGCACAGCAAGACAACTCCTGGAGACCAGTTCTTCACCCACTCCAAGGCCACCTCAGGTTTGGTCAGGACTGGGATAGGAAGATGTAGTAAGAGGAGAAGGGCTCCCAGGTAGAACGCAGACCACAAACATCTATTCCCTCTCTCTGATCCGAGCAGATTCCTTTCACAATTGGACAAGGCTCTGGGAAATAGTAACCCTAAACATCTTCACCACAGATCTACTTAATAGAGATCCTAGTCAATGAAGTTAGAAATTTGTCTCTCATGTTTAGGAAGCAGATAATAAAAATACCAACAGAACATGTCATGTGCATAGGCAGCTGCAACTTCAAAAGGGATGCATTATTAATAGCCTCCCGCATGCACATGATTATCAAGCTGCACCAGAGTGAATATTTAATGCATTATGGGCTTGATCTTGTGCCCACTGAAGTCAATGGCAAAACTCCTACTGATTTCAATGGTGCAGGATAAGGCGTTTCATCACGTCAGGTGGATATGAGTTTGTGTATGTTGTACTTAGATGCTAATCTGCAATTACCAGTCTCCAAATTGCTATTAAACTGGGAAATTTCCTTTTTTCCCCCTCATTTTTTTTTTCCAGACTCATCAAGTTTCAACTTAAGCACAGAGATGCCTTTAATATGCCTGTGACATTTCTGTTTTTGGAGTTCAAGTCCAGCAGCCAACACACACTTTGTTTTATAGACTGTATGTATTATAACAAACCCTCGCATGACATAAATCCACTTGACCTACAATGGGCATGTACACTGGACCTCATTGAAGATATTGGACAGTTTTTAGGCTAAATTTGGAGGCTGAAAGTGATGTCAAGCTGCAACATTAGCAAATTTTGGAGCCCCATTTAAGAGACTATTAGCCAGTTTTCAATCCACTTTAATAATTAACCAAAAAAAACCCAATATTTAAATATTTCCCTTTCTAAAATGAATTTTTATTTCTCTTCCCATTATTACACCATTATTAAATGCTGATTGGAGTCATACTCCTCACAGGGCTTTAATATTGCCACTGTCTCAAATGAAATAACTTTGTAGAAAGATGGCTGCCTGAACAACAAAGCTCAAAAATACCTCACAAGTAATTCACCCCTCCCCTTAAATAAACAAAAGGCATTTCAGTTTATTTAGAGACAAGGTGTGTGTGTGTGTGGGGGGGGGGGGTTTAAACCCTTTAGGGCCAGATTCCAATACCGTCACTCACATCAATTAGCACCATGTTCCACAAAGAGTCTCACTGATTTCAGAATCTGGCCTTAGACTGATGGGTAAAGTGGGTACAAGTTTTCCTTTAACATGCTGAAACCCATCTCACTTCTAACACATTTCTAAGGAAGGTATCACTGTGGTACCTATGCCCTGTAGCACATCAGGATCTTTCCTCTTACAGGCTACAACTTCAGTTGCTAAATGATTTATTATTTCTTAAGCCTACAAGTCAGGAATTGTTCACCTGCTTCCTGTTTCTCATCCTTGTGAGACAAGGATGAGAGCACAGTGACACACTCAAAGATGGGACTGAAATAACTTCAGGCTTTTCCTCTGAATATTAAGTTTTATCCTCTGATAATGTGAAATGGTTCTTTCCCCTCCTCCCACACACACCCCCAACTCCAGCTCCAACCCTCTGGCTGCAATAGGCAATTTTATGCCTATTAAACTCTTCAGAGACTCTCTCTATAAACTCAGTCTCATCAGTGTTTATTTGTCCTGTTCAATCAGTTTCCACATAGGCCCTGACCACTTCAGCACTTCGGAAGTCTTTGTTAGCTACTGTTTAACCAATTGCAGGCACATGGAAATTTTTCAGTTTTGTTTCTACATCTTTAATATTTGCTGAGTCTTAGCTCCATGGTGTTTTAAGCAACATCTCCTGCTGAAACGGAGACACTCTGCATCACCACATGCATTTCCAGGAGTGCTAAATGTCTATCACACCCAATGTGTTAGCTTTGGCGCCTCTCCTCCCCCTCATTTTAATTGTTTAAATATTGCCAAAACCTCATCAGCATCAGGCATGTTGGGGGAGGGGAGTGTTAATTATTATTTATAATGGTTCCAAGAGCCTTACTTGTGTGTGACAGCATCACACTGTGTGATCTGTGAAGATGCCTGCAGGTTTTGAAATTCTGAGCTGATGGAATTTAAAGCACAGCAAAGAGATGCCATCTTCATATAGTATCTCACTAGCTGGAACTCTGAGGAAGCTCAACAATCCAAATTCATTACCGAGGGAGTGCACAGTAAGCATCGAAGGCTATCACACAGTGTGAGTAGAGAATTTTTATTTGGTTTCATTTTGCACTTACTTTGCACAGGTACAAATGATACACAAGGTGCCCGATGTCAGAGACTCAGGCTAGATTCCAGTAGATAGAAACATGGAAGAACAACAGAAGAGCCACCCAAGAAAAGCTATACAGAGGTGAATCACATTTCAAGTCTAAGCATACGGGCAACAAACCATTCTTCAACATACTTATTGTGACATCCTCTTTGCATTCATTACGGAAATTATCTAAAGCAGTAATAGTCAACACTGGCCATGGCTCTGAATAGTTTTGCATGTGGCTCTTTTGCATGGCTGGAATAAAGTACAGCATTGTGACATTTTAGGAGTTAACACGGGAGAAAAAAACCCAGAGACATTCAGAAATGTGTAGCAGTTACATCAACAGCATCTTCCTTCGTAACAATTTGTATGTGCATTTTGTAGTTTAAAATAGATTTAGTCCAGGATTTTCAAAGGAGACTAAAGGGGTTAGGCACCAAAATCTCATTGAATGTCAATAGGAGTCAGGCACCTAACTTTCTTTAGTGCCCTTAGAAAAATCTTAGCCTCCATTCTTTTGTAGCTCTCTGCAGCCTCAGTCAGTGACAAACTGCCCCTTTGGGTGCTGAAGGTTAAGTACCACTTCTGAAAGAGTCACACAGCCAAATCCTCAAACTCTGACTTGGACAAATCTCCCAATCCAAAAATCAAGGAGAATTTTGCTACAGTTAGGTCCGCGAGATCTGTCCCACAATGGTGGCTACAATCCCCAAGTTAATATAACGTGTTAGCATATTTGTCCACATAATTTCCTTGCCGTAACTATGTGAGGAAGATGCTGATTTAGATCTGCACCTGGTAGCACTGCATTGCATTCATTCATTCCTTATTTAAAATCTCTATAGATGCACATGCTGGCTACTTCCAGTACTAAGTCGTTTGCCAGAGACTGTCTGGCCACAGTAACGGAAGTGTCACTTTGTTGCTATCAGTACGACAACCCTGAAGTTGCTGGTGGCTAAATCTTATTGAGGGAATTTTTCCTTCTCTGTCAAAACAATTTAAAAAAAAAAAGTTCTTGCCTCGGTAGTTCACTAAACAGCAATGCCTACTGAGACATTGACACTATTAAGTGCTTTGCTTCCTGCTTTGGTGGTTTCAAAAATTAATAACCGTAACTTTTGTTTTTAAGGAGCTCAGCAGCGCCCCACCTCCAACTGGCTTTAAATAAAGAAACTCAGGATTTAACTTGTTCTCAAAAGAGTGGTGACATTTCTGCATCTTCAGCTCTTCACTGGTTTCCCCATGCAACAGCAAGTGAAGTTCAAGATTCTGCCCCCATGCTTTGTTCTCAGCTCCACAGTCTCTCCCTCTCTCATCTATTATGTCACCCACTAAACCTCCAAAGAACTTGATTAAGCTGGAAAAAGCAAGTGTGCTGGTTTGTTGAAGAGTACAGCTCAGGGGATTGTGCCTTCAGATGGACGGCTACTCTGAAGCAGAATCTAAACTGCATGAACAGGACATTACGTCTCCTGAGTTACCATATACCTCTGCCATTGTGAACTCAGCAATCTGCCCAACAGATGCTGGCATACACAGAGCAAGGGCTTAATATATTTTGATTTTGACCCTGTTAGGTAAATCCCTGATTGATGGCTGATCTTGCAGAACTCATTAGTGAGAGTCAGGGAGATAAACTAGCAGGGTATCACACAGCAGGTATCGATGCAAATGTCAGCACCAAAAAAAGCACCTTTGAGAAAGGAATTGGAGCTGAGATAATAGGAAGACATCTATGAAATGGAGGGGAAAAAACAACCTTGGGCAATGAAATGTGAACATATAATAACTAAACCTTCAAGATGTTCACTTTGCCTTGGGTGAATCTGAACACACCAGACTGTTTTTAACCTCTGGTTCTACAGCATGGAGAAGGCTAAGCGGAGAATAAACACACAGGAACTGGTTCAGTAAGTAACTATAGTTGATTCACCGAGGGCTCCTACACACTCGAAAGATTCGCTGATTTAACTATGCTCCTATAGCTAAAGCAGCAAAGAATCCTAGTGTGGATACGGTTATATTAGTATATGAAAGTGTTTATATTGGTATAGCGTATTCCAGTTGGGGAAACGGAAACAAGCTAGACCAGTGTAAGGCACCTTTATATTTATATAACTGTGTCCACATGAGGACATTTACCAGTGTAACTATGTCAGTTAAAACAAACAAAACAAAACCAATATCATACCTCTATCCAACGTAGTTATACCAGTAAAACTAAGTGTAGACCAGGCCAGCCCTTAGTAAGTGGCGACATTATAATTAAATTCACTACCCTCAGGGGAAGGATATTGCCAAAAATTAGCAATTTATACTTCTCAACTTCAGAAAGGGAGATTTCAAGCAAGCTTAGTCAGAAGGCCCGAAAATCAAAAATAAGAAAATTTAAATCCATAGACTCAGCACAAAGGTCTACTTCAGCAACCATAAATGCATCAGAGAAAGTATGCATTCCACTAAACAGTACAGAAAGCCAGAAAGGGTGAAAGGTATAGTTAAATGACAAAATTCAAGAGGTAATTTGAGCCACACAGATATCCTTCGGCAAATGGAAACCCAACCAAAGTTTAAGTCAATAGAAGGAAGCATAAGCTTTAGTAAGTGAAAGGTAAGATGGAAATTAAGACAGTTAAGAGGGAATTTGAAAAGCAAACAGACAAAGACATTAACACAAATGACAAGAAATTGTTTAAGTATATTAGCAGAAAGAAGCCTGTGGGAGAATTGGTGGGTCTGCTGGACCACCAGGAACTAAAGGGAGCAAATTGAGGAGAAGGGTTTTGCAACGAGACTAAATGACTTCAATCTTCATCACAGAGCTTGATGCCAGACTCACTTTTTTCAAGTAATAAAAGTGAGGCACAATTAGAGATTGGGGTGCCTAAAGAGGAGGAGCTGGAACAAATTTATAAACCAAATAGCAAGTCACTAAGACTGTATAATATTCATCCATAAGAGACCTCGTCCAATAGTCAAATTTTATCAACATTCTGTATAGTGCAAAGCTAAAAATAATAAATCAAATTTACCCACAAGTGGGTATCCAATCAAGTCAGCACATTGCATCCCTGGGTGTCACCCACTTAACTAGAAATAAAGCCCAGACAATATTTGTGTCTTATTTCTTTTTGTTTTTTAATTCCTGATATTGCCTTCTCAAGGTTTTATGCTACTCTGATCAACCACATTAAGGTTTAAAGTGCACAAAGTTGAAGCACCCTTATTTTTCTTCCATTATTAAAAATACAGTGGATTTGAGCTGCCTCAGCCTGTTTAAACTCACACAGGCCAGGGTCACTGTGATTAAAAACAAAACCATTAGTGGGGTTCTCATAATTAAAGCACTACTTAAGCAAGTTTTTCTTTTGAGCTCTTTAATTAAACTTTAGCAATTATCGCTTTACGTAATTGCCCAACATTTAATGTTTATGGAAACATATTACAAGTAATTTACATGCAGTTTTCTAAATGCTTTAGGGTTAATTGGTCTTCTTGTCATGCATTAAACAGTTTGTTAATTATTAGACACCAGTGGGGGGGAGGGGGGGAAATGACTGGGAGGTCATTTTTGATAGTAGTTTGGACTGCATGGAGCAGCTATTGGTAATCAGTGAAATGCATGCGGGTTGCTCTTGGCACAAGCACTGACCTTATGATCAACTCTTTGCTTGGGCCTAATGCAGGTAGGTCATGAGTGAGTGGGATAAGCTTACTACATCATGACCTTTGCTTTATTCTACCTTTCAGAAGAAGGACATCTGAAGACTTACTTATTGACTTTAATCACTTAAAGCATGTGTGTGTGTGCACGCGTTTGTGTGAACAAGGTAAAGACAGACCAGGGGTCGGCAACCTTTCAGAAGTGGTGTGCCGAGTCTTCATTTATTCACTCTAATTTAAGGTTTCGCGTGCCAGTAATACATTTTAACCTTTTTAGAAGGTCTCTTTCTATAAGTCTATAATATATAACTAAACTATTGTTGTATGTAAAGTAAATAAGGTTTTTAAAATGTTTAAGAAGCTTAATTAAAATTAATTTAAAATGCAGAGCCCCCGGGACCAGTGGCCAGGACCTGGGCAGTGTGAGTGCCACTGAAAATCAGGTCGTGTGCCGCCTTTGGCACGTGTGCCATAGGTTGCCTACCCCTGAGATAGACCAATGTACATGGGTTTGAGAGTGTAAGGAGGAAAGAGAAAATATGGAAGATTACCCTGTGCATTTTGGCAAAGAGGAAGGAAAATGGTGTCAGGATTTTTAAGGGTACATGAGACAAAATGTAATAATTAGGAATAGGAACAGTGAGAAGGATCAAGATGGACTTTTTCCAATGGGTCATTGCTTGGGTAAAGGAACTGTCCAGGAGCCTTTCTTCAAAACAGCACTACACTGGTGAGTTTAATTTATTCCAAAACATTTCTGGTTTTATTTGAGGTTTTATATTTTTTGCTGTTCTTCAGAAACTTCAAAAGCCTGACCCAAAGCCAATTAAAGTCCTCGATAAGAGTCCCACTGAACTCAGTTGGCTTTGGATCAGGTCCTAAGGAAATTCAAGACTTTGTGAAAGGTTCTGGTTTGATGGCCCCGGAGAAGGAGCTCTTCTATTTATCCACACATCAAATGAGTAGCCGGCGTATGAGCTTCCCCACACTTCCTACCCAGTGGCTCTTGTAGCCTTCATTTTCAATCTCATTGTGCAAACAAAGTTCAGAAATTATCAGCAAAGAAAAGTCCAGTTGGTCTAGAAATACAAAGGCTTTGTTTCAGTCCTGTTTTCTTTGGGAGGGCTTTCCTTCTGGGCCATCTCACGTGTTCAGCTCTGCAAACCACCACTCAAAAAAACCCTCACACAACTCTCTATCAAAATCAGTACAGAGATGCGTCGCTGAAGGGATTAGAGGTTGAAGAGACTTTGGTATGAAGAAAAACAGTAAAGATTGGGACTTTCTGGCTTGGTGAGGAGATGAATAAGAAAGGACTTGACAGAAGTTCACAAAATGATTAACACTGAATTGGATATTCTGGTTCTCTCATACGAAAGAGCAAGATAAAATTAAACAAAATTTAAAGGCAACAAAAAGGAAAATACTTTAAGAGCTAATTAACCTGTGGAACTCTCTGCCAGAAGACATCATTGAGGTCAAGAGCATAACAAGAATCAAAAAAAGATTAAGACACTTATCTGAGTGCTGAGATCATTAACAGTTCTATAGAAAGGATGAATTATAAGGGATATAAACCCTCATGATTCAAGGCACCTGGTAGCCACTAACTAAAGAGTGTCATCGGGAAACATCCACTATGGGCAGTTTATTCCCTCATTGTCCTCCCACAGTTTTTCTTGCACTTCCCTCTGAAGCACCCGAGAAGTTGTTTGTCTTGTCCACTGTCATAAAAACGGCCATACTGGGTCAGATCAAAGGTCCATCTGGCCCAGTATCCTGTCTTCTGACAGTGGCCAATGCCAGGTGCCCCAGAGGGAATGAACAGAACAGGTAATCAAGTAGTGATCCATCCCCTTTCGCCCATTCCCAGCTTCTGGGAAACAGAGGCCTGAGACCCCATCCTGGCTAATAGCCATTAATGGACCTATCCTCCAGGAATTTATCAGATACCAGATTAGATAGATCACTTATCAAATCCAATAGCCTAGTTCCTACATGCTGGATTAGATAGGTTATCTTCCTACTCTCCAAGTAATATTTTATATAAGAAACAGGGCACTGGAAGAAAAAGGTCCACATTTTATAGGCTCCTCACCTATCCTTTCCCTTGTAAAGATAGTGATACGATCCCTCTGTCCTGGCACCCTCCTCTCCACCTATTATAAGGAAACTCAAAACAAAATGTACACAATAGAAAAATGCTCACCTTATTACACAGAATCCCAGTCCATCTGGAAAGAGCTAGATTCTGACACCCTTATTCACACTGGATATCACCTTGCTTTGCAAAAAGTCCATTGAAATCAGTGGGGCTTCTTGCACAATGGGTCTAGTTACACAATAAGGAACTATTCAGCATGAATAAGAGTATTGGAATCTGGCTCAATGATAGCAGGAGACCAAAATTACATTGCAGATGCAAAGCAATGTACCCTACTCTATATTCATCCTTGATTCTCTATTCCATTTCTTTTCTGTCTCATCTTCAATCTTTTCCTTCAGGATGGTGCTTTGGACAACATTAGTGAGATCTAATCCCCCTTTGACTATGATGTCTGCTACTCAAAAATTAATGCTCCTATCTTCCTCTCATATGTGGCCGGCCAATTGCCATGGTGGTTTCTGGACTAAATATGATACCGTTCACCTCATTTTGCTTTTTTAGCAGTGTGTTATAGAGATCTATTTATTTAAAGGCATTCATTGCATGCCCTACTCTGACTACCCTGCAATTATCATTCTAAAATACAGGATGCTTTTTATTTTCATACCAGGGGACAGTGAAGAGGGGTTTTCCCCTGGTTGAAAGGCATATTTGATCTATTTTTCCTGGTTGACACAGTTTTTATCAATGCTTTACATACAGTATTTCAACATAAAAACTGAGAATGGCATTGCAATATGTGTTTGCTAGAAGTACTGTAAATATGTGCTAGAAAAACTAAAATCTGCTTATGTTAAATGAAAATGACAATAAGACAGTTGCTTGACAGCATCACAATGAGGCCTTCATCTTTGACTACCGGGAATTCAGATCCTTATTTTCCCTATATGGTCCTAATTCAGCCCAAAATGGTTTAAATCTTATGTGAACGGCTCGTGAGATTCCAGTGACATCAAATCTAAACCCCGATTCTTTAGCTCAGCCTTTAACCCAGTTTCCCAATGCCATCCTAAAACTACCCCGGCCCCTGCTCAGAACACTGCCTTCCTTTGCCTCTCTCCACACCTCTATTCTGTATTGTACGTTGTTAAGTCTAGGAGCTGAGATCAGAAAGGGTGGTAATGAGAAAAGCCAACTTTGTGTTTTAAAAACATTCACATGAAAGCAATGCATCAAACTCGTTACAACAACTCTTCTTTTCTTCTCTATATCCCCTCTCTCAGTGAGAGCTCAGCAACTCACTTCTCCCCCACCTGCCCCCAGGCCACAAGGACCCTAAATACTGGTCTATAGCTAGTGTTGTTGTTAATAATAAATAATAATAATAAAAAGTTGGATAGCAGTAGCACCTCCCAGCTCCAATCAGGGCCTCATTGTGCTAGGCATGTACACACATATAATGAAGTCCTTCTTTGCCCCAATGAGTTTACAATCTAAATACCACGTTTACTACTGTACACGTCAGACCTGTTGCTGACAAACGTGAACCCTTTTTCTGCATTCTGAAGTTTTTAAATGCAGGAAGTGCATCAGACAATACCAGGCGCTGTCAGACCATCACAGGGCTGACATCAAAAGATCTCTCAAGACTGATAAAAGGGAACAGGCTCGGAAACACAAACTGCAAGACTGCAATTTTAGTTTCAATTTTAACCATCCATAGCAGAAAAATAACTCCCTGATAGTGTGTTAATTTTCACTTTGTACACGTTTTCAAAGGGAGAAGACAACAGGTGCTAAACAGCAGAAACACATGCCCCTATTCACCACCTGTACTTGACCAACTGTCACGCCTGTTTTGCAGACTACATTTTCTTTCAGGCTTTTTCTCAAGTATTTCCTCTGAGGAGATAGGAACATTGTGGAGAAAATGTCTTCAGCACACGTCACCACATCTCTGAACCAGGAACGGATACCAAAGCCAAGATTTTCAAAAACAGGAACCTAACGTTAGACTTTTAAACCCATATGTAGGCATATGAATAAGTGGCCTGATTTTCAAAAGTGCTGAACATCCAAAAGCCTATTGGAAACTGCTGGGGACTGCAAATGGTGGCTCTGCCCCTTTGAAAATCTGCCCTTTTTATTCAGGTACCTCTAAATATGGATTAGGAGCCCACATTTTTGAAAGTGTTTGCTCAGGAATCTAATGACCTTTGCTTTAACCAATTTGAGCTGGAAAGAGCAAAGCAAATTTAAGTCGCTGTTTTTAAACACAAACCCTGAAGAGAAAAACAAACCTTTTCATTTTCTTAAATGACACAGTCACTTAAAGTAGTGCTAGTCTCCTTAACTTTCATTAATACATTATTTTTTTATTTTTTAAGATTTGTATACATGCCCATAACTGTATTTTAAGTTAGTTCCTTTGCAGTTCAGGAGCACAGATACTTCCTGTTCTGAAATTTTAGACACTTAGACAAATTAAAAAAAAAATTCTGCAAAGATTAAATTCACATCTAAGCTTAGAAAATTATTAAACACACCTACTTGAGTTGTTCAGAGTAGCTTAGAATTTCTTACAGAAACAAACCAAGAGCTCTATTTTGTTTTTTTTAAGAGGACAAGACCGTTAAGAGATAATTAATATGTGATCTGTATTTATAAAAATTATTCTAAAGCAGGAGCAGGACGCAGTATATTGCTCCAATATACACATGGAGGGTCAATGGGTCATGTCATCTTGCAGACCTTCCAGTAGCGCTTACTAGAATTACAGTATGAAGTTAAGCAACCTCAGTGTATGCTGCTCGCTAAAAGTTCGAAGCACAGCAACTGAGCAGGACTCAGTTAATGCAGATATTCAAAGGACTCTGTCCCAGTGCCAAGCATCTAGTTGGGTCTTACAAGGGTCGCTTTGTCTTGGGCTCCCCCCTCCCAACACATGGGAAACTTTAGAAATTCCCTTACCATGGAGAACAACTAAGCTGAGCTACTTGGTATTATTAGCTCTCAAGGTTAGTTTGCTGTTGAGCCAAGACATATTTCCAGTACTTCTCAGTACTAAAAACAACCTTCTACTTTGTAATCACTTGCCTTTTATCTTTAATAAGGGATTAAGGGATATTTTTCCAGCTAATACCTTAAAATCCAGATAATCATAAAAGCAATCAGTAATACCCTATATATGTTAATTACTCATTTTCTTCTCTTCTCTCTTTGGCACGCTGTCAGTCATGTACATTAATTTGTCTATAATAAGGCTGCAAGTCAAAATTAATACAGGAGTGCTCCTGGCCTCTGGAAAGTCACAGGTTTAGATTTTTTGGGATCAAGGAAGACGTACTTTTGTGATGACAGTGAATAAAACTTTGCCCTTGGTATTAAGATGTGCTGAACTATTCAATTTAAAGATCTATTCCTGCAATCCATCCATGTGTAACTTCCCCCACTCAAGTCAATGAAGAGCTGTGCTAATGGGATAGGAGACAAACTCTCCAGTTAGCAATGCAGATATTCGATTCTCAACCTGCAAAAAATCATGGCCAGCAAAATGTGAACCTATACTAATTTTAAGTCTTGTAGAATAGTTTAGATTGGGTTTTTCAAAGGAAAATAAGGTAGTTAGGTTCCATTGAAAGTTTCATCCTTAACATCTTCAAGGTCTTGACTTTGCCTATTTTTAAAAAACACCAAAGCTATGAATTTGAACACAACAGATTTCACTCTTAATATCTGTCCAGTAGCGGAACACTTCCATTAAACAGAAGAATTAAGCATCGGGGGGGAAGGGAGCTTTTATTCTGTATATTTTATTCTATAGGTTACATCAAGTGGGAAAAAATGTAAAGCACCTGTCTCGCTACTGTTATAAGTAGCTAACTACTTTTTTTTTTTTTTTTAAGCAAGAAAAACTGTGAAAGAAGGAATCACTGAGACACACAAAGATATCTGTTCCTGTAGCTTTTCATTGCTTACCAAGCCTTCAATATTTATCATCATTTGATGGTCTGGGGTGCTGGATAGTGGGGATATTTGTTACTGGGAATGTAAATATACTAGAGCTGGATAGACAGGTTGACCATAAATCCAAGACCACCTAACACCAGGCCTGTTGGGAAAACAAAACACACACAAAAACACCCACCGTTTTAAGTGAGATCATGTGCAGCCCTTTGGCCACAAATTCACTGAATGGAAATGCTTGAACTCAAACCAGAACTAGAACCAGGTTAATTCAACCCTTTTGGAAACAATGATAATGATTTAGTGGCCAATGCTAATGCCATGACATTATCTGCTGATAACAGCAGAATCAATTCCCATACAGTACTGCCCTCTCTCTATGTAGTCCATCTCCATTCCTGCCTAAAGGCCCAGCTATTTTAAGTACTGGCTGTGTTTGTTTAACCTGCTTTATAATCCCAAATTTACATGCAGTGTAATTTATTGCCAGAACCCCAGTCAATCAATGTGATCTGTTCACCATGCCGATCCCACCCTTGCATTCTGAAGTACATTTTATACTGCCCCAACATTTACCTCATACAGGATCCAGTACATTCCAAAAATTGAAGCCAATGGACTCATGGTACTTTGAAGGGCTCTCACCAAGTAAAATAAAATAGATCAGCCACACTGATCTTTTGTAATTTACACAGACACACAATGGACTTTATAACAAATAGTTTAAGTACAACTGTAGCACAAATATTGAGCAGCATCTTGTTAGCATTTGAGCATAAGAGCCATTTGGCCTTTTTCTGCATTACTATATCTACTAGTCTAAAAAATGTGAACCAGATGACACAATCATCTGATAAGACGTACCACAACAATTACAGTATGTTATTCACTTACTAAACATACTAACCCTGATGGCATGCCATGCCATGCCAACCTCTATGGGTAGCCAGCAATGTTGGGCTAGTATGTTCAATGTTCATGACTAATGCCAGCAAATTCCTAACTCCCAGTACCAAGAACTTAATAAAACACAGAGAAATATCAGCCATGCTATTCTGTTCTATCCAGTATAAATTTTAAATTAGCAACCATCTAAAAGGACAACTAAAATGCACATGAATATCCAGAGCTTTCACTGAGGACTTTTAGTGTCAAGGAATTTGAGTTTGTCTGTATTTTAAGTGCCAAGTTCAGCAATGTAGAACTACTCGCATGCAAAGATCCACTTACTATTGGACATGATTTCCTGGGAACAGTCAGTCTTGACCATAATATCTACTAATATCAATACTTGTGTTATAGCTCTGAACTTCACCTGGTCACACTCCTGATTCAAGTAAGAGTTCTTGCTTGTTCATAATGACTGGACTAGCACAGCATCCAGGGATAACACCTCACTATGGTTCTTTCCCCTACTGCTCCATGAATGGTGAGCATCCCATAGGGCACACGACATGGAATTCAGCAAAAAGCAACTGGGACTTACCAGCAACAATCATGTTATCAATACATACTATGACAACGCTAGCAAGCTGATCTCCTATTTTCAAATGTGGATGCATGTTGCACGTGCAACACCACCACAAACAGTACCAATTTAACACAACCCCTGCAGTCACATCTGTTCATTTGTTCTTGCCTATGTAACATTATGGTGTGTACAAACGACAACGATGTGCACTAATTGTAGTTTACTGAACAGAAGTCAAACGTATTTTTTTTAAATGTTTAATTTCCATAGTAGCTATTCGGTTATGCTCCAAATGATCCTAGTATTTCCAGTTAATGTATTCTGCATTTTAATTTCTCTTCTTCCTCCACCTCTGCCTGCCACCTCCAGCCTTATAACTGGACGGACAGTTGTTAACTATTTCCTTCAATATACTACTTGCTGCACCCAATAGGATTTTAAACATTTCTTTCTAGTGCTCCTGTACTTTGACAAATATACTAAACTGACACAGCACTTGAAAATTACATGAGTGCAAATTTCATGGTGCAATTAAACTGTATTTGCTTTAAAAGCCGTGCATAAATAAAAAAAAAACTGACTTTTTAAAGTGTCTATTTTATGGGTGCTTAAGCACATTTAACAAGACAGATCAGAAGTTTCCTGGGCTGGGCCTTCCTAGAGGATTCCTCATCGGGAGAAAGAAAAGAGAAAGCCTCTTCCGTGACTCTTGGCAGCAGGACCCACTATAATCAGGAGAGACAAATCTGTGAAGAAAAACCTCAACAAGCCTGAGGGGGCAGTGCTGTCATATGGAGGAAGAGGGATAGGAGACTTCAGAATGCAAAATATTCAATATCTGTTGGCTTCTTTGCTTGTTTGCTAAATTACACATGGGAAAATCCCACCCGTTTCTGACTGGCGGATTCTGAGGGTTTGGGGTTTTTTTTTTAAATGCAAAAAAGATCAGTTGAGGATCATGGCTTACATCCACTAGAGCTTTTTCAATGAGATGCCAAAATTATGTTAGGAAACTGAGGTTTGTTTTCAGAGGCATTGAAATGCTATACCCCCAGTTCAGAGTAGTTTCTTAAATTATATTTGATACCGGCCCCCCCCCCAGAAGAGATGGTGGCATCTTCTAATTCCACTGGTCTCCCTCTAACAAAGTGACCCACAGAACATTTCCATGGATACAATTCTGAGTAACAGCAACACAACACTACTACACATTCTCACAACTGCCTGGCAGGACATATTGCCATATCATTCTGTCACGTCTTACACTCAGGGAGTTTAAGGGAGGGAATGTTAGCTTATTTGGGGGGAGGGGGAGTTTCCTTGTGCATTTTGGAGCGAGCACATGGCATGAGAGGCAGATCAGCCACTTGCTGTCAGAGGTAATTAAATGGATAGATTTTTGCTCTTTCAGATACTTAAAGGAGAGACATAGGCTAAACACTTGAATTTTATCTCCCGTGAAGGGATCCATTCAAATGTACAGAGCAAATTACTAACCACATCAGAGAATCTTGCACTAGCTTTCCACAATGCATAAAAAGAGCTAAGAAAGGTTTTAAAAACTTGATTGATGTAGAGGCATATGTAAAGTCAATTTCAGGGCAGCACATGTGCTTGAATGTCAACCACTTTTCAACCCATTCTCTACTTCTCAGTTGTAAATAACAGCTTTTGCACTGCAGCACATTTTTAAAAGATGTTTAAAAAAATTAACCACTTGATTTGTGTGTATCTATTTTGTTACAGACTGGCCCAAACATTTATCATAGCAGAGACACAGCTGCTAAGAAAACTGAGACTGTGTCACGAACAACCTCCACTTCCCATGCATGATCATGTACCATGGCTGCAACAACTATATTACATACTGACATGGAAAAGTAATAGCATGAAAACATGTTTGTATTAAAGGCAGCTAAAAATACAATCAGGGGATGCCTAAAGGAGCAGCAAGACAGAGTCAAAGCCATGCCCCTGTAGTCTCTCAGCTCTCTGTGGGAATGGCTGCTTTAGATATTTTTTGGCTCAGTCATAGCCCTAATTCTCCTACTTGATCCCATAGTGAAGTCACAATCCTGAGTTTAGGACTTCAGTCTTTCCATAGAAATTAACATCCCATTACAAATTTTGTATTATAAAGTTCACGACAGGTTCGCCATAAGATGAGAGGATGATCTAGGAAAGAGAAAGTCCTTTTTCTAAAAGAAACATCTTCAGTTATTAGCAATCATGCAGCAAGCCCAAGGATTTCTGTTCTGAGCCTGCTGCACTTGAAAGTGGTCCTTGACAGGAGAGTCCCATTGTAAGTAAATGCTCTGCAAAGCTAAAAGAGAATACATGACCTTGGTGGTAAGCAAAATATTTTAGTTCTTCCAAAACATTTACTCTTCCTATTGCAATTGTAAAACTGGCTGTTCTTGGTTAACGAAGGACACTGAATCCATGTAACCCTGAGAAATGTTGTGTTGGATTTCATCAGGGAGTGATGTAAGTAAGCACAGTAAAGCTGTGACCTCAAACTTCTAAAAAGTCTTCATTTCAAAACATAAAATCAGCCTTGCCATTGATTTCTGTTAAAACATCAACATAATGTCTCCTCTTCCACAAGTCTTAACAGTTTAACTGATAAAGCAGCCCGCTGCAGACACGAATGCTTTTAACACGGATTGGTTTCTATAGCACAAGGACAAAAAGGATATATTACTATTTTACTTGAACAAATGCCACTGAGCTCACAACTTTTTCTAAAAGGAAAGCAGCATGCTGACGCCAGCAGAGCTAGAACTCACAGCCGTTATGCGGAACGGATTCCAAAACACAACTGTGCTTACTGCCCTGCACACCAGACAAGATGGTTAGTGGGTACGTAGGGTACGTCTACACTGCAATCAGGTGGTGTCACCGCAGCACATAAAGACATACCCATGGTAGCTTTGGTCAAGCCAGAGCAGCTAGCTCAGGTACGTCCACACATGCTGCAATCACACCTCTTGATTACAGGGTAAACACGAGTCTTGGCCTAACTCTACTCCCACTGAAATCAAGGGTAAAACGTACAGGCACTTCAGTAGGACTAGAGCTAAGCCAACACTGAGTGGTTTTCAAAATTCCACTCTAATCTAGTCTATAAGGTGCCACAGGATTGTTAGTCTATAAGGTGCCACAGGATTGTTTGCTGCTTTTACAGATCCAGACTAACACGGCTACCCCTCTGATACTTGACTCTAATCTAGTTCTCCCATGAGCATAAAAAGGGCACGACCTACCAAACCCCAGCAGTTCTCATACCAGCTGAGTCACTAATCACTCATACATATCAGTCTCAAAGGCAGATGCTATAATGTCATCTGCTAGGAAGAACCTTTCTCCTTTTGTTTTGCGGATGTGTTCAAGGCTTTTTCTTTTTAAGTGAAAACAAGCAGCTATGTAAAATAATACTCCTTCTGAGGGCAGGGGAGGAAAATAAAAGCCATGTTAGACACTGAAGCCTGCCATTACCAGCCAAATTGCCGGTATTAGTTAATTAAAGGACACGCATCTATATAGGATCATCAGTGAGATGAAAATTGAAACTGAACTGAAAAAAAGCGAACTCGTAAGTGTACATTTAAAGCCTACAACTATTCATCGGCACAAAATTAAGCCAACGCGTGCACCTTTGCAATCCCATGACTAATTCTGTGATCAGTCAAAGATGGATGAGATAAAAACATTAGCCAGGTGAGAGAGTGGTGCTCCCAACAGCAGCCACAGCACCTCTCAGTCTGGACCAGTGGTGAGAAAAAGTAGGAATAGAGCCTTCAGCTCTTGGTTTGTTTGCTTTTTATGTACAGACACAGGAAGCCTGGAGCATCAAGGCAACCCTTTAAAATAATTAAACAGATATGCATATTTAGTTGTCCTAATCACAAAGAAATAAGCTGCATTTCCTTACAGTCACATAGGGACGCAGGGAAAGTAACGTTGCAACAGATATCAGAGGGGTAGCCGTGTTAGTCTGGATCTGTAAAAGCAGCAAAGAATCCTGTGGCACCTTATAGACTAACAGAGGTTTTGCAGCATGCTTCAAAACCTCTGTTAGTCTATAAGGTGCCACAGGATTCTTTGCTGCTGTTGCAACAGATGACAATCACAGCAGAGTTATCATGACAATAGATAAACTTATTGATCTTTGAGCCAAGTGGTACCCATTTTTTTAAATGCAGGGATCAGCTCACAATTTATCTTTACCTGAATAAAGACTGGCTTGCCTTGAAAAATCAGCAAGAATTTTAAAAGCCTAACTTTTAAAAAAACTGAGTGCTTTTGAAAATCTCAACTACAGAAATTTTCACAGGGCCAAGTTTCCAGAACAGACCTCAAAGCAAACCAAATACAATTATCATCTCCCAAGGTATAGTCAAGACTAATGTGTTTCAACTAAAGTAATACAAACAAACATTTTAAACTGTGAAAATTCACAAGTAACCTGAGTGCCAATACTGTCTTTCATGCATGGGATTTTCCACTGAAATAAAACGTGGATAAATACAAAGGCATATTTGCTGATGAATCTCAGTTTCCCAAGCCAAAGGATGCTCTAAAGACAGTTACCAAGGATTCAAGGCTAATGGGGCAAACAGAAGTATTTATCAACGGAATGTTTACACATTTGTCAAAGGAGGTACTACACAACATTCTTGACGTCTACAAAACATGGAATTCCTGATCCCTTTCCCAAAAGATAATCAGTCCATAATTTAAGAAACCATGAATATTAATATTATTTAGCACTGAGATAGCTCTTTACATCTTCAAGACACTTTAATGCAATTAGGCCCATATTCCACTGAGACAATAGGAATGCAATACTCTGGAGGAGGGGAGGAACTGTTCAGCTTGCATTTTTCTGCTCTTTTCTATGCCAAATTCCTTAGCATTTCTGCTATCAATATGAGAGTTTTATACAGTAGTTTCATAGTCAAGGAAGACAGGTAGTAACCTTGCCACAGAACAGTGAAGCAAATACCTTCGTATTCTTTGTTTTAAAAAGATTAGACAATCAGCTCAGATAATATTAAAAAGGTCTATCAGTCTCTTCGGATTTCTAGTCACAATACCAGTTGCCATTCAGAAGGAAACTCTTACTATCCGCCTCATACCAAATAGCATCATATTGTTCTCATGGCCTATGTGTCCTTTTCTCTAAAGCATTTGGCATTAACCACGGGCAGAGAGAATACACAGGGCGAGATGAAGCATTGATCTGTTTCTGGTGCAGCATTCAGGCTGTGAAAACAGTAACAGACATGGGATCCAGAATACCAACTTTAACGTATTCCATTTAGAAAAGACACAAAATCTAAAGCTTTGTGCCAACCAGCCTAAGAAAAATTCCTTAGCATGTCAGCAGAGGATGTATGAAATGAAAAAGAAAAAAAAAATCCAAAACTCTGCCAAGATTCACCACCATCTGCTTACAACTGCAACTCTTCCGAGGTATGGGATGTCTTGAAAGTCAACTACCCTAATATACTGTAACAAACTCAAGCTGTGACTAGATTCCAGGTTTTACATAGTACAGCACTCCTTGGTATGGTGTTTAACTGGGATGCTATTGGCTAGAATACATTTTGTTCACAAGTGTATAAGTAAAAGAATTAGGGCTATCAACAATTAAAAAAATTAATCGTGAGATTAATCACAATTATTTTTTAATCACACCGTTAAACAATAATAGAATACCATTTATTTAAATATTTTGGATGTTTTCTACATTTGCAAATAAATTGATTTCAGTTACAGCATGGAATCGTCCTCTGGAATGGTGGCCAAAGCATAAAGGAGCATACGAATGTTTAGCATGCTGGCGCGTAAATACCTCGCAATGCTGGCTACAAAAGTGCCATGGGAACGCCTGTTCTCATTTTCAGGCGACATTGTAAATAAGAAGCAGGCAGCAATATCTCCCATAAAGGTAAACAAGCTTGTTTGTCTGAGCGATTGACTGAACAAGAAGTAGGACTGAGTGGACTTGTAGGCACTAAAGTTTTACATTGTTTTGTTTTTGAGTGCAGTTCTGTAAAAAAGAAAAATCTATACTGGTAAGTTGCACTTTCACTATAAAAAGATTGCACTACAGTATTGTATGAGGTGAATTGAAAAATACTTTTTATTTTGTTTTTTACAGTGCAAATATTTGTAATAAAAAATACAGTGAATAGTGTACAATTTGTATTCTGTGTTGAAATTGAAATCAATATATTTGAAAAATGTAGGAAACATCCAAAAAATTTAAATCAATGGTAATCTATTAGTGCGATTAACACTGCGATTAATCACGATTAATTTTAACTGAGTTAACTCAAATGATTAACTCAAAACAAATTAACTGTGATTAAATGATAGTCCTAAAAAGGATTTCACAAAAGTTTAGTAAGCTAATTTTCTTCACTGGTAAATCTTACAACTTGTACCATAACCTTCATTTATATAGCACATCATGCTGAAAGAACACACGGTGCTTTATAATCTGAATATATAGGGTTCACTTAGAACTAAGACTGGGATACATTAACTCTTCTACACTAGCATACTACACAACAGGGCATTTCATTTGTTTGATTTTGTTAGGAGTGGAAATGAAGGCTAATTTTCCCAATTACACAGGAAATCTTAGCTAGAGTAGGAGGCATGTAACTGACCAGATTAGTTCTTGGCAAAAGCACTGCAAGATATTCAGTGACCAAAGTGATGAACAACTCCTGGTGAACGTTTTATTTGGAAGACGGCACAACCAGCAGGACAGAATCCCCTAACAATGGGTGGGGACATCGGTTCAGTGCTGACTCAGATGGAAGATCTTCATCAACTGAATCACCACTTCCGAGGAAAACCCAGTGTTCCAAAAGAGTCAGATGCTATCCAAGGGCTGACCAGAACTAACCCATCCCAGATGCGGAATTCTGGAAAGATCACAGCCTGTCATGGCATAGCCATACCCATTATTCACTTTCTAGAACCAAACGCATACCAGTAGCTAATAAATTTTCATTAATTATCCTTTGAACCAATATAAAAGAGTGTTTCTGGGGCAGTAGGACAAGCAACATAACAGGGGAAGCACTGAAGTTAGTCTGTTCCTAAAACAGAATGCTGGGAAAACACCGGAAAGATTTTCATATTACTCCATGTAGAGTGAGAAGCCACCACAAGCTATAAAAAGCTCATTGGCAACTTTTCTGTTAAAAGATAGCTCTGCTCATCTGTCTAGGATCAGTTTACACTGAACTCTGCAGGGAAACTCTCAGGAGACTGACATCATCCATGGCTGGAGACATAATGGAAAAACTGCAACAAAAGAAGTGAAGTGATCAGCCTTCAAAATTTAATCTAATTTATCCTTCCATTCTCCTGCTGGTGATGCCATAAATTCTTAATCAGCTCTGAAATGTAGTGGTCACCAGTAAGTGAGCTAAAGAAAAGGCCTTAAATCTTCTTGGAAATCAACAGGACTTAAGTACAGGTCTGTCTCATCTTACGCTGGGGTTACGTTCCGTGGTCAGCGCCAAAAGCGAAAACCGCATATAGTCAAAATTACATTGAGTGTAATGGCGGGCAGAATCGCCCGCACTAGAGAAACAGTATTTTTCTCTCTTTTTTTTTTTTTTCTTGTTTTTGCCGACAGCGTAAAGCTGAAATCGCACATGTTAAATGCGCCTAAGATGCGACAGACCTGTATACACTTTAAGCGAAGAACGTTCCTAAGTGCTGTCCTGAAACAGGGCCAAAGATTGTCTTCCATTTCTGCTCACAGACACTATGATTGTGCTGGTTTTTCCACCCATAAGTTGATGGACATTGCACAGAAGACCTGCTCCTGCTCCACTGAAGTTAATGGGAGTTTTGCCAGTGCCATCAATACATGCAGGATCAAGCCCTACGTTGATCTAGCTCTGTCCTACACTTATGGAAACTCCAGAAGTCACAACTGCTCACCACTTCACAGCAACTATGGTTGAGCATACAGCTGGACAGCCGCCTCCTTGTTATCAGAGATGCCACCACATTAGAATAAAACGAAACAGAATGCAACTTAATTTTGAGAACAGGTATAAATCAGTAATTAGGGGGGCAGTGTTTTTCAGATTATTTCTTTTTTAAATCTGGTACAAACGGAGGTAAAAGAATCCAAAATGCCCTCCGTCCACCAAGTTAAAGACAAACCCACATATTTAGGCTGTTAACGGTTTCCCAGCTTAATAAGTGTAAACATCACCCTTTATTTTTTTAAAGTACTAAAATGTGTAGCCGTTTACTCTCCATCATCAGTTACATTTTTGGGGGCAAATCCTGTCCTGTCCCTTCATTCAGCATCTGGAGTATAAAGCTTTCCACATCCACACTGGTTGTTGGAGTAGCAAGAATTTCTACAGACCCTTATCCGAGTAAGGGTAATGCTTTTTCCAGTATGAAGAAGTTAGGGATTTGGATCCTAAGGCTGCTATTAGATGAAACGCTAAAAACGCTAGTCCTGTCAAGAATTAAAATTAGTGCTGTATACATTTTTGCAGACTCTTTTCTTTCAGCTCCAGTTGGTGCACAATATACTCTGCAAGCTGGGCCTCTCTAACCATATTTTCACTTATTTAAATGGTCCATTTCAACATAATCCACACTTCTTCAAGCAGGTCCAGCACAGTTACATTAGCAAGTACAAATTTTCTTCCTCCAGGAATGCAAAGCATGTTTCAATACAACTGGAGTGAAAAGCCTAAACTAATCCCCCTACATAGCTTTAGCTAGATTTTACACAAGGAATAATTGCGGTCTTTAAGTAAGTTCACACTGCTTGGTGGTTAGCATTTTCTTTTGTGCAAAGATAGCTCCAATTCCCATAGATGGAAATGGATGCTGGAGTGAAATCAGTTCCTGCATTTATTTTGATATAGAATAACCACATGAAGTATCCCATTCCAAGCGCTTTACATAGAGACAGGCTGGAACAAGAAATAATGCAGTACAGGGTTGCATACAGCAGGTCTCAGACAATCAAAGAGAAAACCAAGTGTGCAAGTAAGAATGATACAATCCTAATAAACGGAATTCCGTCACATACTCTAGGAATGAGCTACCCCAAGCACAGCGAAGAGCCACTGGCCAGCTGAAAAAGTAACATCCGTTTTCTGTTCCAAAGCTAGGAAAAGAGGAAAGGCTCCATCTGCAACACCTGAAGCGGAGGAAACTATATGCCATCCAGATTTGCAGACTGGCTGGTTTTAAAGAGGCCGGGTTGTCAGCATGGGCCCTTCAAAACTGAATGGTCTGCAAAACCAGCAACATTCTCTGAAATCCTCCCTGATTAACTAAACTCCTTTCTAGCCAAAAGGTTGCAGGTGTCTCCATGGAGCTCCAGACACAAGGATTTGTGCTATATTCTTAAAGACAGTCTTAGTGCATTCCCGTATACTGAGGAGTTGGCTGTGTAACTTTCTTTCAAATGTTTAACTTTTTCAGATCATTCTTTGCCACCTTCAGAGTCTAGTTAATTACACCATTATCCAGAGATTGCAGCAGCCGTAAAACATTTAGCTGTATATTAATGCTGCTTCCAGATGAGAATTATGATGTAGTTACTACCTTGTTTCTGTGACACTTATTTTGCATCAGATATTCAATTCACTCCCGTCACCACTATGTAAAGAATTCTGCTTTCATTCCTTTAGCACCTGTCTGACCCACCACACCTTCCCCCATGCCTAGCTCAGACAACTGCTTGTCATCTATCCCCTCTCCAATCTGGTACAAATCAAAGCCTTCATCTTTTAGTCTCCCGTTTTCCATAAAGATTTTCTAGCCTTTTTGCAAATAAAAACTTCAAGCTCTATAATGAACCATTCTGGTTGCCCTCTTGTGTATTCTCTCCACTATAGGGTTTTTGTTTTTTGGTAATATGTGCCTGTTTTTTCTTAATCATGGTGATTTAACTCTTAAGAGCTCTTTACCCATATATAAAAAAAAATTAGTGTTCTTCAGCAATGGACCAAAATATTGTAGTACCGCTGTAGTTTTTGAAATTACTATATTTATTTTGTACATAACAATAGGTCTATTAACTACTGCCACCCACCTTTGTCAGACCATGTTTGTCCAATACTGTAACAGTGCTAAGACACTGTAAGATGTACTTTCTTTGTGATGTGTGGTTCTTGGAGGTTTAATGTACTGTTGGGTCACAGTGGTGCCTAATTTCCAGACGATGGTTTCCGTTTGTGTGCAAACAGGTTTTACAATTATAAGCTTTCCATTTGTATTGCTTGTGTGCACCAGTGTTAATGCTTGAAAAGAAAGTACATCACTGCTTCCATGTGCACAAATGGGGCCCCCTTACAAATCAGGCCCTAGATCTTGTAAATGCCAAACTGTAATGTTAAGGGCTAGGGGTCTGATCCAAAGCCCATGGAAGTCAATGGGTGTCTTTCCATTGACTTGTATGTGCTTTGTTAAATCTTAAATTTAAGAAAAGGTAGAAGCCCAGGTTTGTGAGGAAAAAAAAACAAACAAACCAAAAAAACAAGCACAGAAGAGCATGGGTAGTTATGCTTGCGATCACAATAATTGTGCAAGCACTTGTCCATGTACTTCTGCATTTGCCATGTTTGCATGTGGACCTCAGGATTCCTATTTGAAAGCTTAGCTAGTAAGAAATGACTTCAAGACAGAATAGATAACTTGCATACTCTGGTTAGACTGCATTCCTCATTGGCTCATAAAAAGGCTTGTTTTCCTAATATAAAATAAGAATACCTAGCTCTTTATATAGCACTTTTCATCAGTAGATCCCAAAGTGCTTTTAGAACACTGTACTATTAATCACATCAATCCAATTTCTCCAGTCTTTCAAATTGTGGAGATGGTGAATATTCCAACTGCCCCTTTGACTGGAACCAAGCTATAAGTCCCACCAATCCCAGCCCCCACTGGTAGAACTGCAAGTATACATTAAGGACAGACACTTTACATAGTGAAAAACACCCATGCAGCTTGGCACGTAACAGTTAAGTTACTAGCCAGAGCTGCAACCTATGCCTAATAAGTCAGACCATTATGGAGCTGTTGAGCATAAGCCCAACACATGACAACTGCTGGAGCTCTCCAGGCAGATCGAGCTGCTCAAAATACCTTTCCTTTCATGCACCTTCCCTGTAACTCTCAGGGTATTACATACCAACAGCTTAGAGCTACATCCAACACCACTCATGTTTTGGATGAACTCAGCTCCCATGACAGTATTTAAATACCCAGTTCTCTAGGTGGAAGCAAGAATTGAACAGGAGCACAACACTGCCTTCAATCTGAGGCTAGTCCAGGGGTCTCAAACTCAAATGACCTCGAGGGCCACATGAGGACTAGTACATTGGGCCGAGCGCCGCATTTACTGACACCTCCCCCCGCACCGCCCTCGGCCCCGCCCCCCCTCCACCCCTTCCACGGGGCCCCGCCCCTGCCCCGCCTCTTCCCACCCCTTCCCTGCCCCCATTCCAACCCCTTCCCCGAAATCCCCACCCCAACTCTGCCCCCTCCCTGCCCCCAGGGGGCACAGGAGAGGTGTGGGGTGCGGTGGGGGCTCAGAGCAGGGGGTCGGGGTGCAGGAGGGGTGCAGCGGGGGTTCAGGGTAGGGTGTCGGGGTGCAGCAGGGGGCTCAGGGTGGGGTGTGGCAGGGGCACAGGGCAGGGTGTCGGGGTGTGGGGTGTGGCGGGGGCTCAGGGCAGGGTGTCGGGGTGCAGAGGGGGTTCAGGGCAGGGGGGTCGGGGTACAGCAGGGGGCTCAGGGCAAGGGGTTGGGGTGCAGGGTNACAGCCACACACACCCCTGCGCCCCTTCTCCCCCAGGTTCCAGCTGCTTCCTGGTGCGACGCGGCGGCAGGGCAGGCAGGCAAGCAGGGAGCCTGCCCTGCCCCCGGTGCGGGTCGGCCAGGTAAACGTGGGGGAGGGCAGGGGGGGCCGGGAGGAGCTCGCGGGCCGCATGCGATAGCCCTGTGGGCCGCATGCAGCCCACGGGCCGCGTGTTTGAGACCCCTGGGCTAGTCTATTCATACATTTCTTTACAAGGAGAAAGCAAGGCTGCGCTGGTTACTCTCCACTTTGATTTACATCTCTCTGTTCATATCTATAGTACTACTTTTTCAGTAAATATAAAACTCAGAAAGGGAAATCTGGATCCTTTTTTTATAGTGATAAATCTGGTGATATTTGCAAAGTGTCAGAATATGAACACCTCAGTCAAGCAATTACTTCATTTTCCTTGTGCATGAGAACTAGTGACTCCATTTTCCCAGTCAATTTCATTTTTTCCCCTTGATTTACTGGATGAGAATTCAGTAGTAATGGCCTGGACCCAATACCACCAATGGCTTTCAACCTTTTTTCATTTGCAAACCCCTAAAAAATGTCACATGGAGGTGCGGACCTCTTTGGAAACCTTAAACAGTCTGCAGACCTCAGGTTGAAAACCACTGTAACAGCCCAATGGAAAGACTCCCATAGACTTCAATAGGCATTGGATCAGGCCCCAAAAGGACATCCCTAGCTGACCTGCATCTTTCAATGTGTTACCGTTGTTACAATACAGGTTTTTAATATTTATTTAATAATTGATAGAAGGAAAAAGTAATTTTCTGCAACTAATGTGTTTGTAGAAGTCATTTTTCACCCCAATCAATTTTCTGCTTCTTCGAGGTTTACCATTTGACTCATGGTCAATTTAGGTTTGTTTTAATCTCCATTCCTTTAGGCATTTTTTCCCCATGCTCCAAATCCTCCAGATCTTTTGCTCAAATGATCAGCAATGACATAGACTGAGTTAGCACCCTATTCAAACACTTCTCATCAGGACGTCTGCAGTCTCAGGAAGATAAAACTTTAATTAAAAAAATATATATATTTCTGGAGCACAGTTCTTCAGAAGGATTAGGCCAGAGTGGATCCCACAGCAAAGCCCACAGCCAGATGGGACACAGTTTGAGCAGAAGTGCTGAATACAATGTTGGAGAATACAATGAAACCGGCTTACAGTGAATTACGAAGGAAGAAATTTTATTCTAAGGCCTTTTACTGTGCAGATTTCAATCCAAGTGAACCTGAACTTGAAGTTCTGTAGGTAAACAGAAAATGACTCTTCTGTATAACCTATTGACCTCTGGGTAAAGCAGCTTTTTGGCATATACATTTGTGGTTCTCTCTGAACATTGCTTTTCCATTATATTATTTCCCTACCACTTGATTGTGCAATCAAAATTATCTGCAGCATCTCTTCTATCATTTTATTGCATGCAAACAGATACCTTACCAAAAAAAAAAAAAAAAAGACAGATATTTTTCAGAAATTCTCCTACAGATATCTCCTCCTTGCAACTCTGCTAAAACGTCTCCTGATCCTACGCATTAGAGCTGCTGCTGCCCAGTGACCTGCCATCTGTGCATCAGTATTCAGAAACTGCAAACCAGACTAGCGGAGGTTAGTAGGTCATGGAGGTAATTCTCTTCATCTCCTAGGATAGGAGGAGACACCCTCTGCACAGTGCCATGCTCCCACAGCATCCATCTCACCTGCTCCCACCCCCCTCCTGCTGCATTGCCAGTGGATCTATGAAGCTACAATCACTTTAGCAGCTCACCTGCCCCTCCAATGAGAGGAGAGAGGTGTAGAGAAAACAACTGAAAAAACAGAACTCAGCAGATGAATAAGTAGACTTTGGTAGGCTAAACAGAAAGATACTAGCTTCAGAAACAACCTCGTAAAAGCCCTCTAACAGAGCCAGGCCTGCCTGCGTGAAGAGGTGTCTGTCTGATCCAGAAGGAATCCAAGTTTAGTCAAGTCCTCCTACATAGTGAGAAGAAAAAGTATGTCACTCTTGAAGCTGCAAAGACTATCTACTGCAGCATTTTAACCACTAGACCAGGGGTAGGCAACCTATGGCACGCGTGCCGAAGCCGGCACACAAGCTGATTTTCAGTGGCACTCACACTGCCCGGGTCCTGGCCACCGGTCCGGGGGGCTCTGCATTTTAATTTAATTTTAAATGAAGCTTCTTAAACATTTTAAAAATCTTATTTACTTGACATACAACAACAGTCTAGTTATATATTATAGACTTATAGAAAGAGACCTTCTAAAAATGTTTAAATGTATGACTGGCATGCGAAACCTTAAATTAGAGTGAATAAATGAGGATTCGGCACACCACTTCTGAAAGGTTGCCGACCCCTGCACTAGACAATAACACAGCCCTTGTCTACATTAGAGAAATTTGCACCAGTATAAATTGCAGCAGTAAACCCCACTCTACAACAAGATACTGCGTCTACATTAGGGCTCCGAAAGAGTGTAAACTCAGTGCAATTTTCTCTACTGCAGACAGGGCCCCGCTCACTACAGCACTGATGCTAATGTATGCTGGCAACCCCCTGCATGTGCCTGGAATCCTACTGAGTCAAACTGGGGTCTGCCCACACACGTCACTGCAAGATCAGGGTCTTAACACTATTCCATAGAAAAGCCACTCAGGCCACCAATTAATTCAACACCCACCAGCTGAGAGTTCTGCATCGAAGTAAGCACGCAAACCTGGATCTCTCAGCTGCTGCTCAGGCTCACAGTGTTCTCGGCAGGATCACTTGGCATTTTAACCACACCATAAATTACTGCAAGTGTCTCTAACACTTCGTTTGACATTTATCATCATCACTCCTTGCATCAGATCACAATGATCAGGCCTCTCTTGAGGCACGTTGTTATGTACAGCAAGTAACTTCTGCAGAGGTGATATGATTTGAATGAGACAGGGGTCTTTGGAATCACACGTTTTCATTCTGACATCTCTTTTTGCCACCACAATCCCCTCCAGCATCAGAGCTGGAAGGTAAGGCCTAGCGCAGGGGTTGGCAACCTTTCAGAAGTGGTGTGCCGAGTCTTCATTCATTAGAAGGTCTCTTTCTATAAGTCTATAATATATAACTAAACTATTGTTGTATGTAAAGTAAATAAGGTTTTTAAAATGTTTAAGAAGCTTCATTTAAAATTAAATAAAATGCAGAGCCCCTCGAACCAGTGGCCAGGACCCGGGCAGTGTGAGTGCCACGGAAAATCAGCTCGCGTGCCGCCTTCGGCAACCGTGCCATAGGTTGCCTACCCCTGGCCTAGCGCATCATTTTGTGTGTAGCAGTTTTGCCTCAGGCGCCCTCTCCAACATCCTGCATTCATTCAAGCTCTAGTAACGCTTCTCCAGCGACCCCCTAGAACAGCGCTCATATCACGGGTCAACCCGTTCCTCTGAACAGCCTCTTGGAGAGCACTCTTTTCACCAGGGCATTCCATAAACATGACACCTAATGTCCCTAGTTTGCCAAGAAAGCATTCATTGAGTTCATTCTGGGCGACCACATAGCTCGTAAACTATAGGCCAGGTGTGGCCTAACTGTGGCTTGTGAGCCTCACGTGGCTTTTACAGTTAAAGTGTGGTTCGCAGACACACACACCCACGCCTCCCCCCATTCTCCACCTACCAGACTGGGGGGACTCGGAGTTTCTGCACTGCGGCAGGGTAATGGGACTAGGGGCTTTTGCCCTGCAGGGAGGGGGGTCTAAGGGCTTCAACCCCATGGGGGGCATCAGGGCAGAAGCCCCATGCTCCAGCGGGCACCGTCCTGCGGGGCAGGTTGTGCATGTCTTGTGGCTCTCGAACTTCTGAAGATTATTGTGTGCGGCTCAGAGGGGCAGTAAATTTGGTCGCTCCTGCTATAGACAGTTTTGTAGATAGTTACGGTCAAAGGCAACTTCCTGTTATTAGCCCAAGTCTGATACCATTCATCTTATCTGCCTAAAATCTCATGCAGGATTTCAGCCCAGGGTACAATTTTTCCTCACACTCTAAAAGTACATGGGATAAGACCTTTGGGTATTCAAAAACTGCAGTGAGTTTTCCTTCTGGGAGTTTTGGTTTTGGGGTTTTTGTTTGTTTTTTTGGGGGGTGGGAGGGAGACTTAGCTATCTAAAACAGTTTGTTAACACCGAAATTTGTTTAATCTATTGGTTTTAGAAGGAAGTGGTGCCTTTGACTAGTTTTGCCAAACTATTTTAGCAAACTATTTATTTATTAGCAGCATTCTTCCTATACTTAATAAAGTCTGCATGGACCCAAAATGTGCTTTATCATAGACCTGCATAGATCAAAGTCAGATGGACAATGACGGGGGAGCATCGTGCAGGGAACCATGTTGCACAGACAAAGATACTCTGGGGAAGAAAAGCATCTACCTTTGCACAGCTTGCAAGCTTCACCAAGATTCCAGTGTCTGAGCAATTCCTTAATCAAACACACAAAACTAAGGAAATTCCCAGGCAAATAATATTGTGAAGATGACCATAAAATGAAGCAAATATAAAAAAAAAAAATTGGCCAGTGCTTTAGAGTGCAATTTTTTTTCTTTTTTAAAGCTGGAATATTTTTGAACTTTTTTTTTTTTAAATAGTAGTATTAGGTCTGCTCAACATTAACTTCCTCTAGTGAGCTTTTTGTCTGAGATAATAAACAGTTACCTCCATGACTTCAAAGAGCTATTTCTTATACACTCAACTCCCCATAAGCCATTAAGGGTGTTCTGTGATGGCTATTTCTATTCGAGTGGTGATTACAACTCATCAACAGCCCTCTGTCCTACTAAAATCCATTTTATACAAACACACCCACAAGACCTGTGAAATTCCATACTAAAGCAGCCTAAACCACACTTCCATTTCCTGGTTTATCAATAAAATAAAGGCTGGCTGACTGGCGCTCACTCGGAACAAAGCTACTCAGACTGGAAAAACATGAGTCCGAAAACTCACTACAAAAAATAGGTTTTATACAAAATGTTAGTGGAATGCTGTAAGAGCTACAAAGATTCTACATATAACACAAAATTAGTTCCTACAGCACATGGGTAGGTTTAGCTTACATGCTTCCAAAATCTTGCTTGCATGCACACACAGAGGAGCACAGAAACATTTGATGGCTTTTTCCCACACTTTTCAACAGATTTGGAGAGAGTTTAATCCAAAAAGGAGTAGCTCTTTAGTACCAGCTATCACCTACCTAATCCAGCCCTTCTCAGCTATGAAAAGTATCTTTGGCTTAGAACTGAAACATTTCTAAATGAGAATTTAAAAAAAAACTAAAAAAACGAGCACATTCCTTAGACTTTTCTGTCCCTCAGCAGTTTCACGTGAATGCACAGAACAGAATTAGGCAAAGAATTAAGGTGGCTTAGGTAATTATAGCTGCACATGCTATCAGTCCAAGACAGAGGATTAACAGAGTGAATTTTCAGTTAAAGGAGGTCTTCCCATGTGTTGTGAAAAAAACTAGCCTCATTTTTTCCTGAGCATAACCTTTGTTTTAAAGGTACATTGCTCAGTGGAACTATACACACTATAAAACTTCATTTAGAAGCCATTTCTATTCAATTATATTTTGTACTTAGAAAAGAAGGAGATAGGCACCTTAGAAATACACAGGATAGATGGCTACATCACCCTGTGGCTTTGAATCAAGGGTGGAGTCTATAAGGTTTAATTACTTTCCCCTGCATCTGGCATGATACATCATGCTGCTTCTAATCGTGGGAAGTTTCTATTAAAAATGGCATGGTAAAGAAAAGGACAGCTATAAAGACCATTAATAAACAAGGTTGGCTAACGAAAGGTGACAATTAAATGAAGATTACGTTACTGTTTGCACCTAAAAGAAACAAATCTCTATAAGGTTAGGTCTACACCGTTCCCGCCGACTCAGTCTTGCAGGGCTTAGGTTAAGGGGCTGTCTAACTGCAGTACAGTTCGGGCTCAAGCTGCAGTCTGAGCTCGGGACCCTCCCACCTCGCAGGGTCCTAGAGCCCATGCTCCAGCCGAGTCAGCTGGCACAGGCCAGCCACGGGTTTTTAACTACAGTGTAGACAGTCCCTTAGAGAGTTGATTCATCCCTTCCAATTTCCCCCATTTTGTAGGCCACATGCACCAGGTGCAATGTTGTCACCTCTACTTATTTTATCACAAGTCTTGCAACATTTGGTGTTTTTCTTAAAGCCCCGTCTCCCAGAAATCCGTGATTAGGAGAATACCTCAGTCTTCACTTAAAATTAAAGAATTCCTCGTTGTTGTACAGGAAACCTTAAAACACAGGATACGATTTTGTCATGGAGGTCACAGAAGTCATGGATTCCCTGACTTTCAGAGACCTCCGTGATATTTTCTGTTTCAGTTTCAACCAGCAGAGCCAAAGCTGTCAGCCTCCAGCCTTTAGTAAAAGGTCAGCCAGGTCACGGACTTCCATGAATTTTTGTTTATTGCCCGTGACCAGTCTGTGACTTTTACTAAAAAAAACTTAAAATCTTAACCTTATTCATGTGTGACCTAAAGCAGTGGCTCTCAACCTTTCCAGACTACTGAACCCCTTTCAGACATAGAAATACAAAAGTGTCACAGCACACTGTTACTGAAAAATTGCTGACTTTCTCATTTTTACCACATAATTATAAACATAAATCAATTGGAATATAAATATTGTACTTACATTTCAGTGTATAGTATACAGAGCAGTATAAACAAATCATTGTCTATGAAATTTTAGTTTGTACTGCTAGTGCTTTTTATAGAGCCTGTTGTAAAACTAGGCAAATATCTAGATGAGTTGATGTACCCCCTGGGAGACCTCTGCATACCCCCAGGGGTACATGTACCCCTGGTTGAGAACCACTGACTTAAAGGCGCCAAAACCAGAAGAAAAGCAAAAAAACATTACCCCCTTTTTATCCCATGATTTTTAAATTAATCTCATGATTTTTTGATGTAATCACTCATTTTTTAGCAATCAGGGCTGGCAATACTGCAGCTGCAAGTGCATAATCAATTGCACTTTCTCCAATGACCTTACTACACTGGTGATTGTGAATTCTTTTTGAAAGGGAAAAGATCATCAGAGGGAAGCTAAAAAAAAAATGGATCTAAGCAGTTGACACTGTGCCTTTAAAGGTTCTGAGTTCATAGCGCCCCTTATAAATGATCCTTATCAAAAGCAGATTGTCTTTTCTACTGAGAATAAAGTGACCACATTCCTTCCTTCGTCTACTTTGGCTTCTGTGCATTTCCACACAGAAAGCTTTACAAACGGAACCCAGACCAGCACAACTTGTTCTTGCTAGCGTACAGGTGACGAAGCTCCCTTGCAAAGTATTCATAGCATTCCAGCTCTATTCATCTGACATTACGTCATGACAGCAAAGCCACAATGTTCTCTCTCTTTTTTCCGATCCCCAAATCAAAAGTCTCTCTTTAGCACTACATACACTACCTTGACTACATAATTCATCTGGGAATATTGAAGCCCTATAAATAGTATTAGAATTCTTATATGAGACAGACACTCGCATTATTAATTCCTCATAGGCACGAAAGCTTACTGAGGAACCAACTAGCACCAACACAGTTAAGTAGGCGAACACAAACACTGGTGGATAGCACATTAAGCTGAAACACAATCCTCTGGCATAATGAAATGAAGTTTGAGGATAGGATTTCAGCTTGAACTGTGAATTTCTTGGCTCTTTTGAGGAAAAAGCCCAAAGCCCTAATGTTAAGGCAGTTTGGTTTTGTGACTTAATATTCATCTAGTTTCTAAGGAAATTTCTGTTCTGATGGAGTGAGTATGGTAGAAAATATAACACGAGGCTACTGTTGGAGAGAGAGAAAAAAAACAACGTACTGATACTGTAGGGACAAAATTAGCTTTGGAGGCAAGTTGGGAATTTTCAGCTGACGAAAGAATTCAACACACACAAATTAGTAACCATAGCTGCTTGCCACTTGCCCTCATCGCCACAAGAATTTGCAATGCTCAGGCCAAAGGGAAGTACAATAGATGTTACAAGGAACTGAAAGTTGAAGGGACAAAAGTATTTGGCTCCGGTGTGCCATGCAGCATTCAGCTGGCAGCAGGGGGTCTGTACCGCTTCTGTTTTCTTTCCCAAAGCAGAGGCCTGCCCAGTGTCGGATGTGAGGCACTATCTATAAAGAATGACAAGCAGCGAGGATAATGTGGGAAATGATACTAGATTAGAATGAGATTTATTTTCTCTCACACAAGATCCTTCACATAACTGTCCCTCTGAAGACTTCCAACACCAGGCGTTCATAACTTGCCAAAGGGTCACCTGGTGATCGTGTAACCCATGGCTGCTTAGTGTGGTGCTCTGTCCCCCTCTAGTGGCACCTAGACCAGCTAGAGATTGAGGAGTCTGCTACAGCCTTAGCTAAGAGGGCTACAGCTTTTAGCTCATGCAGTAGAGCAGGGGTCGGCAACCTTTCAGAAGTGGTGTGCCAAGTCTTCACTTATTCACTCTAATTTAAGGTTTCGCGTGCCAGTCATACATTTTAACGTTTTTAGAAGGTCTCTTTCTAGAAGTCTATAATCTATAACTAAACTATTGTTGTATGTAAAGTAAATAAGGTCTTTAAAATGTTTAAGAAACTTCATTTAAAATTAAATTAAAATGCAAAGCCCCCTGGACTGGTGGCCAGGACCCGGGCAGTGTGAGTGCCATTGAAAATCAGCTCACGTGCCGCCTTCGGCACCCGTGCCATCGGTTGCCTACCCCTGCAGTAGAGGCTCATACACTAAGCTTCGGAGATCCCAGGTTCAATCCCACTGGCCATTACAACAGGACAACAAGGAGACAGAAGGAGCCCTTTTTGTGATTGTAACACAGTGAGTACTGGTTTGAGGACTAATATATGTTGGCATCCCCCCCTTCTCAAAGACAATTTAAGATGACTGACCTAGGGACTTCATTTCAGGGTGAGGTGAGGGATTCATAATGAGCCTGTTCATTCTGGACAGGAAAATGGCTAATCCTCCAAAACTGAAATCCAGAAATATTAGCTATTTTCCTGAGTGACCACCACCACCGCCAAGAAAGATCACTTCAGGTAGGGGTGTGGGTACACACACGTCCCCACAGTCCAACAAGGCAGCACAGTCTTCTAGACATATCGTGTAACATATATACCCAAAACCTGGAATTTGGGGAATAGAGGGGTGAAAATCACGCCTCCCTTCCACCAACATACAGGTCTGTCTCATCTTACGCTGGGGTTACGTTCCGCGGTCAGCGCCTAAAGCGAAAACCGCGTATAGTCAAAATTACATTGAGTGTAATGGCGGGCAGAATCACCCGCCCTACAGAAACAGTATTTAAATTGTTATTTCTCTCTTTTTTTTTTTTTGTTCTTTTCTTGTTTTTGCCGACCGCGTAAAGCTGAAATCGCACATGTTAAATGCGCCTAAGATGCGACAGACCTGTACACCATATTAGCTCACTTTCGAGCTGCCCAAATCAAGCAGTGAATGGCTGCAGGCCATGAACCCTCACTTTATAAAACCCAAATATTAAAATGCACTGAAATAATTACTTTAGAAAATCCATTAGTGTGAGAAGAGGAAAGCATAATGGGGGGAAGAGTGACTGGGCAGTGAACATTCTTGGCACTGATGAAAAGCTGCACTGTTCTCTTACCCGGAAATCCTGAACAAAAAGCAGCTGCCTACTCCTCTAGTCCAGTTTCCTCAATGTAACTGGATCGCCGACTGGCATCCATTGTTCTAGTCTCAAGGAACAGTGCTCATTAGCATATACCCTTCAACATGCATAAGTTTCCCATTACAAAAAAAATTAAAATACAAACAAACATCACCCTTTGGGTTTGCAATAATCTGTGCTTAAAATACTGGCATGTATAAAAAAAAATTAAAAATCAGCGATGACCTTATTTAGCAAGATGTAAGCATGAACAAGGTATAATGTGAGTGCAGATGCTTAAATACATACAGTATGCAATAAGAAGCCATCCGCCAACCTGGATGATGTCTATAAATACAGGTTTACTTTAAAAAAAATAAGAAGTTTTTGCAGACAGCATTTTCTTTACACAGCTCCCAGTGAGAGAAACCGTGCTCTTGCCAGGAGAAAAAAAGAAAGACTTTCCCAGGGAGGCACTTTATAGCCAGGTCCACCTTGTACCTGGGCAGGGCCTCATCCAGTCAGAGGGCTTGAAGGGAGCTGAGAGTTTTGCCCTTGGCAGGACAGGGCCAAAAGAAGGTATGGAATACTGGCCTGAGACACTCTCTCAGGAGGACAGAGGTTTGGGGTAGCAAGTTAAAAGATTTGTTTTCCTTTTGTTTTATTGAAACTTGGTTTTCTCCCCCCAAAATACCCACCTTTTTATTACTTTCAAACTCCTCTCACAGTCTGCTTTATCCTACTCCCTCACTTTTTCCTCTGGTTCTCTCCTTTAAGCCATCTCTTTACACATATGTAAAGGTTAGGCTCTTGAAACAACAATGCCAAAGAAAGGCTCAGTGTTGTAGCTGTGTGAGTCCCAGGGTATTAGAGAGACAATATGGGTGAGGTAATATCTTTAATTGGACCAACTTCTGCTGGTGAGAGAAACGAGCTTTCAAGCTTCCACTGAGACCTCAAGAAGAGCTCTGTGTAAGCTCAAGAGCTTGTCTCTCTCTCCAACGGAAGTTGGTCCAATAAAAGAGATTGCCTCACTCACCTTGTCTCTCAAACGAAGGCTCAAGCTTCCCAGCCCCTCAGTTTCAATAGGGCAAGAGAATATCCTGACCTTCCTGTTTTCCACAGCTCTTAACGGATTCTTTGGCATGGAATTATGACATCTACCATGGAGAAGGCAGTGGGTGGAGATATACCTATCTCATAAAACTGGAAGGGACCTTGAAAGGTCATTGAGTCCAGTCCCCTGCCTTCACTAGCAGGACCAAGTACTGTCCCTAAATGGCCCCCACATCCCTAAATGGCCCCCTCAAGGATTGAACTCACAACCCTGGGTTTAGCAGGCCAATGCTCAAACCTCCCCTCTCATGAAAATTGCAGTAAAACTGCAGGGTGGGGTCCTGCCTTAGACAAATCAATCAAACCCTGAAGGGAACATCTCTACTATGTAGGGTAACATATCCAGAGCCAAAAAGCAGTAAGTCTGATTCTGCCTAGTGAGATTTGCAGTAAATAAAACTAAAGAATTCTCATTCCATTACATAATATCTACTTCATATTATTACATCATATGATACACTATGGCTTTATCCACATGTCATGGTGATGTCCATGTGATACATCTGTATTTACCATGCACCTCTGACCACCTCACCAGCACTTTACCCCTTAACCTGCCTCTCTCTAAGCAGCTTTGGACAACCTCTTTATTTTAGAGAAAGATGCACCTATGCAGTTGCAGAGGTTCTCCTTTTACTTTAGAGTGACTCTTTGAAATAAATACTAAATTTCATTGCAGTGTTGACTTCCATGTGTGCTCAAGGAGATTCCCTGAGCTTCTTTTTCCTCACTGTTTTTTAGTGAGAAACAATCTACCCAAGTTCAGGTGAGTGAGCAGGTATTTATATACATGGTGTAGGATCTACAAACAGAGCTTCCTCATGACAGTGATATTCAATAGGTGGCCAGCGGGTGAAATGTGGCCTGCCAAGGCTTCCTGTGTGGGCCACCAGCTCACCTTAAATAAAAAGCTTATAATTAAGTTCACGAACAGTGATTCACTGCCTATCGTTTGCCTAGGATTTCCTTAGTAAGTAACTTACTGGATCTTAAGTTCCCACGACAGTATCGGCTACAATAGAGCTAGGATACCGCCCATTTTTGATTAGTGATGGAAATGGGCTCCAGAGGCGATCCCAGCAATTACAGGCCAGTAAGCCTAACTTCAGTACCTGGCAAATTGGTTGAAACTAGAGTAAAGAACAGAATTATAAGATACATAGATGAACACGATTTGTTGGGGAAGAGTCAACATAATTTTTATAAAGGGAAATGCCTCATCAGTCTATTTCAATTCTTTGAGAGGGTCAATAAGCATGTGGACAAGGGTGATCCAGTGGATATAGTGTACTTAGATTTTCAGAAAGTCTTTGACAAGGTCCCTCACCAAAGGCCCTTAAGCAAAGTAAGCTGTCATGGGATAAGAGGGAAGGTCCTCTCCTGGATTAGTATCTAGTTGAAAGATAGGAAACAAAGGGTAGGAATAAATGGTCAGTTTTCAGAATGGAGAGAGATAAATAGTGGTATCACTAGGGATCTGTACTGAAACCTGTGCTGTTCAACATATTTATAAATGATCTGGAAAAAGGGGTAAACAGTGAGGTGGCAAAGGGTGCAGGTGATACAAAACTACTCAAGATAGTTAAATCCAAAGCAGACTGTAAAGAGTTACAAAAGGATCTATAAAACTTAGCTGACTGGGCAACAAAATGGCAGATGAAATTAAATGTTGATAAATGCAAAGTAATGCACATTGGAAAACATAAAACACATACTACACATACCAAATAATGGAGTCTAAATTAGCTGTTACCACTCAAGAAAGATCTTGGAGTCATTCTGGACAGTTCTCTGAAACCATGAGCTCAATATACAGAGGCCGTCAAAAAGCTAACAGACTGTTAGGACCCATTAGGAAATGTACAGCTAATAAGACCGTAAATATCATAATGCCACTATATAAATCCATGGTTCGCCTGTACCTTGAATACTATATACAGTTCTGGTTGCTTCATCTCAAAAAAGATATTAGAAATGGAAAAGGTGCAGAGAAGGGCAACAAAAATGATCACGGGTATGGGACAGCTTTCGTATGAGGAGAGATTTAAAAAGCTGGGATTGTTCAGCTTGGAAAAGAGCCAACTAAAGGGGGAGAAAGTGGTGTGGAGAAAGTGAATAAGGAAGTGTTTTTTACTCCTTCATACCACAAGAACAGGGGTCACCCAATGAAATTAATAGGCAGCAGGTTTAAAACAAACAAAAGGAGACAACGCACAGTCAACCCTGTAGAACTCATTGCCAGTGGATGTTGGAGGGTAGGTCCATCAATGGCTATTAGCCAAGGTGGTCAAGGATGCAACCCCATGCTCTGGGTATTCTTAAGCCTCTGATTGCCAGATGCTGGGACTGGACAACACAACAGAGGATGGATCACTTGATGATTGGCTTGTTCTGTTCACTCCCTTTGAAACATCTGGCATTAGCCACCATCGCAAGACAGGATACTGGGCTTGATGGACCATTGTTCTAACCCAGCATGGCCATTCCTATGTTCTTCGACCTTAATACATTTCTCTATTTTTTATACTTTACATTTATTTTCAGCCAGACTTGCATATATCAGTCCTACGTTTAAGTTATGTATTTACTAAGTGAAATATTTCACAGCCTACTTAAGGTCAGGAGACTGTTTACAAAAAGCAAGGCTGAGCAAAAGGAACCAAAAATGAAATGTCCAACAGAAACTAAAGCATAAAGTGAACAGACTCATGCTGGAACCTTTGCTGGGAGTCTCAGAAATAAAGGAGCAAGTTAGCTTAAGCCTCGACTCAACAAAGCACTAAAGTACGTGCTTAACTTTAAATGCGAGCTTAAGAGTCATAGACTTCAGTGGGACTTAAGCATATGCTGGAGTGCTTTGCAGAATCAGGGCCACAGAGACTAAACCAGTATTTCAACCCTATAGGTGATCTCTTCCAGATCAGAGGGCAAGGTACATTGACAAAAGAGTGTGAGTACAAGGGAGTATACAGAGGTACATACATATGTACAAATGTTAATGCATAATCTAGGGCTGTCAATCTAGTATGATTTTTAAATAATACATGTTACACAAGTTAAAAAATAAATTCCCCCCAACTTTCAAATGATTTAGGTACCTAGAGAGCACCAGTCTCCACATTTCCAGAGGACTTGAAAAGAGTAAATATAGTACCTACCTAAACAGGGGAATAAGGACAACCAGGGAATTATAAACTAGTCAAGCTTAATTTTGGTACCCAGAAAGATAATGGAGCAAACAAACAATGTTAGTACCAAAAAAAAATTTTTTTTACATGATAAGTAACAGTCAACATGGATTGTCAAGAACAAATCATGTAAAAAAACCTAATATTCTTTGACAGGGTAACAAGCCTTGCAGATGTGGGGGGACACAGTAGATGTGGAATATCTCAACTTTAGTAAGGCTTTTGATACAGTCTCTTATGACCTTCTCATAATCTAGAAAAGTATAGGCTAGATGAACCTACTATAAGGTGGGTGGCACAACTGGTTGTAAAACGGTTGTATTCAGAAGGTTGTCACCAAAACTTCACAATCAAGCTGGAAGGGCATATCAAGTGGGGTCCCACAGGGATCTGCCTTGCATCCAGTTCTAGTCTATTTCTTCATAAATGTTAGAGAAAACATTTATAAAGTTTGCAGAGGATACCACACGTGGAGGGGTTGCAAGCACTTTGGAGGACAGGTTCACAATGATCTTGACAAGCTGGAGAAATGGTCTGAAATAGATGGGATGAAATTCAATAAGGACATATGCAAAATACTACACTTAGGAAGGAATAACCAGCTGCACAAATACAAAATGGGGAATGACTGGGGGTTATCGTGGACCACAAACTAAATAGAAGTCAACAATGTAATACTGTTGCAAAAAAAGTGAACTTCATTCTGGGATGTATTAGCAGGAGTATTGTAAGCAATTATTCCACTCTACTCAGCACTAATAAGGCCTCACCTGGAGTACTGTGTCTAGTTCGGGGCACCACACTTTGGGACAAACTGGAGAAAGTCCAGAGGAGAGCAACACAAATGATGCAAGGTCTAGAAAACATGACCTCTTAGGAAAGATAAAAAATATTGGGTTTGTTTAGTCTGGAGAAGAGAAGACCGAGGGGGGATATAAAAACAAGTACGTATAAGGTTGTTTTAAAGGGGAGGGTGATAAATTGGTTTCCTTAACCACCAAGGACAGGACAAGAAGTAAGGGGCTTAAATTACAGCAAGGGAGTTTTAGCTTTGACAAACTTTTTAACTGTAAGGGTAGTTAAGCACTGGATCAAATTTCTTAGGGAGGTTGTGGAATCTCCATCATTGGAGGTTTTTAAGAACAGGTTAAACGAACACCTGTCAGGGATGGTCCAGATAATACTTAGCCGGCCAGAAGTGCAGGGGACTGGACTAGCTGACCTCTTGAGGTCCCTTCCAGTCGTACATTTCTTTGGTGTCTATAATTTAGACACAGACACTAGGTGGAAAAGGTGTCTTTTAAAACCTTGAAAGTATCAAACAATTTCTTTGTTAAGCAAAAGCAAAGCACATGGTCAAGACGACCAAAGATAATAATGATACGTTCTCACAGCATAACCACCCAGTTCCAGAAGCAAGAGCCAGAGCTCCCATGTCAAAGTAGCAAGCAATGAGAGTTAAATATCAAAGGATCACATTAGCCAGGATCAATGAGCAAACTATTTTATTTGGATTAAAGAGGACAATAGCCCTTCACTTTAACAAATCAGCATGGTGGAGTCATGCTATGAGATTACTTACCACAAAAATCTTTTCGCTCTCCAGATTTATGGATAAACCAAGTGCAGATTAACCAGCTTTCAAAAGTGGTGCTGAGAGACGTTACAGGATCACTATTCCACATATTTATCATTCTCTCTCCATGTGAAATGTTTATGTTTTACTGAGCATCGTCTAGAGGCAGGTACTAACTGGCTAGCATCAACATCCACACCAAAACTTATAGCAGGTTTCATGAAAGCAAGATTCTCTGGAGTTCTAGTTTACTACCATAATCAGATTATACAGAATTTACTTTAGAGGGAAAGCTGCATTTTGAATCAGAAATGTTAAACGCTGCACATTAACCCAGCCCTTGAATGACCCTTTGCTATCATTACCGAAGGTAACAATAGCTACACAGACAGAATGCTGATCCAAATATTACCAGAAGCTGAATTGGGTTCATGTAAAAAGAGGTACCTTTTTCCAAAATGGAAATAACCCATATGTACAGTGTTCAGATTTAAGCCACTCATCTTTCCATCCAGACCTAATCAACAACTTCCTTTTGAAAGCCGCACTCTATCTAAACACAGCACAAACTTCACAGCACAAACCTCATATGGCACTTTACTGAAATGGCACGTTTATTTTACGTTTGCTCTCTCAACAAAATGCTCCACCTAATGCACATCCGAAGGGTCGAGAGATTTTTTTTCTTTTAATAAAACAAGAAAGAAAGAGGAGCATACCAATAAGGCAATGTATCTCATTTCATACGCTCCTTTATCTGTCACTGGGTCTTCTGGAAACCCCTCCCATAGTCGGAGCCATACCTGTACCCCCTTTGATTCAGTCAATAGCTGAGGCTAGATTTACATGTAAATTGGGATCAGAGTATCTTCCGTCAACTGGTAAAGAACATTTTCACTCCTAAGGTTAGCCCTCATACAACTGTACACAGAATATCATCTTAATTGGGACTAACGTTTTCCAAAGCACGTTTATATCGGTGCTGGAAGATGACAGTCATAACTGCTAAACTGAATGATGAATTTGATCACAATTAGTTATCGCTCGACATAGATGATTTTCCAAAAATGAGATCTTGTAATCACTGGCCAAAATTGCGCTCTATTCTTTTGGACACACTATCAAATCAGATCTACCGGCTTTGAGAATGAGAGTTTCAAGAGAAAGCTGTAAGGGAGCACTGTTTGGCCTGTTGCATGCAAATGAGGGTGGGGGAGAAGGAGAGGGTGGGGAAAATGCAACAAATGACGTGTGTTTGACAGGCTAACGTGCCACAAGTTAACAACTGGGTTGCATGTGATAGTCACAAACTAGGTGTGTCATATTGTCCTCACTTCACTGATAGGCATGCAATAATGTTAAGCACATTTGTAACAGGAAACTCACGTAATGAATGAAAGTTGGAGCTCTGAGGTATACTCTTACATATTCAGCAATTGTTAAACCTATCTCCTTTTGGCTCTTTGCTAAGGCCTGCTTTTGTATGGAATTCTGGCAAGCCACTGAGTGCGTGTTTGTTTCTCTTCATACTGTAAAGAGAGTTCTTGGACATTTCTGAGGGTTGACAAGAGAAGCCCAGGTGCTACTGCCTATGGTATGTCATGAGAAAAACAGGAGCAAGATTATTATATTTTTCATAAACTGCCAATCTAATTTGGTAGGGTTACAAAAAACTTGATTCCCAGGGAGCATGCATAACCAAACTGAAAGTCAAGTTTATTCACGTTTGCTTGGTGACCACACATCTACATGTAGAGATGTGCTCATATAGATGTGAGTGCCCAATTTCCCCACCTCTGAAAAGTCTACTGCTGAGATTTCGTTACCTCATTTAATAGAGGTGTAATATCAGAACAAGTGCTAACAGGAGTAGGATGATAGGTGTGCAATCACACAGATTTGTAAGTGGCTTCCAATACAATATAATGCTTCATATTGGATATTTATAGTGGAACAGGATTCACCCCAACTCTTGAATATAGCTCACTGTTCTATTTAGAAGTTCACGGTGTGGCATATATGCAGGGGGTGAACCTGTTTACATATCACAAAAACTTCTTCTAACTTGACAGAAGCAGAGGCTGCAGCTTAACAAGGTACTCAGTCACATTCCATGAATAGCCCCACTGACTTCAGGGGGACTAGTCAAACAGTTGAAGTCAGGCACCAAGTACGGTGCTGAATCAGGGCCAGCTCTTGCACTTCATTATCTTCTGCAATGGGAGTGATAGGGCACCAGCAAATGATCAGCGTTAACCATTAGCAAAGCATGGGGCAGAAGGCATCATACTACAGTTTTAGAAAAACTGGCCGATTTGCAGCCAAAATTAAACAGAGTTAAAATTTCATGATCCCTCTCTCGCCCCCTTCAATTTAAAAACACGAACTTGGGGTCAAAGAGAGCTTTGAAGCCTTACAGGCCAGAACCCGAGTGCCCTGCACGAGTGTCAACATTTTCACGCCTGCTTTTGTTTTTAACACAAAGGCAGTGGGAAAAGCATATAACCTGACAACAAGACTTTAGGTTCAGTGACCTTTGGGTTGAAACCAATATACTCAGCTCATGCCACGCAAGAAACAAAGAGATCCCTGAAAATCCCTTCTTGGTCCCTAAGCAGGAAATGCATAAACAAAATTTATATATATAAAGTCCTACATCCGGGGAGGGGGGAAAAAAAGCATGTGTACATAATGGGAGGAGGACATGTAACCAGCCAGCTGAATCATATCATTAAAAGCAAATTTATTTACATCTTGTTTCATGAACACTGTTCCAAAATTACATTTTCGTGTAACCATGCTGTGGTTTTCATAAGCAAGGTGTAAAATTGCCATGTGGGGGCGTTAAGGAGAGATGGTCCATGAAAATCTGTGTTTCAGGGAGGAAAAAAGTTTGAGAACATTGATGCAACAACAATCCATTTGCCTGTCACTTTCCCTGTACATACAATGAACTCGAGTTCTGATTCCCATGTGTCCTGTGCTTTGTATAGCCATTTATAACAGCATGAAGTGGCTATAAAATCTTACCAGATCAAAATGGTAGGGAGTCAATGTACAACCACACAAAGTGCAGAGCAATGCAGAATCAGGCTCAAACTGTTTATACAAAAAACCAAGCCATGCTCCCCTCATTACCTTCTTGGTGCTGGGGGATATAGGACGTTTATCGCCAGCAATATGCATCAAAGTGGGAGAATTTAATTCCTGCCACACATACCATACATATATATATATAATATTATATCTCAGAGGGTTTTTTATCTTGATTTCTCATTCTTTAGGCATGGTAAGACCACAGAAATAAACATCTTACTTTAAAATCATCCTGAAGAACACAGAGGTTCCAGTTTTACTCTACATATTTATCTGCATAACATTCTACACTTATTTTCTGTATTACAGTAATGCCCTTCTGAGATCAGAGCTTTATTATCCCATGCGCTATCTTGAATAGCTTGAAATAATACTAACCTCCATCCTTCTATACTATGAGATAGCAAAACTTTCTACGATGTTTTGCAAAGTGCTGCATGTTTCAGGATTTCTCTCCCCTCTGCACGTGGTAGTCCCAAGTGACCTTTGCATAAGAAAATGTCTTTAAATTGTGTCTATGAAATTCACATCCATCAGTCCAGATGGATAGTTTTACTATTTTCAAATAATGTCAACCAGAGAGACAAACCAAACAGAAGTAAGAATTTTCATCACTGAGAAAATCTTTTAAACTTTCTACTCTACTTTCTGCCAAAGCTGTCAGTCGCTAAAGTCAATCTCTTCAACTATAGTTTACATATCACATTCAGAACATTTCTGTTCAGAAAACCTATGATGTCAGAGCCTCAAAATAAAGAGAGACATATGGTCATCACAATTTGGCTTGTGGCTTTTACATGTAGCTCATTCATACTCCCTACTCCCAGGGCACTCAGCCAGAGAAAGAATTTCAGTGGCCTTTTCCATCTCAAACAAATATCAAGGTGACCCAACTGAAACCACAGAACAATCAGACTATGGCTCCACTAAGAAGAAAGGAGGAAAGCATAAGCAGAGATGCACCTCCTCCCAGGAAAGTCTTCAAACACTTTTAGTGGAGAAGTGCGGGGTGGTCTGGATCAGTACTCCACCCAAGCAATTTCTCCCTTATCTTGTTCATGCAACATTCTACTCTCAGCTGCAGGCAGAGACAATCAGCCTTAATTACTTCAGAGGGCAGAATTTGGCTTGAGATTTCTGTGCATCCAGAAAGACGACTACCATTGTCAAGCTTGCTCCAGGCAACAAAGCCATCAGCTTCTCTACCACCACCCATTCAGGATTCCTTCCTTCTCTCCATTAAATGGGTCAGCCTGGATTGATGGATCTGATGAGCCTAAAATTTCTGCCCAACATTACTTCTGCTCTTAGTATTAGGGGGTAGCCGTGTTAGTCTGTATCCACAAAAACAACAAGGAGTCCGGTGGCACCTTAAAGACTAACAGATTTATTTGGGCATAAGCTTTCGTGGGTGAAAGGTGAGGTTTTTTACCCATGAAAGCTTATGCCCAAATAAATCTGTTAGTCTTTAAGGTGCCACTGGACTCGTTGTTTCTGCTCTTAGTGTTACAACATTACTTACCTTCCCACCCTACAGTTTTGCATTTCCCATTGTGGGCTCAAATGTTCCACCCTTCTCCCTTTGGTGGCTATGTGCTTCAGTAGCACTTAAATTTAGAAATCTAAATTCAGAGTTTCTCTGTTGTTTTAGTGCAAAGCTGTTTCTTCATTCTAATTATCACGTGCGTGTTTGGGGGAAGGGAGAAGAGGAAGTTGAAAGCCTGTTTAACACAACTGTACTTCAGTGTTACATTTTCCCCAAAAAATGTTAAAATATGTGTATATCAAGGACTGGATAGCTCAAAAAGACTTAACTTATGTTCTTATGTTAATATGTAGCATCTCTCACTTTGAGGTCATACTTATCAACGAGGTTCATCAGGCCAATAGCTAGCAAAAGTCATTATTTTTGGCAATTAGGTGTTCTTGGGCTAGTTTTGGGCCGATAGGAAACCACACCACAATTGGTACCCTCACCGACATTCTGCACAGACAGGCTAAGGATGCAATCATCAGCACGGAGACTGATTTGCCTTCCCATCTCTAAAAGTAGTCTCTGCAGAGCTGGGGCACATTGATGAGATTGTGTTGGGGGAAATTTACACTAGTCAGGCCCATTCTGTACCAGTTCTGTGGAAAGAAGGCCTCACTCTCCAGAGATATCAGGTTGGCACCTTTCATGAGCACTAAATCACTTATAATATAAACAAAAATCCTTTCTACACAATCCTCCTGTGGCTGGAAGAACTGAAGACTGTACATTTCTGTCTCTCACAAATTTTGAGTTGTTCGTAGAAACTGGACATAGATAAAAAGATTACTAGATACAGTTCCCAAATCCAGCTGTGCCACGCTACCAGTTCTAAATTAACAAGGTGCCCTTAGAAGAGGTCTACATTTATGGACCTGTTCAATCTCTTGCCTGTCTCCACTGACATATTTTGTCTGGGCTCATCAGCATGGTACAGCAACCTGACCTGGTGATTCAATGCAGATTTGCACACAAACTCCAACTGACAAGATTTCAGGACATTTGCCAAGGGAGGTTATGGAATCACCTTTAGTGGGGATATTTAAGGCTGAATTTGATACCTGCCCATCAGGGACAGGAAATTATTTAAAAAGAGACACTATTAGGTCTGAAGGAGACTGGACTAGATGACCTCTCGAGGTCGCTTCCAGACATGATTCTATGAAATATTTCCATTAATTCTTGGAAACGATTTTAACAAATAGTGACTAAAACTCAAGCAGTACTGTGAATGTGCCTGGAAACCTGAACATGAAACAGACTACAAACTAACTACTTATGTAAGTTGCACTGACAATTCCATTTTATTGGCTAAACTAGAGAAATGCAAGCAGTAAAAGAACAGATTTTTTTTTTTTAAATACTTCTATTACAAGTAGATGAGGTTAAGAATTTTTTGGAGTTTCTTTAATTTTAAAATGTGATTTTTAAATGTTTCCATTGAAAATAAATCTTCTTACAACACAAGATTCACTTATCCTTCAGTTCAGTCTCCAATGCACCACATCTCAAACATTACCCAATCAAATTATACATGAGCATTGACCACAATGCTTCCGAAAAAAGTATTTATTTTGTTCTCTCATTACATGTACACACAGACCACTTCTCTATGAATCCAATATTTGCTACACTACATTCACCAGGTCTGAGTCACTCAACCTCTTCCAAATTGCGTGAATACAATACATTTTTAGTATTACAGTGAAGGATAACAGTTGGTTAGAGTCAGCCTCAATCCAAATCAGTGTTATGCAAGTGTCATCCGTATTGCTGTCCCAATGCCCCTTAATCCCGTGAACTGCATCACCCCCTGCTATTCTATTCTTGGGCCTCTAAGAGAGAGACAGACTATTATGCTCAACTGTGTCAAATTGCATGGTGGATTTGTAACTTCATTTTCACCTTGGTGCATAAGGCATTTCTTTCCTCTTCTGATGACATTTCGCTTCATACAAGCATCAAGCAAGCCAGTCCACAGCCTGATTCTCTTCTATACTAGGGCACCCCTTTGTATATATCTTGCAGTGTAAAGGTGGGTTACTGTAAATGAAAATCAGACCTGGTATACTAATTCCCACTCTCTGCACTCTAGCAATTTTTAGAGATACCTCCGGTTCCACTGTCTTATTTCCAACATTCCTCTCATTCAGAGGAAACATCCATGCTCTATATTTCCTCAGTTTCTTTCTTCTCTGACCCCAACCTACCCACCTGTACGCCCCTTTGTTCCAATGCCCCATATCAAAACTCTCCACCCTGTCCTACTCTTATTGGATCACAATCACACAGTATCTACTTCAGCCTCTTATGCCACCTGCGCTCTTTGACAACTGTCTTTAAAAAAAAATAAAAATGAAAGACTTCATGTCAGCTTTATCTTAACTTACGTCCATAAAATTACTATTCAAAATCACTAAGCTCTTTAATTCTAATATTCTCAGTCATCTACTGCAACTGATCCTTACCTAAAGGCCATAACTTAAGTTGAATGCTTCTTAACACGGGGGGGGGAGGAGGAGGAGGATATTACCCTGTGAACCTTTAACATAATGGAATACTGTGGGCCTGAGAATCTGATTGTGGAGGATTCCTATCGCTAGGGTTCATTTCAGCTGCCTCTCCCCGCTACTGCGGAGAGCAACTGGTCTGCTCTGAAAATTGGTGCCATAGTCGAATGTGTTAATGAAATAGCAGGTAAAGGAAAACCAGCTACTTAGATTTTCAAAAGGCCTCTGACAAAGTCCTGCACAAGAGACTACTAAAATAGTTATAGTCTGAGAGTCAAAGTAATCATGGCTCAGGAACAGTCAGACAGAAAACAAAGTAGAAATAAATGGCCAATTTTTAAATCGTAGAAGGTGTCAATGGCAGAATAGTAGCCAAAAGGTTTTTGTACTAGGACTGGTGAGGTTGAATCTATTTAGGAATGCTCTGGAAACTGGAGAGGTTGGGAAGGCAGGGTGAAAAAAGCAGGCAGATATAGTGCAGACTATCATCTTATATTCTTCCCATATTGCCAAACCTCTACAGTGTGACACCATTTTCAATAGTTTATCACAGTCTCTCTCTTCCTGTTCTCTAATTCCCCAGCCTCTTTTTTAAGCAACCACTTTTCAGAATAATAACCCTACAGCCAGTTGAGCAGACAGCTAAAGGAGCTGGGAATCAGGCTTCACAGACTGTCCCTTAGAAAGGCACTTGAGAGACAATTCAGGTGTCTCATCTCTAACACTCCCAGCCCCAGCTGAATATCCCAAATCAGATGCCCAATCTATCAGTATACAACTGAGTCATAAGACTAAGGTTACATTTTCATTCCAACTTTTGTTTATAAAAAACTCTTATTCTTCAGACAATTCAATAAATAGTTGGAGGGAAGCAGCTGATAAACAGCAGCTAATTACTAAAGCAGGCAGGCATGTACCATGGTATAGAATTCTGCAATTCCAAGTCAAAACATTTCTTACGGCCTCTGACAGGGGGCTTGGTTCTTCTGTTATCCCACTGTAGCTCTATTTCTAGCTGATCCCCCTGGGCAAGTGACTATCCTTGTACCCTGGGAGACTGTGCATATGCTGTGTGCAGGAGGAGGGGTGGCAATGGATCAGTCAGAACGGGTAATTAGATTTCAAATTGCTTGCTGTCTCCTCACACACATGGGCTTGGTTTTGACAATTTGCACTGACAACGTCTAACCCAACAATGACACCTGACGGTGAACAAAGATGAAGCGCTCACCTGGGGTGCCTGGGTGGTGTTTCTTCCAAACAACAATTCCCTGGCAACTGATAAAACACATGCGGACCCCGCAACACATGCTGGTGATGTTGTTTCAGGGATCCAGTTTCCTTCTAAATGCTCAGGACAAGAGCACTGCACATCAATAGAGTATCACAAGGAATGCCAGAAAGTGACGGTACTCACTGAGTGGTTTAAGGATGCCGCTGCTCGTCTCATCTGCATTTTCTACATCTGATTTGTCGGAGTAGTACTCAGAGATTTTTTCTCTTTCCTTCTTATCCTTTAGCCCAGGTCTTCTTCTGTGGCGTCTCCTTCTCCTATAGCTCTTAGGCACATGGACCCCGATGTAGACAGTGTGATGGCCTATGGAACAATAGGAGCATTAATTTTCATCACATGCAATTTGCAGAAATACCAAGAAGTCTAGTTTATATCATATTTCATTGTATGAGTACCCCTAAACAGGGGGTCAACTTGCTGCTTGACTCAAACATTAATTAGCAGCTTTTGAATCCCCCTTTGGTTGTGGGTTTTGGTTTGTTTGTTATTTCTTTTATGGTCAAATAGTTTTAAAAAAAAATCACAACTGACAGTACATGCACGTGTAGACTCATTGCTGGCTATTCAATATTTGTGGCTATTTTTCTTAAAAAAACAAAATCACAGTATTTCTGCAGTCTCACTCTTCAAGAACTCTCCCCATGAACCTACTTGTTTTTGGTGGTTTTTTTAAACAAATACACTTTTTGGGCCAGACACTCATCTGGTGCAAACCAACATAGCTTGAAGTCAATCAACCTATAATGATTTACAGCAGTTGAATATCTGAACCAGTGTCCAATATGCCAAGTAACAGCCCAAATCTGGAGGGGGGAAAAAGCGCTAAGTTACATGTGTATTACTGCATCAGAGCAGCAGGGTTATGGTTGAGGAAGAGGCTTCTCTTTTAAGCTCCTGTCTGTTAAGTATCCGACACTTTCCAAAACTTTAAAAAACAAATTACAATTTGGCCTAAAATTGCTTATGCTTGTTCTCAAATATAAAGATGTTCACTCCCCACGCCTTTTTTTTTTTTTTTTTTTTTTTTTTAAAGCAATGGGATAAAATTCTACTTGTCCATTTTTTGAGTTGGATAAAAAGTTCTTGATTCTTTATTTTCCAAGTTCCTTGCCCCTCCAACACAAGCCTAGAATAAAGAGATTCTTTTCACTTTAGGAAATTATTCAGACATTTCTTGTGTACTCTAGATAACTCAACCATCTTATTTTTAAAAACTTCAGACACACCTGTCCTGGATTCAGTCCCTGATAAAGACAAGTGCCTTTGATATGTTTGAACAACTTTGGTTTATCCACTCATTTTACAATGTACCATTGCAGAGCTTCAGATAAACACACTTGTTTGACCATTGACTGAAGTATGTTTATCTGAAGAGGTGATCCTATTCACATGTGAGAACAAGTGTATTTATCTGAAAGTTCCATCAGTTCTTTTCCCTAAAGCTCAGAAATTCATAGTTATTGTTTCCCATAGCCATCATCTATCTCAGTTGCCTTGCATATATTTATTCATTTAAATCTTGGCAGTTAACCCACATATACAGCAAGAAAAAAAATACTGATTATGCAGAAGTGGGCAGAGGTGCAATTGCTGTGGGAACCCAAACTTTGAAAATCCAACTTGTGTGCATTTTGGCCAGAATCCTCACCCCAGTAGCCTAAGTAATTCAGCTGGGATCTCTGTTGGGAAAAGAGAAATCCTTCAAGGAAAATTAAACTACAGCAAACTAAGGCCACTTTACTTCTGAATTGAGAACGTCCACACAATGGGTTAATACACTTTAACTAATGCATGTTAACTTCACACCTCTAGTTAATTTGCCCTTTATTTTCCTGAGTGTCCCAGTGTAGACATGGCCTAACACAGCTTCAGCATTAGTGTGGACAAGGACTCCAAAACTTTAGGCCTCTCAGCACTACAAGCTTTTATCAAGTTTTCAACCAAGCTGTAACATGAATAAATCCATCTGCACTTCACAGCCACACACAACATGGGTCTCATGAGACCCCTTCTGCTGTGAATGAGGTTTTGATCTCATTCATGAGCAGGACTGACGTGACTGTTAAGCTGTGAATGCATTAAAAAAAAAATGGGGATTCTGCTATAGAAACGGGAATACCTAGCCCCATCTGCATAACTAACTTAGCCACTTCAGCTGACTCCCGGGCCCGTATGGGCTGGAACATCCCAGAGCATGTGGCACCATGTGAAATTCTTGATGACCAATGCCTGGAACTCAGGCAGTGTGGGATAGCTACCCAGATCTTCCTGGATTGTGTAGATGGGGACAGTCCAGGCGGCACACACCTGTACTGGGGAACCTGCCACTTTGTGGACATGTTCATCCCATATTGTTACAACTAACATGTACAGCCTGATTTCATGAACGAGATTCTCTGTGTTCTTTACATGGGGCCTTTTGGAACTAAAAACAAAACAAAAGGCCAAGTGAAAAGTATGTGTTAATTTGGCCCATTTTTGCTGCTTTATAGAAAACATCTTAAAATACTCAACATTTTTCTTCATAGACACATGCCAGAGTTCCTTTCCTAACTTCTGCTGCTGTGAGTGTTGGCAAACTGGTCATGCAGAAAAGACTGAACCCCAAAGTATTTTACAGCAGGAAGAATTTATCCTTTGATGCTTTAACTTCTAATTCACAACTCTCAAACTGAGCAAAAAGTTCTTTCACTGGTAATGTTTTTTTAAGAGCTACAGTTTAATAAATGAAAAAGGGAAAGCAAAATTGCACCAGGAAAAAAAGTATGAGATTTTTGTTGAATGATTGTGGTTTCTATTGAGGAAAGGGTGTTTCATTCTTGCACAGAAATCAGGGAGGAAGAGTCTATATTCATCAAGTATATTTACATGCCAAAAAACTTCTATCACAGTGTATGCAGAGTACAGTTATATAAACCAGAACATTAGATAACCTAATCTAATTTGCAGATTTACTCAGATCAAATCTATGGTTTCAATTCACACTTCATGAAATGTAATTCCACAAGAGTACAACACATTCAGATTAGCAGCACAGGAGTCAATTTCATATTAACTTGTACGTTCAAACAGACACACGCATCCCAAAAAACAATACCTGTTAAAAGAATAAGGTTTCAACATGAAGCTTACAAGTAATGCTAAAGGTAGGGTTGTCCATGCCATCTGAACTCTGCCCTTGTGTGCTCATACATTACACACATTTCTGTAGGAACCTTGCCTCATTCACTGAGAGATTCACTCTTGTGCACAGAGATAGCACAAGGCTTGTGCATTACTTAAATTTCACTAGAGTCCTGAAGTAGTGCACAGGCCTTGTGCTGGCGCACTGCACAGGGCCACATTTCCCCTTGTGTGCACGGGTTGGACAATGCACTGTGAATGGGACAACAGTTCAATATTTATTTTTATCCTCACTGTTCAGCACGTGGACCCCTGCCTCATTCACTGCACATCCCCCGTCCTGTCCACTACGAGCCTACCTGCACTCTCAGTTACAGAAATATACAGCCAGATCTATCCTAGGCTTTTGCTCTACTAATTTCCAATAAAGCTGGGGCAAAAATACAGGGACAGACACACAGGACCCCTGTCTCATTCACTGCACCATCCAACCTGCACACTCCAGGTCTGATCAGATAACTCCCATTGACTCCATAAGTGGGTTTTTCACTGACTTCGAAAGGCATCGGATGAGGACCTGAATGAAACAGATGTCCTACAAGAAAAGTAGAAGGCAACTGAGCCGTTATTTAAAGGCTGTATTGTAATGCATATATGCACAAGAAAAAAGTTACTGGATTAGCTGAACGTTGGCATCCAAGATCTCCACCTCGCAGCCTTAATGTTCTTTTCATGTTTTTTGGTAAGGTTTTTTCTATTTGTTGTTATTAGTAAAGAAAACAATAAAACAAAACAAAAATCCCATGGTGTGGGACTACTTGGAAGGCCGCAGGAAAATGCTGTGTTGGATCAAAAGAAAAAAGGAGGTACTCCTGCCTCATTGAAGCATGGATACCTGTAGAGCCTTGACACCTTGCTTACACTACTCCAAAACTGTGCATCGATCAGAATAAGCACCCACATTCCATGCACACCTTCAGACATGGAGGAACCCACTCAAACTGCTTATCTGCACAAAGGTGCAGTGCAAAAGCAATGCCGGGAGATCAACAGTTATTGTCAGAGGTAGGGAGAGAACTCAGTCTGCACAGACAGTGTCTGTTTTTAAACAAACCATTACAATGCAGTAAAATAGAATGAGTTTTCACCACTGAAATGCACACAAATCTCAAATTTCTACCCCAAATTGCTAAGGTGCTAGAGCTGTTAAAAAAAAATTAAAAAAAAAAAAAGTCACAAAGTTCCTAGAATACATTTTTTTTTTTTTAAAAGAGCACCATCTGCCCCTCACCATCAGCAGCCACCATCTACTCTCTTCACACTCAAAACCAGCTGATCCACTTTTGCTCAAAATCACACACAAGATCACCACTGGACAGAAAATCCATCTTCAAAAGTTTCAGCCCCAACAGGAAAAAGTTTGAGAAAGTGGTAAGCAACTGCAAAAGGCTCTTCAGAATGGAAACATGTAAGCAACCTTCAGTGATAAACATCAACACACACGCCACCTATAATACTTTAAATCAATACACAACTCTGATCTATTAGAAGTTTCTAAACCTAATCAGATCCTTAGGACAGGCTGACAGTTTTATTGGGGGAAATGAGGGCAGGGGGACAGTTGCATGGAAGAACGAACTGTATTATCCTCTCCAAGAAAAAGATTTTGACTGAGGGTGGGGTGCTCCCGCAGTGACGTTAGAACAATTTTTATAGTGGGGGTGCTCAAAGCCATTGAAGAAAATTGTAAACCCTGTATATGATGGAAACCACTTTGAGCCAGGGGATGCGGCCACACCCACAGCACCCCTACTTCCATCACCCTGTGCTCTTGAAGAAACCTTGATCTGGACTGACACAGGTGTCGAAGAAAAACCCTACTGACTGCTGGGTAATACCTAGGCCAGCAGAACTAAAGCAGCCATTTTCATTCTTCCTATCCTCCTTTAAGTTGCAGCATGCTAACATGCCGCACATGCATCTTGTGAAATTTATCAGGCATAACCATTTGCATTGAATGGTTCTCATGGGAAAGCTAAATTATCCCAGCAAGTAGGAAATGTCTCAAACATAGTGCATTGAGAATGTGTGTCAATTGCTTCCTGCCGGGCACTCTGGGAGACAGCCTAGAAGTTTATCTCAGAACTCACAACAATGTAAACAAATGCCAACCACTTCCTTCAAGTACATTGAAAAGGAAAATCTCTTACTTAGCCACCTCCCTTTGGGGAGGGGGAGAGGAAAGGGGGAGAGGAACATTAAACATTTCTCTCCCTTGCAGAATGGGGAACTGCAGCTAAGTAATGCAGATGCTTGCCTGCGCATACACAACTTAGTTTCACGTTACCAAAATCTGCACTGTGCACATGTGATCAAAAGGATTAAAGAGATTGTCTAGTTCTGCTGGCAGCATATTAAAGTATTAAGTCTACAGGCTTACTATGATGTGTTTCTATTATCAAGCTGACCACAGAATTAAAGTGACTCAAAGAAGGAGGTTGCTTTAATGCAGCCGTGGGAAGCACCTCACCCTCTTATATCTGGCTTTCGCATCTGGTCAGGGCAATAAGATTTCCTTGTCAAGAGTCACTAACTGCCCTTTCTGTTGTGGATACTGTCCCCACCCTACACCTGCTGTTTCTTTTGATATTAGATTCCCACACATCAATCGAGGTTATCCACTGTGCCCTTGCTGACGTTTCCAAATGCTCAGTTAGCTTTTATATGGTGCCTCAACACATCAGGGTTAAGTTATATATTCAAGTACATGGGTGCGACCCCTACAGAAGCCACGAAATTGTGTTTTCATCTTGGAGATAGAACTTGGTCCTTACTGTAGCGCTATAATTCTCTGGACTCTCCACCCTTTGGCGCAGCTGATGAGCCATGATATTCATCAGGGAGCCACCCCTCAGTCATTTGCTCCTACATATGGAAGGCAGCGTGTCCAGTGGATAGGGAAATGGACTGGGAGTCCAGAGACCTGGATTCCATGTGCTCTGTCACTGGCTTCCAGTTTGACCTTAGCTAAGTCACTTCACTTCTGTGTGCCTTTGTTTCCAATCCCATCCTCGGTCTCATCTACTGAGATTGCACGCAGCACAACAGGACCTCTAGACGCCACACCAGGACAAGTTAATTTATTAATGTGTTCCTGGTTAGGTTAATTATTGGGCAGCACTACTATTCTCAGTGGCTCGATCTGGACACACTGTAATTTCTTTACTTCAGTCTAATGAATTTTTGCTAACACTTTTGCAAAGATAGAGCAGTAAGAGAGGAATTCTATTCTTTCTGCATGATTCTCCATGAAGTTCTACTCACTACATCAACGACAGCAGGTTAGCACACACTAGCAGCCAGAATGATGATGTGATAAACTTGAAGGTCACTGCAAGCATTGCAGCAGGGAGCTTCATTGTAAGCCCCCACTTTCAGTGGTTTATTATAATTTTCCACCAAAAAATTACTTGGGAGCCAAACTCTATCATGTTGGATGGCAGTCTGAGGGTGATTTTTTTTTGTTACCAGAGGAAGAAAATGGGCTTTTTTCTTTTTTTAATATTTTAAGAAGCTTGTTCAGATGCTTTTTTGCAATCTAATACCCCAGTTTGGATTTAAACATTCTAATGTGGTGCATACCTAGCCCTCAGTGAGTAAAAAGCACTTTGCTAATCTTGAAAAGAGCTGGTTAAGACTGTTTGCAGATACCTAAGTATGCATGCATTTAAATCAGTATGGGAAACAGCGTAATATGTATGGGGAGCATGCCATTTTCACTTGGTTGTAAGATTATTCTTCTCTGGACCTGCCTTCACACCCAGTGCAGCAATCTGTCCCCTGCAAAGCCTCTTGAAATTCCATTAACCACTTTCAAGATGGTATCAGAAAGGGCTATGCAGGCCTAGGAGCTTTTTGCAAGTCTCATGTGCTTTCAGTTTGAAATTTCAAATGTGAAAGAGATGAAGGATCCCAGGGTCTATAGCAAACTAGAGAAGTGTATGAAGTTTGAAGCAGCAGATGCAGAGGCTCAGCAGAAAAGCTAATAGATTTGTCAGGCTTGTAGATACGGTAATACAAGAGGGGACCAGTGATCAGCGATACCACTATCTATCTATACCTATATAAACAATAATAATAAAAACATTAAAAACAAAAACAAACAAATCACCACCACCACCACCACCAATAGTAAAAGAATGTTCTGGTTGCAAAGTCAAGCACTCAAAAGTTAGGGAATGCCAGAATTAAGATAATTTTCCATGGGAAATTTCAACATTTCAGAAATAAATAAAATCAGCGCAAAAAATAATACATTTTTGGCTGATAAACATGTCATTAAGGTGCCTCATTTGAGTGCCCTGTGCCCCCATTCTCCTCTATGGGCTCAGACATATCTAAAGATTTAAAGGGGCGGGGGGGAGATGTACTTTTCAACACTTCTAACTTGCTATTCTAAAGCCCCATTTCTTCAAACAACTAAGACATTTCCTGAAGCATAATACCTTCACCCTGGTCAGTTACTCAATAGTTGAACTCTTACCAAAGCTTCTACATGTTATTTTTTATATCTAACAATGGGACGTTTAATATAATGATGACAGCATGAATGAACGGATGAGGAAAATAACATGTAAATAAGAGAAATAAGTTCCAGTGACCTGATGAGACATCAAAAATGGTGTGTCTTCCCAAAAGTCAATTTACTCTTCATATAAAAACGATCTCTACAGTCCTTAAAGGTTCACGTGTAATGACACTATAGTCAGCTTGTTCTGAAAGGCACCTGGATAGGATGAGTGCAGAATAAAGGAGATGTTTGAATCTCAAGGTCTCTCAATTCCAAAAGCATGATTTTTCCCTCCTTCACTCAATACCTATTGATCACCATTGAGTTAAACTGAAAAATTCCTAAGAAGATTTAACATGGCTTTTCTGAAGCTTATTGTAGAGGTGGTTTAGTGCTGTACCTTGACGCCTACAATTCCTTTCAAGTAGGGAGGCAGCACGTTGAAAGTAAAAAAAAAAAAAAAAAAATCAAGGTTTAAGAAGTGAGAAGAACAAACTAAAAAATAAAAGATGCATTCTTCATCAGGCACCTTAAAAGAACATATACAAACCTGAACATTTAAATGAAACAGTGGGTATAAGCAACCAAAAGATGCAGGATTGATCTAGGAAGGAAAGAGAATGTGTGCAGTGGAATCTGGGACAGACACTCACATAACTGAGTGTAGTTTCTGCATGGCAGATAAATGCCTATAGCTGGCAAATGATAAATTGGTCAACACAGTTAAGATAGAAGATGACAAGCATGTTTTGGGTATTCAACCTGAGGTTTTTATAATCTATTGTTAGACTCTTACCCACAAACCTATAAGCAGCTTTTCTGACTCTTCAAGTGTGAGAGGTTAGACAACCTACAGAACCTGCCATGCCATGAGCTGATCTAATCAGGTCAACGCCGCTTGGATCCTAATCAAAGAAGAGGATGACTTCTGAAAGAGCAGCTTACATATATTATAAAATTCTTATACAAAGTGTTAGTGCAAGGTTTCCAGAAATGAAAACTCATTTTGGGTACCTCTGGTTTTTTTGAGACGCCTGATTTTCACACACATCCTTTAAAAAATCAGACTCCCTTAAGGCGTCTTAAGTGGTGGACCCAAAATCGAGGCATCCAAAATAATGTATTGCTTTTGAAAACCTTGGCCTGAATTGTCTCTTTCGGAGTATGGAAATCATCAAGGCAGACAGACCCAATATTAAACTGTGTTTGGCATTATAAATGCATCTATGCAGATAGGAGCCATATTAGGTATAAATAAGTGGCTTGATTTTCCACAGCTGCTGAGCCCTATGGATCCCATTGACTTCGGTGGGAGCTTTCAGTGTTCAGCCCTTCGGAATATATTAAGCCCCTTCTTTAGGCATGAAAGTTTGAAAATTTTGACCCTGGTTCTTCTAATTGTCTGAGCAGGAAGAACTTTGAATTTTGCAAGTGTGTTGCACTGAGCTGTGTTGGAGGACAGGAGACTTATACTACTGATGAACTGCATGCCATTAAGTCTAGAGGAGATAGTCTTTCCTCCCCTTTAGGTGCACTAATAATTCCTGTGATTATGGAGAAAACCAGGGCATTGGTTATTATTGTAGAGTCATAATCAATACATAATTTGTTTAACCTAAACAAGCCTCAACCTCACTGCCTCAAAAAAAAAAAAAAAAAAAAAAAGTGTGTTTGTAGTGCACTAAAAGTGTCCCCATGATACTTCTGCTGTCATTTCAGTGCCTGCCCAGGTGTTTGGCATATCAGCTGGGGCATCACAAGAACTCTGCTACTCCCAAGGTAAGCACAAGTGGTCAGGACTGGGAGATGTGAAGCTGCCTCCTGCATATCACAGCAGAGCTGCAGCATCCATGCATGAGCAACAGAAGTGTTTGTCCGTTAAACTAATCACCTAAATTCTGAGGCACGCACACCCTGTGCTTTAGAGACGGAAATGTGAGTCACTATCACTGAACGCCACTGCTAGCGCACGCAGGGGCACAAGTGTTGGGGAAAGTACACAGGATGAACAAGAAAAAAAGGTACAGAAAATGCCTATAAGGATCTAACAGAAAGATGATGGACACAAGAAATGATGGACCAGAACAGACCAAGGATCCACCTAGTCCAGTACCCTGCCTCCGATTTTGGCAAATGCTGGGTGCCTCCATAAAAGCCCTTATCATGCACCTAATTCTGCAGTACTACTGTACATCACGAGTACATCCTAATGGCACACTGCTTCTGGGTATGCAAATATGGTTAACTATATTGAGGACGCAGTTTTCTTTTAAAACGGAGATTGCACCTAGATTCTGGAGTACTCCAAGGTCAGACTCCTTGATACAGGGCCCCCATTTATCTCCATGTCCACCCTCCACGCTGATGGCTGCACAAAAAACATCACACTCATGGCACTGAGTCTGAGTCTGGGTCAACTGACTAGGGCTTCTGGGACTCGTGTACGGGGCTAGAAGTAGTAGTGTAGACATGCCCACTCAGGCTGGAGCCTGGGCTCTGAGACCCACCCCCCCTTGCCCAGGCTCCAGCCCAAGCAGGAATGTATACAATACTATTCTAGCCCCGTAGTGTGAGCCCAAGTCAGTTGAACTGGACTCCAAGACTCACTGCTACAGGGTTGTTGGGGTTGGTTGTTTTTTTTTTTGCAGTGTAGATGTATTCTAAATAGTCTGATTCTCATTTTATACCCAGGCCACTTTACTCTGCTCTGTCACGGTAAAGGGGCCTTCAAGTGAGCATAAATATTAAGTGTGCTCATTTTAAAGTCCCTTTACACTGCCTCTTATACCCACAATATTGTCCAAAAAGTCTTGGAATACCACTGGACCCATGTGAAGAGAACATTCATACCCTAGAAATCGTTAAGAGAATTCTAGAACACAAAGAGCCCATATTAGCTCCGCTGAGTTACAAGGCAGCCCTGGCAGTACTCACCAGAGTAAGCCCAGCTTTGCTGCTTACAGGCCCATAGAGCAAAGCAATGAATATTTCTCTTTCCCTTAGACCAGGGGTAGGCAACCTATGGCACGCGTGCCAAAGGCGGCACGCGAGCTGATTTTCAGTGGCACTCACACTGCCCGGGTCCTGGCCACCGGTGTGGGAGGCTCTGCATTTTAATTTAATTTTAAATGAAGCTTCTTAAACACTTTAAAAACCTTATTTACTTTACATACAACAATAGTTTAGGTATATATTATAGACTTCTAGAAAGAGACCTTCTAAAAACATTAAAATGTATGACTGGCACGCGGAACCTTAAATTAGAGTGAATAAATGAAGATTCGGCACACCACTTCTGAAAGGTTGCCAACCCCTGCCTTAGACCAATGAAGAGTAAGATTCTTTCCCAATGGTCAGTGAACACACAAACAGGGAAAGTCAAGCAAGAAACCAGGATTAGTCCTAAATTCTGACTTTATCCACTAGGCCAATTCTACTTCTGTTCCTCTCACTCCTCTCCACCTCCAACCTTGATCTCTCAGGCTCAGCCTCCCCTTTCCTTATGTCTTTGCTCTACTTGCCCTCTCATTCTTGTTTCATGAGGAATGGTTACATAGAAGCACCCACTGGGCCTTCTCTCTATACCCTTTGTTATCTTATACACTAACCTATCTTTCCTCTTACTATTCTCTCCTCATGGAAGCTCTCCAGCATTCCATATTCATTGCCCTTCTTGGGATCTTTTCTACTCCGGTTTGAAATTAGAACTGATTAAATGAATAGAGTTTATTCATTCAGTCAATCTATTGTCTGTTAATTTTTACCTTTTGCTTCCCAGGAAGCTTTTTTGTTTTGTTTGATAAGTTTTGTCATTTATCAGGTATAATTAAGAATAGCTTCACTTCGTTTCTATAGGTTTTGACTTATTGCACAGATTATCAGTTTTAACTGGTCTTTCTTTTCCTTTAGCAGGTATTGGCTTAGGTGGCTTCTTGGTATTTATTTCTAGATCGTTAATGAGAAGAAAATAAAAAGTGAGCCCGGGATGGCAGTAAACCCGAATGAAAAGTCACTAAAATACAACTCCATCTTCCATTAGAAATTCCACAGCCGTGACTGGACCTCACTGCCATATTTTAAGTTTTCCTAGATTCAGAGTCCAAGACCAGAAAGGGAGCATTGTGATCATTTAGTCTGACCTTCTGTATATGTATTTTAGGTTATTTGTTTAAAAATAACCTGAAGGAATTCAGAAAGGGATGGGGTATCAAGCACAGCACAGAGGCAAATTTTATATACTCTTCATTTTCTGCCCTAAGCGGTCATGTGGTGTTGTTGGGCACTAATGAAGAGTTGCTGTGTCTCACTTCAGAGGCAGACATGCCAGCAGTGGGGGAAGAGAGTCCAACAGAAAGAGTTTGTAAAATCCGTAGAGCAACTTGAGATCCCTCTGAGCGAATGGTGCTCGTGGTTCCTGGGCACATGTGTGTCCCAGCATCCTGTTTCCAGGTTCTGGCCTGCCACTAAGTCAAACGACTGGGATCACATGAGAACTGCTGGGGTGCAGCACTTATTATAAGAGAGCGGCTATTCATACAGAAAGAGGAGAACCAAGGGCCAGTGGAATCCATACTAGCCAAGTGGGAGCAGAACAAGTCTCAGCTAGGAAAGGCTTTAGACATGAAATGGTTTGGGGAAGGAACTTCAGAGCCTGGGGAGAGGGCTTGCAGATTTGTACTGGCAGTTATGTTTGAACTGTTATGTTTTCTTAGCAAATCAGATCCAAAGAAGGGGATGTAACATAAACCACGAGTCTACATGTACTTCTCTGGAGAAACTGAGGCAGCGGACACATAACCTGATGGGGTAAGCTGACCATAGCACTGTTCCATACACCAGCCGTTCTCAACCAGGGGTCCGGTGCCCCCTGGGGGGCTGCAAGCAGGTTTCAGGGCTTCACCAAGCAGGGCCAGTGTTAGGCCTGGTCCACACTAGGGGGAGCTATTGAAATAAGATACGCGACTTCAGCTACAGGAATAGCGTAGCTGAAGTCGAAGCATCTTATTTCGAATTACCTGAAGTAACTTTGCGTCCTCGCAGCGCGGGATCGACGGCCGCGGCTCCCCTGTCGACTCCGCTACCTCCGCTCGCCCTGCTGGAGTTTCGGAGTCGATGGGAGCGCGTTCGGGGATCGATCTATCGCGTCCAGACGAGACGCGATAGATCGATCCCGATAATTCGATTGCTACCCGCCGATCCAGGCGGGTAGTCTGCACGTACCCTCAGACTCACTAGGGCCCAAGGCAGAAAGCCGAAGCTCTGCTGTGCAGGGCTGAAGCCCAGGGCCCTGAGACATGCCACCTGGGGCTAAATCCGAAGCCTGAGCAATGTAGCTTTGCGGGGCCCCTTGTGGTGTGAGGCCCCAGGCAACTGCCCTGCTTGCTACCCTGCAACGCCGGCCCTGGCTTTTATATGCAGAAAACCAGTTGTGGTGGCACAGGTGGGCCGTGGAGTTTTTATAGCATATTTGGGGGGAGAGGGGGAGAGAACTCAAAGAAAAAGGTTGAGAACCCCTGCTCTACACACCGTAAGTGTATATTATTATGCATACAGTTAAATAGTATGGGCCTTGATCCTGAAAAGGGATCAGCCTGCACAGTCCCAGCAAATTTGCCTGTCACGCTGGAGTCTGTGCAGGCAGCTCCCTTGGCAGGCCTGGCGCTCTGGTTTGCCTCCATTAGTACATCCAAAGCCCTCCACTTGGAACACTCTCTCACACCAGCAGACCAAGGGGCACAATGCCGCAGTCTGACTCTCACCATTTCAACTAGCATGGCCTTCAGCCAAGTTTGGTTAGCCACCAAGTTGGAGAGCAGGTGCGCATCTCATTTGTGTCACTTTTGCACAGAGATGGATTGTTTTTAAATTGGTCATTTAATACCATATGAAGTGTTTTTAATGCTGGCTGAGAGTTTGCTCCTTGCCTTTAATTAAGGAAATCAGCAATTTCTATCTTCTCCGTTTAAAACAGGGGTTAAAAAAAGCCATGTTACTGCCATTATGGTATTACAAAACACTTTCCTCAGATTTGATGTAAAATATTTGTACTACCAGGCTCTGTCACTGGAGAATTTAATATTCCTTAAAAGAAAGGCCACTCAGCACTTATACAGGGCCTTTTCATCCTCAAAGGACTTTTAATGTTTAGCATGTGGGTAGTCTGTGCCATTCAGGAGGTTTAGATGATCTGGTGGTCCATTCTGGCCCTAAACTCTATGACTCTAAGGTGTATTTTCTTTAAAAGGCAGAAGGAAAAACCCTGACCGTTCTTTTTAAAATGCACATTCAGCTAAGTACCATTTTAAATAAAATCACTTTACAGTCATCCCAGTTTTGACCCAAGTTTTTAAATCAGAGCCCTTCAAATAGGACATTGAAGTGTCACAGCAGCGGAAGTGAGAAAGCACTGATGTCAGACACACCACCAGCACATTTTAAGATAACACTGAAGTCTGCCAGCTACCCTGCCGACAGATAAAATACATTTGCAGCAGACTAGAATGACATCTCACCTACAGATAAAGAAGATTAGCCATAAGTTGAAAAAAATGGATGGTAAACATGCTGGTAGATTTACTAATGTCAAGCTATCAAATGTTAGAAAGATGGTATTATTCAAAGAACCTCCTATTAGACCACTTTAAGGTAGGTTCTACTGCATTTGTATTGAATCAGGACTTGAGAGTTTATCCAAGCTGTACTACAGCATATTTAATAGTATACAAAGCATAACAGAGAATTAAAACTAGCGAGGAGCCGAAATGGAAATCTTTTATCTGAACCCCCCTCAAAATTTGAACATAAAAACCAGAATTGAAATCCAACCCCCCACTGCTATTATTATTTACTACACCTCTATCCCGATAGAACGCTGTCCTCGGGAGCCAAAAAATCTTACCGTGTTATATCGAACTTGCTTTGATCCGCCGGAGTGCGCAGCCCCGCCCCCCCCGGGGCACTGCTTTAGCGCGTTATATCAGAATTCATGTTATATCGGGTCACATTATATCGGGGTAGAGGTGTATTTGTATTGTATCAGCACTGAGGGCCTTGTCCATATCTGGGGGCCCCCCAATGTGCTAGGTGCTGTACAGATACAAAACAAAACAAGACAGTTCCTGCCCCAAAGAGCTTACACTTTAAGTAATCACTCCTAATTTTGCAACAGCAAAGTCTGTGGAGGTTTTGAAGACAACAAAAACGCAGCTCCCGCTGCTATTCTCCAATTTAAACTAAACTAAGTTATCAAAACAAATGAACAAAGTACGTTCCGTGGTGGATTTTTCCTTGCTTATATTTTTTAATTTCACTTGTTCATTTATAATCAATATATCAGTAATTCACAAAGTCTCCCATTGTTACTGCAAAATGAGTGATGTTTTGAGTGAAGCAAAATTAAGGGTAGCATTTTATGACCTGACAACTTTTTCCCCCAAATGTGTGATAACAAATCCACTGACATCACAACAGGGGCAAGCAAAAGAAAAAAGGGTTTAGCAAAAATGGCAAATGATTTTAGGAGTTGGGAGGTTTTCTTATTAAAGTTTCTCTTGTTGCAAAGTCCCTAATTAAGTTCCACATGTTTCTCTGATCCATGTGTACAGACGTTTATGTAGATAACTCCCCTTAACATTGATGAGATCCACAGACATAAATTTCCAGTGTAACAGAGAATTCTATTCTAGTCAGGTTCCAATACTGCATCCATCTTCATGGTATCCCTAACTTATTAAAGTAGATGGATACAGGGTGGGGGGAAACTTGCGGAAATGCAGGCCACATTCACCTACATACCTGAACCCTGTCAGAGTGCCCCTCCTTCTTTACAGTTTTAACTAAGTTGCCAAACTTGAAATCAAGTGTCCTCCGCCCCACTATGAAGTCAGAGCTACTACTGGCTTGAGGGGAGTTAGAGAGGCAAGATCTTATCACAAGGGATAAGGTGGAGCTTTACTTTTTCCCTTGTTCCAAAACAAGTTAAGTAATCTGTGTGTCTCACATATCTAGATTCCTAACTTAGTGGAATTTTAGGAATACGTCACTACCTTTTAAGAAAGGAATGTACAGTGCTGTAGATAAATGGGGCTGCTTTTCTTTTTCGAAAAACTTGGCCCTGGAGCTCTGTCTGTTCCTCATTCTCGCAATAATGCTTACAATTTCCCATTCTCTGAAATGGAATCGGGAAGTAACCTCAGTAAAATATGCTGAGCCATATTTCCGAGCATCTCTATACAACGTCAGCCAGCCGCCAACAAAGCAGCTCTTCATAACAAAAATGTATTGTAGTTATTACTTATGCCCTTTTGATATTAAGGAAAGGTAACATTTACCCATTAACATCAGAAGTGAAATGATAACTTCTCCATGACAATAAGCAGGAAATGGCCAGATACACATAGAGATCTTAAATTATCTTCAAAGTCTGGGGACATGCCATAGGGGCATATCTCTCATATAATTCCCATTAGTGTTACTGTTACAAGTAGATTAGGCACATGCATGTGTGGTGTGTTCTTGGTTAGGCAAATGCAATGTATACAAAAGGCCAACACATATGAATAATTATTTATATGGCAAAGTGCCCAAAATGTGCCCGGTGCTGTCAAAGCACATACGAAGAAGACAACCCATGCCCCTAAGAACAGCAGAGAGGCGAAGTGGCAACTTGAAGTCTTTTCACATTAGCACACCTGTTCCTATTCCGATACAATGGCAGTTGCTACACTGCAAGTATTCAAAAAAGTACATGTTCTAGCTTCCTTAACTAGTTATCTGGGGGTGTTTAAGAAGTTTCACTGTAGTACCTAGGCACTGCCATTAATGAGAACAAGGGAGTTAGTTATACAACCCAAAGTTTGAGTCTATCAAAAGGCTCAGACCTGGAGTTACAGTTCCCAGTCTCCTATGCTGAGGAATTATAGAAACACTTCATCTCTTTTCACTTCCTCTTACTCCCTGCCACAGCAAGGTGATAACAATTGGACTGTGATTCTTTAATGATAGATCACATTTGCATATTTGCCTGGAAAGAATATTAAAGAAGGGTCAGATAGAAAATCATAGTCTTAACAGCCACCCAAAACCCTTCTATTTTTAATAGACCTTTAGGGGGTTGGCATGACCTTTTGCTGCTCTGCTCCTTACAGTTATAACTGTTTTATTATCGGAGGGGGGGGGGCAGAGGGCAGGTTTTATTTACATTGTTTCCACCTGCAGTTACAGGGCTTGTCACCATTTCAGGCTTTAAAATATGGAGAAACGTTTAAAGAAAAAAATTACATGTCTACGTTCTGTGCCAAGGCTTCCTCACCCGTGGGGTCAGTATCCTCCAACAGGAGACCCTCTCACCCCAACCCCTATAGACAGTAAATGGCCTAGTTAAAACCAACAGGGTGGTTTTTATAGCTACGGAGCACAGCTGACATTATAGCTGAGGAAACAAAACACTGCGCTTCTCATACCTGACAGTTTCCAGGCTATTTTTCATTGAAATGATTGTTTTGAATTGCTGGAAGCTTGATAGTTGCATTCAGAGACCCAATCACTGTATTTTGCAGATATTTTCTGAAACTATTTTCATAGTTTGGGGGGAGTTACACAAATATATTTAGTTTATGCAAAACAAAACAAAAATTTCAGACGCTCTTGTTCATTTCTTTAAATATGGGGCAACTCTTGGCCTAGTTAAACAGGTCCCTTTTCTCACAGAAAGTCATGGCCTGTATTTCTTCTAAGCCGAAAGAATCCCACAGAAAATGATCCTCTTAGTGCCCTGAGTCTGGCGCCCAGGGACCAGCACTCAATACCGACTCAGCTGGGACCATTTTGTGCAAGGGTCTCCTCCATGTGTGATGCCTACCAATGTATGCCATACAAGGTGCAATATTGATTCGTAAGTGCTGTGAAATGCATTTATATAAAAAACACACAGCATCTCATGGCTATTCTGTGGAGGCATGTGAATGTTATTTTGGAAATAAAAAAAGAAAGAATGCCAGCAGCACATAAAGAGTCCTGTTTTCAAAGTGAGAGTTAAGGTGTAAAAAGTCAGGTCCATGCTAATTCTGGCTGCCGCCATTTCAATCATTTTTAAGCTCAATTGTTCAGAAAAAGAACTATCCCTTTTCACTGAATCTGCCTGTGGCGATTTGTTTTGCTCTAATATATAAATATTAAATTTTAAAGACACACATTAACCCAAGAAATATAGATCTCTTACCTTCCACTTCTTCTTCGTCGCATACATGCTTAAGGAAGGAAGCCCCTCTGTCCAGCACCGCCTCATCCTCCATTCTGTAGTAATAGAAAAGAAAAAAAGAGTGCTCAGACTTCTCCTGGAGTGAGCTATTTGAACCAGCCCAACTCCTGGGCAGGTTAACCTGCAAACTATTGTTCATGTTATTGGGTGGGTGCTGTTGCTCTTCTTTCCGTGTCTGCTGTTCCTTCATGCAGCTCCTTTTGAATGGCGTTTGGTATTAAGCTGGTCCCACGTAGCTCAAACTCTAACCTTGAGAGGGCATCAGTGGTGGCAGGTGTGAGAAAGGTAATCCCAGCTCGGAGTCTTTTCTTTAAAAAAAGAGACGCACATAGTAGTTTGGTGCATCTATAGACTAGCCAATAGCTTGTGGAAATCCGGTTTCACTTAAAAGCTCTTCTAAAACACACTGCCCGTAGAACCACCTACACAGACACACACACATAGTGCATACAGACAGACAGACACACACACATTCTCATGCACGGTGAGAGACGAGGCGCCAGCCAGCCTCTTAATACCAGCAAAGCACACTTCTCTGTGGAGAGGCAAGCTTTGTGTCACATGTTGGCCTTACAGAAATCTGACATCTGAGGATTATCCAGAGACCAAGCTACAGCAAGTCAGGCCATCACAGCAGTCATTTGTGTGTGCAGGCCATCCATTCACTCATTCATGTATTGATTTTCTAAATTTCTTTCTTTCATTTCTCTCCCCCTTTCCTTCTCCCCTCACCTCCCATTTGCTCCTAATTTTATAACAATGCCAGGAAGCCCTCCTGTTCCATTAAATGTGATTTTCACTATACAATTTCACCACTAAATAAGATCACTGAAACTTCCCTAGCGAGTGTTTGTAAACCTACTTCTGACTAGCAAATATCAAGAGTTACAGTCAAAATTAAAGGAAGCCTGCAACATACTATGCTAAATACTTTAATTATATTTAATATAGATAAGTAAACATTTGTCAACTTTTACCATTCTTAGGGTAGGGAAACCATTCAGTGATAATTGTCAAATAGGCGTTCTTAATTTACACACTGCAAGCAGCACTGAAGTCAATGAGGCTTTTCAGAGCGTGTAACGCTGCAGAACTGGGGCCTAAAGTTTTCTACCAACTGTGAAAGACAGCTGCATTTGGGAAATAAAACATTGCACCCTTCCTGCAAAGGCTCAGAGGGCCAGCCCAAAGTGGGAGAATCCCTGGAGAACATACTAACACATTATCAGGTCTTCTAATCATGCCCCCCAAAAGGGTGCTCTAAAAGCAATAGCAGCCACCAGTAAATGGATTTAGATCTTCAAGAGCTCAGGGTAATCTTGCGCATATAGAGACCTAGCAAACAAATTTGTTTACTAGGGTGTCTGCTTTGTTACAAAAAGGAATAGGAGTACTTGTGGCACCTTAGAGACTAACAAATTTATTGTAGCATAAGCGTTCGTGGGCTACAGCTCACTTCATCGGATGCATGTAGTGGAAAATACAGAAGGAAGATATATATATTATACACACACACACACACGAAACAATGGATCTTACCATACACATTATAAGGAGAGTGATCAGTTTGTCAAGCTTTCTCTGAGCAAAAACCATTCCAAGAATTTTATAAGCCAATAAGCTTCATAATTCCCCCTCGTCTCTCCATTTTCCAGCTAACAGTTTACCAGCAATTCTCCCATCAACAGTTGTGTTAGTAACATCCACATTATTGTAGCCTTTAGCTATTAGTTTCCAGCTAAGAAAAGCTCACTTCGCACAGCAGATTCCCGAATATTTCATATAAGGGGAGGGGCAGAGGAGAGGGGGCCAGATTCAAAACCAGTAAGTGAACACCCGCAGTGCATTTGTTTCTTCTGGACTACTGTACAACAATAATTACTAGAGCACCATCTGACATGTTTAATTCTAGAGTTGAGCCCAAACCAACACCCCAGATCCTGGCACCCACAAAGTTTGGATCCAATTCTGAACTTTGCAGCACAGGCCCATCTCTAGTTAGTATAGTCTGATGGTTTCCTCACATACTGTATGTAGCAGGTAACCAGAAGTCTGTTCTGGAGGATAAATTCCTATGATTTTACAATGTATGAACATTGTACCATTTTACAAGCTGCTGTTCCCCTGCACGATGAGATAAGATTTAACATTCTCTACAAGCTAGCATTAGCAGCTAAAAATACAAAGCCAGCACACATGCACAAAGGCCTTGCCCCAGAGTTCACATTTATTAAATTATTCAACACTATTTGCGCAACTTTTGTTACGCAGACAAAGGAACTGATTCTATGGCTGGTCGTCTATGTGCAATAGGTGAGAGAGAAAGTGTAAAATAAACTGTTTTTCTTTTTAAACAGCACAGCAGTTGCTTGCTATAAATGCAGCTGAAAACATCTGGAACAGATGGCACTGAATTTTCGGACCAAATAGAAACCTAATACACATGTATTTCTCCCTTGATTACTTCACAAAACGTCTATTCTTACAGAGGCTTCCTCACAAATTGCTCTGCCAATATGTCAAAGGATAAGATCCTCTTTTAAAGAAGCAATATCAATTAATTTAGGACCCAGATTGTGTGTGTTTATGAATGTGTGTTATAAACATATCAATAGGAATATTTTCAAAAATTCTTTCCGGTCCAGTTTTAAACATTGCCCTACTTCCCAAACATTGCAGTATTGTGGTAATGTAGTGTAACCAAAGCGTGACAGTGACTAGGGGGGAAAAAAATAACAGAACTGCCCACAAGGCGAATGAATGGTAAAGGGAAGATTTAGTTTTTAAAATTCTATTTGAATAATCTAAAAACAGCATATGTAACACTGGCAAGTTTGGGGCTTTTTAAATATGGTTTTAATCAGACAGTCCCTTTAAGCTACTTTGAGTGACACCGTACCATTACATACAGATCGCATGAGAAACATCATGAAAATCTTCAGCTGTAAGAATTATTATGAGAGGAAGAGAAACATCTCCCTCCACTTCCCCTCAGGTGTCCCCCTCCAGCTGCTGATTGACTACACAGCTTTTCCAAGAGCAGCATTACCAGCTGCTAATCAGCGAGTGACAAGCCGCCAGCAGACAAACTGCAGTGAACAGCTGTCTTTGGACATTACTGTTAAAGGCACCTGCATTACACAGTTCAGGACAAACTCACACTCTCATATCTTTAGCATTTTATATGGTTTTACAGTAACAGCTTCTAGTTTCAGAGGATCCTTAACTGTTTACAGCATATTTCAACCTTTATGCTTTCACCAAAACCTGCAGAAGGAGATACAGGTTGAATGGCCAGAACTAGTATTTCAGTTGCCTTGGCTACCATCATCATCATCATCATTATGGCAAATCCCAGACGCACATGGTCTCCTTGCAAATTGAGCAGCACCTGGATCCATCTCTGGAAAGAGGCTTAAGGTGGTCAGGTGGTAAACTCAGTTTATGTCCATCACTGGCAATCCTGTCACGTCCCCAAAGCTTTCAACGCCCACCTGATCACCAACCATGTAGCAGCATTGCTTCGTACACACGCTTCAGAATCTGCTGGGCTTCCAGTTTAATAATATGTCCACACCAAGAAAACCGTCAAAAGCAAACCAGTGCTGATGGAGGCAGTTGCTGAGTTTGGCTTCAAATATCCTAATTTCTGATCTTGTCCTGCCACTTGATATGGAGCAGCTAACGAAGTCAACAAGAATCAAAAACATAAATCCAGTGTTCTTCAGCCTTTGTCGGAGCCCATGTTCACTGCCTTACGATAGTGTTTGTATAACGGTGGTTCTACAGATCCTCAGCTTCACAGCAAGTTGGATGTCACAACGCCCCCCCAACAAAGGCCGCTGAAGGGCCTGAAACATGGCGGCAGCTGCTTCTATACAAGCATCCACATCTTTTCTTCCAGCACTATGACGCTGCCCAAATATCGAACAATTTCCACCTGCTCGGTGCCTAACCCGGACAAACTGATGCTGAGCTGGTTGTAATGCAGAGCTGGAGGCCACTTGATGATAATGGCTAGGAGTTAAAACCATTGCTTATCGCTCAACCAGATCAGCTGCAACAATTCTCCAGACAATGTCACTGGTATATTCAGGATCTCCGAGCAGAATGGTTTCCTATCTGGGAGTGCAGCCAGACTGTGTTCTGTCACAATCATTGTTCAATACCACCATTCATTAATTGATGGATAAGCTTGAGGCGGCAGCTGTCAGTGGCACTGAGCTGACGGCCTTGGCTCCCAGCCTTGTGTTTAATCCACTGGGAGACCAGCAATTACACCCAGAGGCACCACCTCCTGACTCTGACTTTCCTGCCCTTCTCAGATTGTCAAAAGACTCCCTCTGGAGTTTTATTGGAGATGGGGAAAAGGGGGAGAATTGTGTATCATCCTACCAGCATACCGTGGCTGCTAGGTAGAGCAAGCTGCCCTGTCCCATAGTGGAGAAAGCTGGAGCTATTGGATGGAACAGAGTCTTAGTCCTGAGAAAGGAAAGGGTCTCAACTCTAAGAGAGAAGAGGAAGAGTGGAGTAGGCTTGCTATCCCGATAAGGATATGCCATACGGGTGGGATTTTCAAAAGCACTTGGCCTAACTCTGACATCAATGGCAACTGCTAGAGCTGGGAAGAAAATTTTCATTTTGACTTACAATGTTTTGTGTCAGTTGTTGAAGACCAAAAAAGTCTAGCCATTTTCCATTTTCAGTTTCTAGATTTGGGGAAACCATTTTCTAATGGGAAAAAATTGGGGGCGAAAAAACTCAACCTGTTGACTTCAGTGGGAGCTGAGCTGGGCCAATGCTGAGCACTTCTGAAAAATCCCACCCTACATAAATGAGATTTTGACAAAAGTCCAACATAATACATCAAGATACAGCATCCAGCTCAGGCAGTAATGTACATACCTTCCCCTGCTGAGTGCTAGAATCCACGGGAACCCTCTAGTAGTCAATTTAGAAGCAGGACTGACTAGTCTAAAGGGAGTCTCAGCCACTCCTAAATCCATAAGAATGGTGGCTACAACATAGGGTCAAGAGGGCACGGTGGTTTAACAGTAGGCAAAAGGAAAAGTTGGAGGAAGGGAAGTAGTGCAAAGTGGAGGGAAAACCTGAAAAGGTTTTGCTATTCCAAAAAAGCAGAGGACCTCCCAAGGGATAATCAGGTAAGTCAGGCTCCCTACTCTGCGTAGTTCTCAGTGAGGCTGAAGTCATGCCAGGGGAAGCACCTCAGAAAGTTCAGTTCCACTATGACCGAACCCGACTTATTTCCTAAAAGACATGCAGTGACTCAATATTAATTTGTTTAATGGATTTTTGTTGTTTTGAAACTACCACAGAACTCTTGTTCCTTGCCTCTGAGCGCTCTTCTTTTTAAGTTTCTTTAGTGGTCTCCACTTTGCACATTACATTCTAAAGCTCCTGCCAGGGATGGTCTTGTTGTTAAACTACCTAACTGGGAGGAGATGCGGATTTTGGGTGGAATTCAAAAGCTTCTGAGAGAGTTAGGAGCACAAGTCCCAACTGACAACATCTTCTTGAGTGATCCTGAACAAAGCAAACTTAACCTCAGGGCTTGTCTACACTTATCAGGGGATCAATGTGCGGTGATCGATGCATCGGTGGTCGATTTAGTAGGTCTAGTGAAGACCCCCTAAATTGACCACCAATTGCTCTCCCATTGACTCCTGCACTCCACTGGATCGAGAAGAGTAAGGGGAGTCGACAGGAGAGCGTCTCCCGTCGACATCATGTAGTGTGGACCCCATGATAAGTAGATCTAAGCTACGTTGATTGGAGTTACGCTATTCACGTAACTCAAATTGCGTAGCTTAGATCTACTTTTCCCTTTAGTGTAGATAAGGCCTCAGACAATTTCCCCAGCACTAAACTAGGAAAAATTCATGCCCAACTCACAGTAACGTGAGTTACTAAGCGAGGCTTAGAGTATGTAACATGTTTTGAGATCACCATTAGAAAGTTACTATAGCACTGAAGTATTAATTTTTCTATATTGTATTTGTCATACTACTCTCAGTTTAGATCTACAATTTAGGAATCACTTCTCAGTCTACAATGCAAGAAAGGAATCTTTTTAAAAATTAAGACCATCTGTTTGAATGTTCGTTTCTATACAATAGGACACACTTAGAACCTCTGACTCAGAAAGCCTGCCTAATATACTAATGGAAATCACTTTCAGGGTCTGGAAAGTTTGCGAGATGCAGAACAGCTCTGTTTAATACAAACATCGGAAGTTATAGTGGGAAGGTGAAGACTGAAGGAAGGTTTCTAAAACGGGGTTTTAAAGAAAAAGGTTGTTTCTCTACAAAATACAGAACAACTAAACAGATGGAGTGCTGCCACCTTTTGGCTATATAGCCTAAGCACAGAGGCAGTGAAGAATGTGTTTTATGCAAATAAGCCATGCTACAGCAAAAGTACTGCCTTGTTACATGTTTAATTGAAATCGTTTATTGTAAATAACTTAATTCAGTCCTTCACACTAGTGCTTTTTATACCTTTATAATTTATGACAGGAGAGAAGAAGATGATTGTGATAAGAAGAGCAGAAAAGCTGATGTGATAGCACTGGTTATCAGATTGAGACACAACCAACGCAAGTTAATAAATGTGCAACATTGCTAGAGAACACAGATAATAAATGAGAAGTTTCCGATATGACTTTATTATTCTTCCCATTTTAAACATGTTTTGAAATCGGGAAGAAACCCAAATAAGCTTCAGACTTAATGTAGAGACATTCAGCCAGCTCAAGCAACCTATGTGGGTAGCATACAGCTCTTCCAATGAGAGAACCAAGTTTAAAATAGCAATCCCTTTGCAGTCAATGAAGTCAGCAGGGGTTGAAAGCATGAAAAGGCTCCAAGGAGGAAAGGGGATTGTGAACATCAAGTCACTTAATAGCAATGCCTATTGGCCGAAACATAAACGACATTAGCAGAACTCTGGAGGGAGGTCAGTTCAGCACTGACTGTGAAACATGGACTCCCAATCCTAAGAAATAAGACCTCTACTCACTGCCAAATGAGACCTGTATACAGAAAAGTGGGAATTTTGTACTGTACTGAAGCCTGCACCTTCATAAAGGCCATCTGCTTTGCAGGGCCTAGATTTCATTAATCTGCTAGATCTTCTTTTCCTACAATTTCCATCATTGATGGGGAGGCTGGGGAATCTAACACTTGAGAAAACAGTATGTCCCCTGCAGAAGCTAACCTTGCCCTCTACTCTTCATACACAGCTTTCAACTGAAGGGTCTGCCTCCTTTAGAACAAGATGTCTCAGTCCTGAGGGCAGCTGCCTTTAGACTATATCAGTCTGCAGACTTGGGGTCCCTTTGGACTCAGGGCTACTGGCTATCCGAACACCAACAACAGCAAAAGACACCCCTCTTCCATTTGCGACTGCCCAGCAGATAGCATCCAATCTTATTGGGCACAAAGCTGGCCATCCTGATCCAAGCACTCGTGACCTCTAGGCTTCTGCTTCTCATATATATGGCTGATACCACATATCCTGAACAGACTACAGCTAGTACAACACAGATTGCCACGAGCACATCACCAATACACCACTCCCCGCACTGGCTCCTCCACGGGACCAGACCTGGCTACCCAACCACTACTCCTTCCATGACAGCTACGTTCCACTGGAACAATGAAACTGTTGACCAGTGCAGGAGGTTCATCAAAGTGAGACACACAATTGTCACTGGAGCGGGACCCAGATTCTGGCACTCCCTTCCCCTAAAGAGGCGAGTCACTCTGGCCCTCGTCACTCCCAGAGTTGAATGCAAAACCACAGTGATTTGACTGAGCTTTTCCTCGTTCTGTTACCCACACAAACAAACAAAAACCCTGCAAACTAATCAAGCTGTTTCTTCCAAAGGCTAATAAGGAAGAAAGAGAAAGAGAAGTTATTATTTCTACTTTTAAATATTTGGGAGGGGATCAGATACTAAATGGAAGGGGAGATCAACTAATTAAATTGATTACCTTGCAGCCCGTATCTGAATTTTTGTTGAGGAAAAAAATATATACATAATGTGACCAATTCCTCATTGGGTTCATTTTGTTTACTTTTCTCAACAGAAATTCACATATGGGCTGCAAGACATGAAGTATGAGCTGCTCAATCTCTCCACTCTGAATGACCTGGTTTGTGTGTTTATAAATCAGGTAGTTATCTTAAATGTATTTTTCCCTTGGTTATAAAACAATTTACTTGTGTACGCTCTCAGCAAGAGGCTATGATCAGCAGGGACAGAAAAAACTCTTCCAATCTACTCCAGAGAGGTCCCCAACTATTGTATTCTTCTTTACGAATACAAAGCTAGCTCCCTTTCAAAAGTAACTCTTGATAATCTACTAGGTTTAAGTCCTAAAAAACACACCTTTCTGCTATGGGAATGAGGGATGGCATAACAGCATAGCGCACTGGACTTGGACTTAGGAGAGCTAGGTTCAACTCCCAGCTCAGTTTCAGATTTCTTGGGTCACCTTGGTCAAGTCACTTCAGCTTCCTTGTGCCTCAGTTTCCCCATCTGTAAAATGGGGGAGTCCACTTCACAGATCTTATCCTTGTGACACACGGAGGTGCTCAGATACTACGGTGAGACATGTAAGTATCTAGTGAGATACTCCAACTTGTCTAGAAAATGTCACTAAAAAACAAAAAATCTAAGAGGTTTCATGTATCCTGTACAGGAAAAGGCTGAGATGGCCGAGCCAAAGCAACTCCAAAGTAGCATGGACTATTTTTATTTCATAGTAAGTATTAAATATGGACCCCATCTCATTGCTTCCACAACCGTTGTTGGTGTATGTCACCAGGATGCAGTGAACGCACTTGCTGATCGGTGTGGCAGAACTCCCTCTGTGGCTCACGTCTTCGCCCAAAGGGCATGTGACGCCTTGGAGACTCGCCTTCCTTTTTGGTATACACCACATAAATGTGTTGGTCACGTACACCTATCACAATGAACAGTGCAGGACAGCTGGTAAAGGGGCCTTTATGTTACCATAAGAACGGCCATATTGGATCAGACCAATGGTCCATCTAGCCCAGTATCCTGTTTCTGACAGTGGCCAGTGACAGATGCTACAGAGTGAGTGAACAGAACAGGACAATTTATCGAGTGATCCATCCTGTCATCCAGTCCCAACTTCTGGAAGTCACAGGTTAAGGGACACCCAGAGCATGGGATTGCATCTCTGACCATTTTAGCTAATAGCAACTGATGGACCTATTCTCCATGAATTTATCCAATTCATTTTTTAATCCAGTTATACTTTTGGCCTTCACAACATCCCCAGCAATGAGTTCTACAGGTTGACTGTGCGTTGTGTGAAGTAGTACTTCCTTATGTTTGTTTTAGACCTGCTGCCTATTCATCTCATTGGGTGACCATGGTTTGTGTGTTATGTGAAGAGTAACTAACACTTCCTTATTCACGTTCTCCACACCCTTCATAGATTCAAGGACTGGAAGGGACCTTGAGAGGTCATCGAGTCCAGTCCCCTGCCCTCATGGCAGGACCAAATACTGTCTAGACCATCCCTGATAGACATTTATCTAACCTACTCTTAAATATCTCCAGAGATGAAGATCCCACAACCTCCCTCGTGATTTTATAGACCTCTATCATATCGCCCCTCAGCTTGGAAAAGAAACAACTGAACAGTCTTTAATCTCCCCTCATAGGAAAGCTGTTCCATACACTTAGTCATTTTTGTTCCCCTTCTCTATAACTTTTCCAATTCTAATATATCCTTTTTGAGATGGGGTGACCAGAACAGCTTGCAGAATTCAAGATGTGGGCGTACCATGGATTTACATAGGGGCATGATGATACTGTGTCTTATTTTCTATCCCTTTCCAAATTGTTCCTAACATTGTTCGCTTTTTTGACTGCTGCTAAACATTGAGCACATGTTTTCATGGAACTATCCACAATGACTTCAAGATCTTTCTTGAGAGGTAACAGCTAATTTAGACCCCATTGTTTTTACTTACACATCACAAAGGACAGTGAAAGGTCGGTTGTTTGGAGAATTTTCCCTAGCGGAAAATAATCACAAAACTGCCATTTTTTTGAAGGGGAGGAGGGGGTAAGATTATATGCTCGGTATCACCATGCTACACTGTTATTTAGATCAATTAAAGTGGTTTTAGAATCACTGATCACATCTTAAATTAACTTTATTTAAAATTGACAGTCAAGGCACACTACTACTTCATGAAATGTTTGACCTCATCGAGCTGTCGGGTGGAAATTTTGAACATGTTAGTTACTAATTTTTTATGAAAGAAAAACAATTTGACAATTTTTTTTTTTTTTTTTTTTACATAATACAAAAAGGAAGTGAATGCAGAAAAATTAAGATAGAATAAAAGTACGAATTACAGTGGGTGGTTTTTTTTTTAAAAAGTCATTTCATTCCATTTAGCCAAACTTTGCTCAAATACTTGAGGAGTTCATCTAATACTGACAGTAAATCATTCCACTTCTCTTAATTCCTTTATTTGGTCAGCCACACTTCTATAGCTGGTGTCTTTTTGCAGTCATAGGGAGAGATTCTGCAACTCTTACTCACGTGGAATAATACCTTAATCTACACATGGTGCAATCTATCTGTGTGAGAGATCAGCAGCTGGACCCTGACTCAGGAGACCACTCAAGTATGTTTAACTTTAAGCACATGCTTACTCCCATTATAGGATTTAAGCACTGCCTCAGTGCACTGCTGAATCGAGGACCTGACTAACAGTGATTAAATACATTCAGTGGCTGCAGTCACAAAAACTCTAAAGAGGTATTGTCTTTATAATTTCAGTATATCAGGGCATTTTCCGGACATCATAGTAATAGGAATTTTTAAAAGTATATTTTGGCAAAATAATGGTACTGATCATTTAAAGTTCCCAATTGGTCAGATAAGTAGGTGAAATATTTGCACATTTAAGGACATAATATTTATTAACTATACATTTTATGAATGGCTCTATTCTGGTCTACAACAGTATGGGTTTTTTGTAGCTTAAAGTATCTGTGGGGAATAGAAGTTTCTCAACATGCAATATACGTCCAGTTTATAAAACCATAATTTCTTAGTCATTTTTAATTTTAAAAAAATAAAATACAAGAATCAGCTGGTTTATCTTTGGAATTATCTGGCATGATTTAAAAAAAAAAATCAATTATTTTTGCCGCAGGTAAAGAGAAAACCTCCATGAAATATAACAAGCAACTGAAACAACAGTAGAAGAGATTTTAAATTATTAAATTTAATATTTCAAGTAGCTTTGTGTTTTTATACAACTTAACTGTTGACCAGTGAGTAGTTGTGTCGAAAGGGGCTGATTCGCCACTGTTTCACTTATTCCTACATTACACCGGGGTAAATGACTACATAAAATGTTTACACCACTCATGTTTTAAACCCAATCACTGGGACCAAATTTCAGTTGGTGTAAATCAGCATAACTCCAGTGTCTTCAAAGGAGCTACATCATTTATACAATCTTAGGATCTGGCCCACTCTGTGATTACACCTGATGTAAAGCACTGGAGAATCAGGCCTACATATTAATATTTCAGTGTAATCTGCAGGATTTCATATTTGGTTATCTAACCAATTGTGTGTGCAGTGATTTTTTAATTTCCCCCCTCTAGCTTTCTGCCTTTAAGGAGATACATTTCAAGCATGGCCAAATGAGGTAAGGTTGATGGGGTGAGAATGGCACCTCAATTTCAGCTGTGGGAAGCTCTCAAGACAAATACTGCTCAGATTAACTTGGTTGGAAAGACGACTTTGTAAAATCTTAGCACTAGATCAGGGGTCGGCAACCTTTCAGAAGTGGTGTGCCGAATCTTCATTTATTCACTCTAATTTAAGGTTTTGTGTGCCAGTAATACATTTTAATGTTTTTAGAAGGTCTCTTTCTCTAAGGGCTGGTCCACACTAGGGGCGGGATCGAACTAAGGTACTTCGACTTCAGCTACGCGAATAGCGTAGCTGAAGTCGAAGTACCTTAGTTCGAACTAACGCGACTTACCTCGCGTCCGCGCGGCGTCGCGATCGAAGTTCGCGGCTCCTACTTCGAACTCCGGTACTCCGCTCGCCCTGCAGGAGTACCGGAGTTCGAAGTAGCGCGTTCGGGGATCGATCTATCGCGTCCAGACGAGACGCGATAGATCGATCCCCGATACTTCGATGGCTACCCGCCGATCCGGGCGGGTAGTCTGGACGGGGCCTAAGTCTATAATATATAACTAAACTGTTGTTGTATGTAAAGTAAATAAAGGTTTTTAAAATGTTTAAGAAGCTTCATTTAAAATTAAATTAAAATGCAGAGCCCCCCAGACCAGTGGCCAGGACCCGGGCAGTGAGAGTGCCACTGAAAATCAGCTCGTGTGCCGCCTTCGGCACACGTGCCATAGGTTGCCTACCCCTGCACTAGATCAAAAACAGTTGGGGGAAAAAAGACAAGTAGTGAACTAGAGAAAGTCTGACACAGGAAAGATGACCTTGGGTCATGATAGTATGGATTGTTCCCCTAATGTAAGAAAATAAGGCATAACGAAGACGAAGACGAATTTCCCCATCTCCGGCAACTCAAAAAAGAGTAACACCCTGAAATCTGTTGCCAGATTATAGCCAGCTATGCTCCAGCTGAGCTTTGTAACACTATATGCCAGTTTCTGGGAGACACCTATTAACAATGAACTGCTTTATATAAGGAACATCTAATCAGAATACAGCTGTTGAAGGGTAAAAGGAAAATACTCTAATATAATATTAAATCCTGGTTATCTGTACCCATTATCTTGCATTTGTACTGCTCTACTAAGTGGAATGATTATCCTTGGACTAAAGCCAGAAAAGCTGGATTGATACCACAGTTCAAGACTTCAAATCTATTACTGGAATTTTCAAAGCAAGGTTCTGACCCTGAAAGGTGCTGAGCATCTCCTGGAAGATGTTAAGCAGCCTCTGCTAAGTCACCTCACAGGATCAGGCCCCAAGAAAATACTAAATCCCTTGTCATGGTTAACAGAAGACATTTGCAAATGTGAAAAAGCAAAAACAGTTCAAGACAGCTGGTTTTACTTGTACAGAAGTCTACCAACCCCAGAGACACACATATCTCACCATTACCTGAGGACCACATGGCACTCAGGATGCTCACCAGTGTATACATTTTGAGCGTGATGTGCAAGAGTTGGTATTGCACTGCTTTTTAATAAAAAGTATGATGTACAGTTAATCTCCAGTGAATAGCATGGACTTTGAGCTCCCCTAACTTACTTGTAAAAGCTACAAACAAGACCTCTCTTTATTCAGTCTCTGGAGAAGATATTACAAGATATAGGCTAGGGTTTCCACAGAGCAGTTTTTCTGATTCCGTATCTTGAACCAAAATTAAACACTGAACTTTTGATGGAGAGGTGGTGGTGACCTAAACGAAATTTAAAGAACAAAGACGTTTTGTTTTGCAATGATTCCTAAGGGCCTATGATTTTGTTCAAGAGTCTAGTATGCCATTCTCATTTTAAAATGTTAGATGATATTCAAAGTTATGTGCCTATTAATTTATATGTATTGCACATAAAACTGTATTTTCAAGGTATGGCTTTACTAGAGCTGTATATAAAATCAATCAAACTGGACTGTCTGTGATGCAAGATCAGAGAGCATCAAGGGCCCAATTCCATTGGCTATGGATCATTCTCTGAAGTAACCATTTTGAAAGTCAGTTTCATAAAAATATAACTAAGTGGTGCTTTCCCCCTTCTCCCACTTGACATTTTAGAATTTTTTTAAAATCACATTTCTGAGTCACACAAGTAATTAACCTGATCTCATTAGGCTTTTCTCTTCCTTCACTTTGGATTCAAAACTCTAAGTTTCTCTAAAAAAGGGTATGTTTTAATCTGTGTAATGCACTATTTTAAAAAGCAATCTATCCTTCCTAATGGATCAGTTTTCAGATTAAAATGTTTATCACTTTTTATGTTAATCCTTTCCAGTTATGCTAGCTATCCACATTAAACTGAAAAAGGAGAGAGAGAATCAGAGTAATGCATTAACTAAAAGGAAGCATTTCCACATCAAAAATCACAATACAAGACTTTTCTCCTACCACACTAAATGAAATCACTCTCTTGACTGAAATGAGAGATAGCACCGGAACCCAGCTTCTCCTCAAAAAGGTGTCATAATCCATTTCTGTGGGCAAGTTGCAGTGGGGGAGGTCTAGGTTGGATATTAGGAAAAACTATTTCAGTAGGAGCGTGGTGAAGCACTGGAATGGGTTACCTAGTGAGGTGATGGAATCTCCATCCTTAGAGGTTTTTAAGGCCCGGCTTGACAAAGCCCTGGCTGGGATGATTTAGTTGGGGTTGGTCCTGCTTTAAGCAGCGGGTTTGACTAGATGACCTTTTGAGGTCTCTTCCAACCCTAATCTTCTATGAGTCTAAGACTAAATATAAAATACACTGCCCAGCAAAGGCCACAGAAGCTCTGAAAATGTTTTCCATGACATGGAAGACTGATGTGTTGTTTGAATCAGATTGTCCTTGCTTCCATAAATCAGATGAGTCCAACAATCATAACTTATATTTCATATTGATCCCTGTTAATATTCAGACAAGAGTTGGGAAGGGAGGTGGCCGATACTCATTTTTAACCTCTCTAAACAAAAAACGTGTGTGCAGCTATAGGGAAATCTTTATGCATAGCAAAGTCACAGATCCTAGTGGGCCCTTTCCTGGACATGCATGAGGACTGCTGTGAGGAGAATCAAAGCCCCTGTGCTCTGGATCTCCTGGGTGTTTCAAGCTCCTGGCACCTGAATAGAGGCTAGCCACTGCCCCAGTCTCAGCTCCCTAGACACACGCTCAGTGAGCAGTCCTTCTGTTTGGCACACCCCCATCCCAAGTGTTGGAACCCGTTGGCCAGCTGCCTAGCACCTCTGGGTGCAGCACTGACCCTTCAGCCTCTCCAGTACTTAAACACACCCATCTCTCAGAAGTCCACCCCAAAGGTGCAAAGCTTCTGGATACAGGTTAACTCTGTCAGGGGCCCACAGCAGTTGCGAGGCAGTCCATCCACCCACCCCAGTCTAACACATTTATGCTCATTTATACTTAATCATGCAAAGCACAAAATAAAACATCCTAAAACACAATGTCCGTCACTAGCTCACCCATCACTTGAGAGTCCATGGGGGGAATCATGAGTGTTCCGTCTGGAAGGTCACCAGGATTTTCTGCCCCCTCCCCTATCCTGACCCTGCAGCAGCCTCTCTTATCTTAAGATGTCTCTCTTTCTCCAGTTTCCCCTGTGAACTACTTTATAGACTTCTGCTGGGGGTCACCTGCTTCTTTTCTTCAGGTTTTTGGTAATTTTCCACTGCTCTCACAATCCACTCCTTTCAGACAAGAGGAGAAAATGTCTTCTCCCAGCTACAGCAAACTGGTTGCCCCGAGGTGTTCTACTTTAAATAGACGACTATTGAGCGCTGACCACTCACCATTGTCTCTGGCCTGACAGAGACATGACAACTCTGCTGACTAATGGGGAATCCACATACATATAGGCTTTCCCCAACACAGTTTCATAAAATTATCCACAATTCCGAAGTGGTGCACAGACAGACTCCCCAATTCATCCCAATACCGTATTTCTGCAGTTAGCCTACTGGCCTTGAAACAAGATTAATTTTCCCCTTTCATACTTGCTTTGATGTGTCACTAATGTATTAGAGAAATAAAGTGAAAGCACTTTAACTTAAAATCTTGCTAATAACTAAATGTTTTCCTATTACTACTGATGCCATCTAATAGGTCTTCAAAGTGAAATTCACTGCATAAGGCCCCATACACCTTTCACACCACAATTAACCCCCTGATTAAGGGTTTGTGTGTCACACAGGACCATGTGCAAGCCAGGCCATCAGCACTGAGGGGAATTTCAACCCCAGAAAAGAGGCAATTTATAGCAGGATCTAAATGTTGGTCAAGAGAAAGGTTTTTATGCCACCCTTATTCAATTACCTTGCCATGCATTTCATACATTCATTTCAATGGGGCTGCACAGATAGGCTTGAACCCAGAAAAGCATTTCAACACAGGCTTAGCTTTGAGCAAGGGCAGTCCCACTGAAATCAGCAGCAGACTCATAGACATTAAGGCCAGAAGGGCTCACCATGATCATCCAGTCTGACCTCCTGCACGCCACAGAACCTCACCCACCCACTCCTGTAATAGACCCATAGCCACTGGCTGAGTTACTGAAATCTCAAATCATGATTTAAAGACCTCAAGTTACAGAGAATCCACCATTTACTCTAGTCCAAACCAGCAAGAGACCCATGCCACAAGCTGCAATGGGGCTGGAGGAGACGCCCAGGGTATCTGCAAATCTGACCTGGGGGAAAATTCCTTCCCAACCGAAATAGGGTTATATGCTTAAAATTAAGCTGATGCTTAAAACACTTTGCTGGATTGGGGCCTATGTGAGTAGTCCCAATTAGGATAAGTAAGGGTGTCAGAATTGAGCCTGGTGTATTTCAGCATTATGAATAAAGCACTCTAGCACATTCAGCCAATTTGACTGCTATACTTCCTTGACTTTCCCAACATTATAAATTTGTTTATACAAGCGCTTACTGTGTGAAAATTCCATTCGCCTGATTTGTTTGGAGTCCCTGTTTCAAGATTATACTGTTCATTTGATGGTATCGGGGAGGAATTGCTACTGTAGATCACATCATTCACAATTCATCCAGGATAGTCACACACCAGCACCCATATAGATCATGAGATGTTGCATAATACATATAATGCTGTTCTCAGGACACTAGATACTCTATGTTTGGGCCATTAAGACTTTCAAATGAATGCTTTCATTAAGTATTGGAGAGAATAACTACATATCTTTGTTTCCTACTATTATTGTTTCTGGCTAGAAACAGACAATCCCCGAGGATGGTCAGTATGACAGTGCTACTGTTCTAGAGTGGTGATAGCGGTCACAGCTGAGGACAGCAATTGTCCGAAATGGAACCTGTGTCAGTTTAATTTTATAACAAGCAAAATTCACAGCATTGTGGTTACAAAAACATCTGTGTACCATGGGGCTTAAGTGAAATTTGTGTGTGAAATTTCTATTTCAACACATATTCATATGAATTCACATTTAGCACACATGGGTTTTACCCAATCCCAGTGCACCGAGAGGTGATTCAATATACTGAAACACTACTTGTCACTTGGCTGTTAAGCAAGCATTACACAACTCCAACCTACACACAGAGACCAATTATATTTAGCAATCTCAGTGACCGACCCAGAATGCTTGGCTTTCAATATAAGGGTTTAACAATGTAGCTGAAGTGTTAGTTTTATAGCTTCAGGTATAATAAAAAGCAGTTAACCGAAACCTTCTGATCAAGGTTAAATACTAAGATTAGAAACACTGAGATCAAGAAACTCCAGAGATGATAAAAATTAAAATACACTAATGGTAAAAATGACCTTATTTAGGGTATTTAAATTCTATTTCTGTATCTACAATGAGAAACGATCAAAAGCTAAACATGTTATTGAAAATATACTAGATAGGGCTCAGTTCCATTTCTTTTGCCTAAAGGTTACACAGAAACGTATAACGTTATCAGTATCATGCAAAATAATCTATTTGCCATTTTCTTCAAGAAGCAGTAGTGACTTAAACCAGAGGCGCAGAATACAAGGGTCAAAAACCATGGAAAAAGCCATCCAAATCAGTTGCACATACAAACCGACTAGGATTAATGACTTAATACTGGCTCACTGTGCTAACATGCAGAAAAATGTCAAACAAACTCTGGTACAGGCGGTGGGGGCTGAACATCAGTAGAGTCATGTCAAATTTTAGTTACATTACTTAATTCCTCAGATTAGGAGCAATAAGCTGTAACCAATAAAAAGTTATACTCTGCACTGTATGCTCAGAGCCAGATTTCAGACAGTGGACTCCATATTTATAAGCACAGTTTTCCACCTAAGTNCAATTCATCCAGGATAGTCACACACCAGCACCCATATAGATCATGAGATGTTGCATAATACATATAATGCTGTTCTCAGGACACTAGATACTCTATGTTTGGGCCATTAAGACTTTCAAATGAATGCTTTCATTAAGTATTGGAGAGAATAACTACATATCTTTGTTTCCTACTATTATTGTTTCTGGCTAGAAACAGACAATCCCCGAGGATGGTCAGTATGACAGTGCTACTGTTCTAGAGTGGTGATAGCGGTCACAGCTGAGGACAGCAATTGTCCGAAATGGAACCTGTGTCAGTTTAATTTTATAACAAGCAAAATTCACAGCATTGTGGTTACAAAAACATCTGTGTACCATGGGGCTTAAGTGAAATTTGTGTGTGAAATTTCTATTTCAACACATATTCATATGAATTCACATTTAGCACACATGGGTTTTACCCAATCCCAGTGCACCGAGAGGTGATTCAATATACTGAAACACTACTTGTCACTTGGCTGTTAAGCAAGCATTACACAACTCCAACCTACACACAGAGACCAATTATATTTAGCAATCTCAGTGACCGACCCAGAATGCTTGGCTTTCAATATAAGGGTTTAACAATGTAGCTGAAGTGTTAGTTTTATAGCTTCAGGTATAATAAAAAGCAGTTAACCGAAACCTTCTGATCAAGGTTAAATACTAAGATTAGAAACACTGAGATCAAGAAACTCCAGAGATGATAAAAATTAAAATACCCTAAATAAGGTCATTTTTACCATTAGTGTATTTAAATTCTATTTCTGTATCTACAATGAGAAACGATCAAAAGCTAAACATGTTATTGAAAATATACTAGATAGGGCTCAGTTCCATTTCTTTTGCCTAAAGGTTACACAGAAACGTATAACGTTATCAGTATCATGCAAAATAATCTATTTGCCATTTTCTTCAAGAAGCAGTAGTGACTTAAACCAGAGGCGCAGAATACAAGGGTCAAAAACCATGGAAAAAGCCATCCAAATCAGTTGCACATACAAACCGACTAGGATTAATGACTTAATACTGGCTCACTGTGCTAACATGCAGAAAAATGTCAAACAAACTCTGGTACAGGCGGTGGGGGCTGAACATCAGTAGAGTCATGTCAAATTTTAGTTACATTACTTAATTCCTCAGATTAGGAGCAATAAGCTGTAACCAATAAAAAGTTATACTCTGCACTGTATGCTCAGAGCCAGATTTCAGACAGTGGACTCCATATTTATAAGCACAGTTTTCCACCTAAGTCACTCAACATTTAGTTAAGGTGAATATCAAAGTCCTAGATTTGCAGGCAGGAGCTTTGATGTAAAAATGACAAAGTGCAGTTTTAAAACTGTCCCCAACTATGGAGTCCAACTTAGGCTAAATGGGAAAGGTGGTCCTTAAATAAAGAAAAAAGAAAAAGAAGATAGAGGAAACTAGAGGAGCTGCACTGATTTATAATGAAATGTAATTTGTTTCATAGCTTATGGTTGGATCACAAACCACTCAATTTTCCTTACCAGAAGCCCAAAGGGAAATTAAATTCCACGGACTGACCCGCTAAACTGGGTTTAACTCCACCAGAAAGACTTGGGTTCTTCACGGATGCAATGATCAACAAGTACATGATTTTACAAAAATGGAAGAGCAGGTTTATGCTGAGAATAGAGTGTGGCATGCAGACCCGCCTTAGTTAGCAGCCAAAGAATGAATAGCTCATTGCAGTAGATAACAATTATATGAATCTGAAGAAATTCGGACCCTGTTTCTAGGTACATTTGGATAGAAAAGTTGAACTGGCTCAAAGAATGCCAGGCCTCTATTCCTCCGAACACCTCCTCTCCCATCTAGTACCCTCTTCATATAGGTCTTCTCCCATTTTATTACTGTTACCTTCACACTAACATGTTATGTCTACGTAGTATTGTCTGCTCTTGCAGCTTTGACAAGTTATAAAATTGCATAATTCCATAATTCTACTGGAGATCCCATGAAGCATGCAGTATTTGAAAACTTAAACAAGCTGTAAATCATTTACCTTTCTGTACCTTTCATTGTCTGTTTCTTTATGAAACTCAAAGAATTAATCACACACAAAAAGAGTCGCATACTGTGCCTCAAGTTAGTCAGTTTGTTTTCAGGAAGCAGGGCGTTATATAAAGCTTCAAGACAACATTTTAAATCTCAGAATATTTTAAATTAGAACATAATTGTTGCCTTAATAAAATATTAGAATTGAATGAAAATTATTATAATTATGATAAATGGCAGAAGTAAAGGGATTTTAGTAATCCGCAGTCTTAAGTCTGTATTTCCAGGAGTCACAATCCATCATCCAGATGTGATATTCATGGATTAGGATTTTTTGATATCAGGACAATTAAGAATTACTTAAAGTATGAGATGCTCCTGAATTTATTGACAAACATTTTAAATTGTAACAAAGTAGAAATCTGAACCTGCTCACACTTCTAAACATTTTCTTTTAAATATTTTGGGACTGAAATAAGTAGCTTATCTCATAGTTGCATATGCCTGCAATCATAAGTGAAATAAGCAGAGCAATCTTTGATTTGTTCCTAACTCTAAGTCATAAGAGCAGCCATACTGAGTCAGACTAATGGTCCATCTAGCCCAGTATCCTGTCTTCCAACAGAGGCCAATGCCAGGTGCTTTAGAAGGAATGAACAGAACAGGCAATCATCAAGTGATCCATCCCCCGTCGTCCACTGAATTACAAAATAAAATTACAAAGGAAAAAAAGAAAAAGAAAGAAAGCTAGTTTAAGGCCTGATCCAAAACCCACTGAAGTTAATGGAGAGTCCCTTATTGGCTTCAGCGGCATTTGGGTCAGGCCTATAGTGAGTGTTAGACCACTACTGTCCTTTGGATTGTGAGACTATGTAGGTCCCAGGAATCTGTGCAGGAGTTTGAAGTGTAAACTTTACATTTGTCTGCAGCGTAGCTACCCAGGTGCACCAAATGCAGCTGAATGGAAGACACTAGTTTCCAGCAAACAAATACACCCTGAAAGCATAGAAGGATGTTTTCTGCTTTTATAGAGAAGTTAATCAAAATACATAACATGGTTTGATTGTTAAGACATATTGAAAATGTTTTAAAACAGTGTCATCTTTCAAGCATAATCTCACACATTACGTATTAATTGCCATAAGTGTACATGGTGCTATGCAGACATTTGAAATATACGCTTTTGAGGTTTATGGCCAGATCTCCCACTATATGGGGAAAGCCCCCACTGAGAACTTCTACGGCATTATCTCCTGGGGTGGGGGGAGGGAAGAAACTGAAGCAGAGTTTGCCCTACGCCCCAGGGAGAGAGGACAATACTGCAGAAGTAGCACTCTCCTATCTTTTTTTTTTTTCTTCCCCCTGACTTCTCTCCCCCACTCTGCCAAATTAATGCTAATGCCAGGTGCTTCTGGAATTTGGGGTTCACATTTTGTTTGAACCCCAAATGAAAAAAAAGGATTCTCAATTTAGCTAGTTCTTTAATGAATTGCTTTTCTCACCAGAAAAATTAGAAAACAGAACCTATTCCTTCTTCCCCTGAAGTCCTTGGCAGGATCAGGCCCACAATTAGATATAATTCAGGAGGTCTCAGACTTTCTCCACAGTATGGACCACATTTTAACAGATTCTCCTCTTACTTATAATGGTAAGAATCTTAGAATGGTACTGAAGTCTAAAACTGGTGTAAAACATGCGATCTGAATCAGGGCCACTCTCAGACACCTCTTCTTTCATTAAGAATTGTGCAGACTACCATCCACCATCCTGGTAAACACTTCATTGGGGCAACGACAACAATTACTTACAATAAATATTAATATGAGGAGTATTTAAGGTATTTTTAGGTGTCTTTCAGTGCAGTGTAGCAGCTGGAAACAAAGAGGGATAGCCATCACTATGTGATCAGCTAACTCTTAGCAGGACACCAGTGGTCCAGTTTGGGAACCTCCAATACAATTGGTAGCCTCTGCTGAGATGAGCCTCAGCCAGTACTGGAATTGCTGAGATGTTTCAAGTCAATATTTAGATGCATGGTCCAGATAAATAGGATACAAGGTACAGTGCACACAAATACTGTGCACTTCTTAGCCACTGACTTTTGCAAATAATAAAATTCACCTGTTGAAGGGAAAAACCCCAGTTAGGTATGATGCACGTGTATAACTCAAAAAATAAAATAATAATCCCTAAAGCCTTTCAAAACAACAATAATTTTATTATTTTACAATAGAGTAACCAAGGTATTTGGTTTTTAAAATGAGCACTTAGTGTTCACATGCAGCAATTTACCTATATGAATTTACAGCGCATTCTCAGCATCTACACTGACCCAATAGATGCATCTTTGAACTAAAAAGTCTGTATACTAGCCTTGACCTGACAGACCATGATTCTTCCTTTGAAGCCATCATACAATACTGAGTAAATAAGTTCTAAAGAGTCCAAGATACATATTTATATGCTAGCAAATACTTAAGAGGAAAGAGCACAGTACAGATTCATCTGAATAGTTACAAAGCTCTAACTTCTTATTTACAGAACACACTAACCGCTTTTTATTATTAAACCAAGTGCTATCAGCAGACTCAGCACTGTGCTAATGCAAGAAGGAATGCCCCTGTCCCAAGGAAATTGAAATCTAAAGCAAATACGGATTGTACAGATTAGACAAAGGATAGATCAGAGGAAGGTTCAGGGTGAAAACCTGGCTTCACTAAAGCCAATGACAAAACTCCCATTGGGCCAGGATTTCACTCAATCTTTACACCAATGGTGCAGATCTCTATTTTGTTATCAAGCCACACAGGAATAGGACAAGTTTAAGAGAGGGATTTCTCTTCTCCCCACCCGTTTTCTTTATTACAGAAGGGTGTGTATTTTTTTTTAAATAGCTGAGATAGAGGTGGTCCCCCATCACACTTCTGTATCCAAAACCACGAAGATTAGTAAAGTGACATGAGATAATCCAGACATTCTACTTCTATCAAATCTTAAATCTAAAGTTCTATGATTGTGTGGATTTTAAAGTCATACTTTTCAAGTTTTCTTCACAAATTTTAAGCCACACAGCAGCTGATTGCTCTTGACACAGAATAATAAGATGGACCTGATCCTGGCAGTTACAGGAACACTGAATCAGGCTGCAAGAGTCCAGATTCTGAAGCTAATATACAAAGAAAATACCTCAAAGCCAGGCCACCAAAGCAGGGCAAGGATCTAGCCATCTGTTATAATTAAGCCACCATAATCTGTGGGCACAGTGACAGACTGGAAGGAATAGGGCCATAGAAAAGGCATCAGGGCTACTAATTTTCAATAAAGTATCTTCAGAGGAGAACATAACCCAAACGCCAAAATGGAGGGGAGTTTGCATCATTTCTCCCCTCCTATCCCTGGTCACATCCAAAACTGCAACAGATGGGCAAAGTGCATGCTGTAGTTTGACACAACTGACTTAGTTTGCCTGATCATTACAAATCCTTTTACCTATGCAATTGTGACAAAAAGGCTTAAGATTCAGTCAAAAGAGCATCAATCTGCACTAACTGAATGGCACATAAAAAACTGCAGAGATAATTAATGAAAGTGAGTACAGATGCATATACTCTTATTAATGCCAGCTTCCTCAGAAAATAGCTAGTCCAGAAAGTCATTGTCTACAAAAGAAATATTTTGTATTTACTAACAGGCAGGTAGTAAAATAAAAGTAATTTAGACTAAGATTTACCTATTAAGAATAGCTGCCTGATATAACTTTTTTCCTGAAATAGAAGAATGACTTTTTATTCTTAAAATAGTTTTCCCATTCCTAAAATTAACAAAAAACCCAAATCCTACATGTCATATTAATGCATCTTCAAATTCTTATTGCAACAAGGGACCCCTTGAGATGAAAACTTAACCTGCTTTCACTGAAAGAAACTTCTCATACTTGAGTATAGCGCCCTCATTGACAGGCAGGCAAATCAGAGAACAACATGATTTACAAATGAACACATTTTCAATTCTTAAGAGACGTTTTCCTTTAATGTGCACTTTGTGCATAAATCTCCTCCTTAGTTGTCAGTGCAAGGTATCAGCAGTTTTAGTTTTTGCCATACATGGACAGACAGTAAGATTATCAGCATGTATTTTGAAGGTTCCCCTACAGTATTTCTTTTAAAATCCAATTACTTAAAATGCCCTCCAGATGATACAAAACTAACAAGTCAGGATGTTTACTGCATCACCCCTTGAAAAAAAAAAACAAATAAAAGCAACACACGCCTATGCTCTCCTTGCACCACATTTTCAACTTATGATACCAACACCACATCAGGCAGTCATCTCTGCCAACTCTTTTAGAGAGCGGAAATTCACACAATGAAAGTGGTGGAGATCAGGGGGGGGGGAAATTGTTTTCCTTTGAAGTGAAACAAAATCTGTTACTGTTTCATGTTTTCAGTCTGAAAAAAAATACAAGGAACAACAAACAAGGCACCACTTGAATCTCAGGGTTGTACTGCCATTCACAAACAGCTAGAGCCCTATCCTTACAATTTAATGTCAGCAAAAACCTGGAAAGGAAACGGAGCCTTTTCATTTCTGTGATTCCACAACAAAACCACAGAAGTCACTTTGAAAGAAACTGCACTTACTTCTGCACTGAAATACAAGATATTGAAAGAGACAGACCACTGCAAATTAACAAGCCCCTTAACCTCCAATGTAAAATATATACAAACACAAAATTCCATTTAAGATTCTGCATCTGAATGGGAACTAAAGGTAATTACAACTAAGCTATTTCTAGTATGGAGACTCTTCTCTTTTATATGCAGATAACTTCTGGTTTCTAAACAAAATAAGAACTGGCTATATTTGCACAAGATAGCATGTTAGCAAGTAGCAAATTCTGCTCCCACACAAAATGCTTGGCTCTAACGTTTTGCTAAATTCATCAAGCCAACTTTAACTATGGGAAAAATAGGACTTAATTGTTCCAGTTATGCCTAAGTAGTAAGCATATTGTAAGTGTGAAGTAGTTTTTAGATACAAAGCAAACTGTACATGTCAGTCTCCTATTTCTAAGAGGCTGTACTCTGTGGAATATGTCTTAACACAAATCCAGTGAAGCTACTACCATTGTGCCTTAGGGTCACTGCAAATACCTAGGCACATGAGTAACTCTACTCACAGGAGACGTCCCCTCCAAGTTAATGGAACTATGTCTATGAATAAAGTTACTCAGTTCATAAGTGTCTGCAATATCAGGCTTAAGGGCACAATCCTCTTGAGATGCTGAGCTCCCTGACTTCAGTGGAAGCTGAACGTGCTTGTCACTTTTCAGGGGTGCTAAGTACCTTCCTTGCAGCATCAAGCCTGATATATTCCATATTTTTCAAAACAGAAAGTTGCTATGAAGCTCTAAGGACATTTATTATGAAATACTATAAAACATTTTGAATACAGGTGCTAAAAGAATGCCCTCCTAACAAAGGAAACATAGAATACTGCTTAATGTTGCAGCAGAAAACAAAAGGATGATTTAACATTCATTTCCATGTCTGTTCTTTACTGAAAGAGGAACACCTGAGGACTAGAACTGTTAGCAGGAAGTTCAAGAAAGAAAGGAGAGAGAAGATTGGACAAGAAACATTTCTCAGCTTGTTTATGGGAGTGGAATATTCCCATTCAGCAAAATGCCAGATGAGATATGAAGACTGTTTAAGGAAATGATCTCCTTGAAATGATCTCCTTGAAATGGTTCTTGCTGACAGTTTAATTAGTAAGCTTTACTGATTTATCAAAAGTTTCCCAATAATAGCTGTTTAAAAACTGTCAGGTATCAACTGGTAAACACCAGATAGATGTGTTTAAGGGGGGGGGGGGAGATTCAATGTCACTTTTTACACAGATGTTAAACTGAGAGGGAAAAAAATATTTTTTTTTATCCAATGTAAAAAGTCAGACTTAGCAGTATGCATTTCCCATTTTAGGTCCAACCCAGCACTCTTTGCCAGTGCAAGACAGCCAGGTACAGTTAAACTTACCACAGAAAGAGTGATTGCCTTTGCAGTTCTCAGAGTGGCAAGCCTGTGGTTTCTTCATGCAAGTAAAATTCTGCATTCATCGGAGATAGGACAAATTGAATGCTAATGGAAGAATTACTTTAACCACTGTGGAAAGCGATATAAAATAACTGTACGCATGCAACAGAGAAGAGCCCCAGTTCCTACAAACCGATCCATGCCGATGGACCCTGTCGCTCTTTGAGAGCCCCACTGACTTCAATGGCCGAGTCTGCATGGCCATTAGGGTCCAGTTGTGCACATCAGGGTGCAGGATCTGGGCCACAACTTGTATACCTAAGTAATATACATGTCTGTTGTGTGTGCATGTGTGTATACACACACACACAGACATATCCAGTTGCACTCGAAGTCTTGCACACACACGCTTGTGCAACATATGCGTTTTCTCTTGTAGGCATTAGTGTCTATACCTATTGCCGAACCAGTGAATGGCCAGTATGCAGCGCATGCCACGAAACTCAGGAAAAACGCACGTGTGTTAAGTTCTTTCCTCCTTTTGTCGGATCTTTGCCTAGCCAGGACTCGGAGGTGGCCCGCGTTGGTTCTCCCATTGCTTTGGGGAGCAGGCTGCAGTGAGCGGCTCCATTTCAACAGCCCCCCAGCCCCGTGTGTAAAACGCAGGGGCAGGGTGCGTGCCGCCCTCACTCACACGCACACCCCCAGTCCCTGCCCGATAATCCCCAGCGCGGCCGGGCGGGCGGGTGTCCCTGCAGGCACAGAAGGGACCGGGTGGGCGGTTTCCCTCAGGCACCGGGTCCAGGAAACCCCCGAGCGAAGGGGAGGAAGCGCCGCCCCGCCCGCAGCCCGGGTCCGCACGGAGCCCACCTGCCCCAGCCCGCGCTCACCTCCGGGACTCGGTCCTCCGGCGCTCCTCCAGCGTGGCGGCGGCAGCGGCGGGCCGGGCTGGGCTCGCGGCGGGGACTCAGCGCGCGCCGCGGCGCGTGGGGGGTGGTTGGCTGTGGGGGGGGCGGCTGCCCGCGCGGGAACTGCAGCGGCCCCTGCGCGCGGGGCGGGGGTGGGGGCGCGAGCGGGCTGGCCGGGAGAGGGGAGAGCCGAGAGCCGAGCCGCTAAGCGCCGCGGTGCACTGCCGGCAGCACCCTCCCCGCTCCCGTTTTAAAGCCGCCAGTAGCCGCGGGCCGTCCCCTTCCCCCCGTGCCATTGCTGCCGAGCGGCGTCACCGGGCCCGGGCAGGCGCGGGGCGGGGTCTGGGCTGCTGGTGTTACAGGCTCACTCACTTTCCCTTCGCTCCCCGGGGCTCGCCGCGCGGCTCCGGCTCCCGCCCCGAGAGCAACTTCTCCGGGCTTCGCCGGCTCCCGTCCTGGGGAAGAGCCAACGGGGGGGGGTCCGGTTTGCAGAAGCACCGCGGGGGCTTTTTCTCTTCCCCCCCCCCTCCTCCTGCCCCCCGACCCACGGAGACACATTTACCTCCCTCGGGGAGGGGCCCCTCCAGCTGGAGTCGGAGCATGTTAAGTTCATCCAATTGCATCTGAGCCCGGTGATGACAAGAGACAGGAGTCACGCACTTTGCTGGCTGAAGCGAAGTGACCAAACCCCAGCCTTGCAAAACAGAGTGGGGAGACCTGCCTCTCGTCTTGGCCTGCGGAAAGGTGGGAGCTAAGACATTGCACAGCAGCGGGGGCTTTATTCTCTTCTCTCTCCCCCACCCCCCCCACACCCCCACATGTGGGAGATTATCCAGAATGGAAAGTTTCCTGCTAAATCAAGCGCTTATGGCGGAAAAGAAACAACGAACAGAACGTGTCAGCTGCCCCGGGTTCTAAAGCTACTAAAGGGAGGAGGGATAGCTCAGTGGTTTGAGCATTGGCCTGCTAAACCCAGGGTTGTGAGTCCAATCCTTGAGGGGGCCACTTAGGGATCTGGGGCAAAATCAGTACTTGGTCCTGCTAGTGAAGGCAGGGGGCTGGACTCCATGACTTTTCAGGGTCCCTTCCAGTTCTATGAGATAGGTATATCTCCCTATATTATTTTATTAAATCCCACAAGCCACGCCATGGGGACTCAGTGATACCATTAAACAGCGGTCACAATAAAGGGGGGGGGGCTCTTGGCACCTTTCATATTTTATAACGTTGGACAAAAGTGTGACATCCCATAACACAGGCAGATTTTTTTCCCCTTACATTAAACTCTGAATATGAAACCCTGCAGGCTAGTATTGCACAAGAAAAAATGCAAATCTGTATCCTGCTCCTCCCCCTCAAAAATCTGGGGCGGTGTCAACTCTATTGAGAAGGTGGGGTGGTAGTGAGGGTGCAAGGGGCCTGCCTGGCACATCCTGCTTGGAAAGTTGTAAAGAGCTCTACAGGAGGGACTGTACATGGTGAAAGTGGGGAGGATAGGAAGCTAACACTCCCCCTCCGGCAGCATTGTATTAAGAGTACAGGATACTGGTGCAGAATTAATTTTTTTACATCATTTTTGAATGATGGTAATTAAAAGTCTAGATTAGTGACAGCTGGGGTTTTTTAACCTTGGTTTTCAGGAACCCACGCAGTGGTTTAGTGAAAGATGACAAGATACAGGGAAGGCAAGTGAAAGGTACGTTATTGAGATAAGCAAAAATCAAAAAGAGGTTCAAGGTTTAGCCTCAAGGGCTGCTGACCCCAGCATGCCATGCATAATTGTATCAGGAGTGTTTCCTGGGTGATACAGTGAGGTAGTATTTGAGTGCAAAGAATTGCAAACTGCAATGCTTAGCTTTGTTAAATAGCCTCAAACAGGGCAGGTGTGGAAGGATCTGCATTTTTTTCCAAAAGCTCATTTTTTATTTTTAAAGGCCACCTTTCAGCAGCTGTGAATGCTGGCATTATGCTGGGGGAAAATAGGTGTATGGGAACTGGATTGTGTCATAGATTACTTCACCTGACTAAGGCATTTGGATCAACAAAACCCCCATTCAGATGCCTAACCAGTATGACCTTTTAAAAAAAAAAATTCTATTCTAATCTGAGAATTCTAATCATAAAATTTTACATTTCCAATTCCACCCACTCCCTCTCTCTTTAAACACAATGGGCTGCTGGCTGCCACATTACACTCCCAGAAAGACGTAAGACAACAGCACTCTCTACATAAATTCTTACTTGCTGGTTGGCTTTTTTATACCTATTCCTTTTACCATCACATGTAAAAATCATTTTCACAGGTACCCTATTTATCAGTTTTCCACCAAAAGGGAAGAACTTTTTCAGGGACACTGCTAACATTCCACAACTCTAACAGTGAAGGTTTTCAGCTGTGATTATAAGAAAGTGATTGTCATCGGTAGCAGCATGATCAGAGATCTGCCAGTATCAAGAGAGAACTAGGCTCAAGGGTTCTCATTTTACAGGCTGTAATCCACTAGAGGATATACAATAGTCCTAACATAGCCACTGAAAATACACAGCCTACCTATCATCTCAACCAAAAGAAAAAACAAAAACCAGGAACACAATCATTTAGTTTAAAGCAAGAAACACCAATTGGTTAGTCCACAATAATATTTGTCAGAAAAAGGAAAATTTCTTAAGTGCTGGTAAAACGGTCTCTAATTTCCAGCATGGCAATGATAATATGATAACATATAACAAGACATTCAGCTGTACCAGCACCCTTGTGCAGTTGGACTACATTGTGAGCAAAGCCTCATGTAGAATAGGTGGCTTCTGATTTTAGGTAAACACCCAATACAACACCCCCAATACAAAAAAATCAAATTGGTGTTTATCCAATAAATGCTGGAAAAATGCCAGAAATGGTTACTCAATTAGTGTTGACTTCACCCCTTTCCCTGTGCAGTTTGTTTATACAGGAGATGTCCCCGTTCCCGGGCTTATACACACAGAGCAGTAACATGGACTACTACAGGGGAGTGATTTCTAAAGTGCACTAATATGTTGCACATTAATTAGTCCGCATAGACCCTGCTGGTGCGCACTAAAGTTCCGTAGTCCACATTAATGTAGTGCTAAAGAACTCTTCCCAAACTGAAACAGGGGCAAGGATAAAAATGATCACCAACCTTCCCAAATTCTCTCTCTCTCAGATGGGGTTCTTCTGCTGAGATTTACTGTCCAGGCAGAGGTGAAGTGAGGCATGCAACAGCTTCTAAGCTCCAGAACTCTTCAGTAGTAAAGAGAGGGTGACCAGATAGTAAGTGTGAAAAATCGGGACGGGGGGGGAGGGGGAGTAATAGGAGCCTATATAAGAAAAAGCCCCAAATATCGGGACTTTCCCTATAAAATCGGGACATCTGGTCACCCTAAGTAAAGACTGTGGCTCATCAGAAGAGTGAGGAAACAGGAAACCAGCAGCAGAAAGAACATCGTAATTGTGATGACCAGGAGGCTGAAGTTGCCACGTGACGCAAAATCCCACTCCATCAGCAATGCTTGGGATCGTCACATGGCATCTGCTTTCTTCACCTGTGTATCTCCTAAATTGCTCAGGAGCAGTGCTCTCCTCCTGTAGTCCTTATGAACGCTGCATAAGGGGAGACTGATTGGCCTGCTGTAAAACCAGAAAAGCAACTGCAGTCAGTAGCAGGAGGGTACACAGGATTTGTGGGGTTAAGGAGAGGCTGCAGCAGCCTTTATGCAGAATTCCCAGCCCTTCTTGGTGCTGCCTGTCCTCTTCATCATTCCTCCGGTCTCAGATGAGAGAAAACTATCTAAAAAGAGACAGAGGTTAGTCAAGTCATTTAATGCGCTGCAGGAAGGTGATCAGATCCTACGGTGATGAGGGTGGTGTTCTAATCTCGATCAAATAGAACTTTAGCTTTGTGTCCCCTTTTAATAAACTAACTTCTGAAGTTAAGCCCTCTCTGGCTCAATCCATCCAAAAGGGCCCCTCATGATCCCCTCAGTTGGGGTCTGGCTACCTGACAAAGGTTCCTGCTCTGGGATGGAGCAGCGCCCATCCTCCCTGGAGACTCTTTGCCTTCACTTGATTCCTCAGTGACCCCAGCTCTCAAGCTGAGCCACTCCTCTTGAACTCAGTTCACTAACCCCAGCTCTTCAGCTGAGACAGTCTCAGTTCAGGCCCCTTCTGGGGGTAATAGTTCCAGATACAGCCCTTCCCTGGGCCTGTTTAAACTTCCCCAATGGCTATAATTGCCAGTTCAGTGCCCCATCCTCTAGGCCAGGGGTCTCAAACTCAAANCTCAGAGCAGGGGGTCGGGGTGTGGCAGGGGACTCAGCACAGGGGGTCGGGGTGCAGGAGGAGTGCGGGGGGCGGGCTCCGACCCGCACCGGGGGCAGGGCAGGCTCCCTGCTTGCCTGCCCTGCCGCCCGCGGTTCACCAGGAAGCAGCTGGAACCTGGGGGAGGAGGGGCGCAGGGGGGGGGTGTGGCTGTTGCTTCTGGCACCGCCACCAGCAGTTCCCATTGGCCGGGAATGGGGAACTGTGGCCAATGGGAACTGCTGGTTGCGGTGCCTGAAGCAACAGCCACACACACCCCTGCACCCCTCCTCCCCCAGGTTCCAGCTGCTTCCTGGTGAGACGCGGCAGCAGGGCAGGCAAGCAAGCAGGGAGCCTGCTCTGCCCTCGGTGCTGGTCGGCCAGGTAAACGTTGGGGGGAGGAGGGCGGGGGGGCCGGGGGGAGCCCTNAGGAGGGCGGGGGGAGCTCGCGGGCCGCATGCAGCCCGCGGGCCGCGTGTTTGAGACCCCTGCTCTAGGCCACACTGTTTTCTATAGGTAACTCTCCTATCAAGTAATCAGCCAACTGACTGACTGACAGACATACTGAGTCACTTTACCATCACATACAGAAAATCTGAATTGATGACCTATTTATGGAGAAATGTATAGCTAAAATGTAAAAATAATCCAGTTCATCATTAGCTCTCACTTTGTGATTGAAGAAACAAAACTGAATCAATTCAATCTGATTTGCATGTGTTGTATGCATGCAGATTTTGGTACGAATGATAGAGTTCAGCATTTATATTCTAACCTAAAATTAATTTTCCTTGTTGATCTCAATATTTTTCTGTTGCATTCAGTGTATCCGGGCGCCCTCTTCATTGAGGGTCCAAGTTTGCCAACACTCTTCTCATAGAGCTGCCATTTAGAGTATTCCTTGCAAATGCTTTACCACATTAAGGTCTTGATTCGGCAAAGCATTTGAGCACATGCTTAAGTCCCACTGACTTCAACATATGCTTAAGTGTTTTGCTGAATAGGGATGTAAGTTAAGCATGTGACTTGTTTGAACCAAGGCCTAAGATTGCACTTCTCATGAAGGCAAAACTCCTACTTAAGTCAGTGGGAATTTAGCCTGAGTAGAGACTATAGGATCTGATGTTTAACATCAGTTAATTTCCATGGGTGCAGTCCATGCTAAAAGGATTTTATTTCTTTGTATCCAGTGCACAAATCTCCAGATGAATTTTTCCCATTGCACCTAGACATTGTGGTCAATATAGTCCTCTGAGAAGGACTTATGTGATGTGTTTCAGCTTCTCAGGAATATTTGTACTGTCTGCTTTTGTTTGAGCCTCCAAGAATCAGAAATTTATTTCCTCTTTAATCTCCAGCCTCGATTACTGAAGGGAAGTCTAAATAGAACAGTCTTTCTTAGTAACCTGCTACCAAGATAACGTTCTTGTATGGGCGTAATGTGATTAAACCTATTTGCTTTCAAAACTAGATTAGCAAGTCCTGTGTATTCTCCTAGTCCAATGTATTTTGGCTAGCTGTGAACACCATTCAATATAAAGTGCAGTGAAAGCCCTTCGTAAGCACCATGTTTCAAGAGCCTAATTCTGAGCATCTGCACACTCACTAAGAAACCTGGTCCCATTCCCAGTGAAGTGAATGGCAAAGTTCCCATTGACTTCAGTAGTACAAAATCAGGCCCTCATAGTGTTCAAAGGCACTGATAGTTAAAGGAGCTAAAATCCCATGCTGCTCTGCTAAAGTGGAATCACATGCAGGAACTATACAGATTTAGCTATAAGATTATGTACTTTGTAACCAAGAGTACAGTGTGCCATTTTGAGAAGAAACTGCTCCCAAAGCATTTTGACAGCCCTATATCCTAGAACTGTCTCTTCATTCATGTCAATTGAGGGGATTACTATGGAGAATACATGATTTAGATCAGCCACTTTGGTGGCTGGTCTTGTTCCATATTCCAGAAAAGCTACTTTAATTGAACATTAAGGTTGCAAGGTTAAGTACTCAGAAAACAGGAAATGCCAAAGTGACATAGGGTGTTCTTCATATTAAATCAACAAGAGCTTGTATTTAACAATTACATTATCCTATAATAACCAGAGCCTGTTGTAAACTGCAGCATGGCCGTGTTTGAACTCCTGTCTACAGTCCAGGATCCCACCTTCTAAAAAGGAGGACCGCCATTGGTTATTGCAGCAACGCCCCACATCCTTACAAAACAATAGCAGCTAGTCCATACACACGAGTTACATTACATACAGCAGAGCATCTCAATATGGGGGACATAAGCAGGTTTCATGGAGTAGTGACTACCCTGTCTTATTTGTATGTTTGGGTGGGAGGGAAGGCCTGAAACTTATGGGAGATGTAAAAAAAAACAACTTTCTGCAGTACCTAAAAGGTTGAGAATCACTGCTATACAGCTTAATTACATGATCACATGCTATTTTTCAAATACAAGATAACCTTAAAAATGTCTGCAACTTTAGGTACGCATGTGTATCGTCCGTGGCTCTGTATGTGTCAAAGAAAGGGAGCCCAAGAAAGTAATTTATATGAAATACCTGTGATGAATAAGGCAAGAGCTCCTGTCAGGGTACTCAGACAGGTGTGCCCTACAAGGATGTAGGAAACACTTTTTGAGATTATAGTGTATTATGTGAGAAATAATGTGTGATCACAAAATTGGACACCTATGAACAAGAGGACAGAGTTAAGGTTATTTGTGCAACCTTACCCTTGACATTTTCTGGCTTTTGAGTGTTTTTACCATGCAATTTTAATGTTCTTTTAACAGGGCCTTTTAAAGGAATTAAGAAAATTAATAAATTTAAAACCTACCCTCCACCCAAACATCTTGTCTCTTGCAGAGTGAGCACTCAGTTAGTTAAGGACTCCTGCAGGCCACAGTCCCAAACACTTAAGTATATATAACTTTAACTTAAAGCATGTACTTAAGCATTGTGCTTAAGAGCCATTGAAGTCAATGAGACTTAAGTGCTTTGCTGAATAAGGGCCTGACTGAGGCAGGGTCACAGAGGCCCCCTCCTCATATAGGGCCTGTGTCAAGGACTGTTGAAGTCAATGGAAAGATTCTCATTGATTTCAGTGGGTTTTGGGTCCAACAGTCACTGCACCAGGGTACATGCTCTTTCACCACAACCTTCCATTAATTTTTTCAGTACACAGCTGAAGTTAGCAATGTACATACGGGTCGCCCAACCTTCATTCAGAACATTGTGCTGTTCATACTAGTGGTATTATTAATAAGAGTGCTGCTTGTATGTCTGAAGTGCAATTTATGAAAGCTCATAACTATGACACCAGTTTTTAGTGGAATACTCTAACCACTGCTCCTCTGAGGGTTATATCTAGGCCCTATTTGAACTGTCTAACAACCACCATTTTGTAGAGCTGTTCAAAATAATGTCATTGGGAGGGAGGGGGGCTTAGGTAATTGGAAAAAATATTTTTTCCATTCTCCTTTTACCCCTAAACAGCTGATCTGCTCTGGTTCAGAATTCCACAAATTCAGCTTTGAATAGAAATTAGGGCTGGAAAGGTTTTTTTAGCCCAACAGGTGAAAGTTTCAGAAAGCTATGAAGAGGTTAGAAAGGACATGCTCAGGCAAACTTAACTTAAATTTAAGATTTAAGGCTGGGATTTCCAAAGGAGCCTAAGGGAGTTAGGCACCAAACTCCCATTGAATTTCAAAGGGGCTTGGGGTTGCCTGTCTTTGTCTCCTTTGAAAATCTAAGCCTAAATACATTTGTTTAATTTAAATGTTGAGAGACTGATATCCATGTTGTTTTAGTGTTTTCAGCTTCCTTTGAAAAGCAAATCAATAAAAGAAATTTGAATATAGTAATAATTTAAAAGGGGTGAACTGGATGTCTCAGGAGCATGGCAATAGTCACTCTCTATTGGCTGTTCAGTAACATATTGTGAGATGAGTTGATGACCTTATTCCAGTTGCTAGCGGACAAACATTCACATCACCAAACACCACTTGGTAGCAATCTCAGAAGAGACAGAAGGATTGAATGAAGAATAAATTATCCTCTCATACATAGAGGTGGTCCTTCCAGGATAGGGGTCTGGGACAGCTGGCATTGCCACTGACTCTTGTTGACCCCGTTCAGTGCTGATATTGAGGACTTTGGTCTGTAGGACTATCACCCTAGGCACCTTTCATACTCTCTAAACTGACTTTTAAAAATGGCTTGCAGCAAGGTTAACACTCTATGGGTTTGTGTAACTCACATCCATTCAGAACACAGGCAGCCCCAGTGAAGGACTCTATTTCTTCAGTAATTTACTCTCAGTGAATGCCTCAGTACTGCAGGGCTCCCTACACTTAACCTTTTAAAAAATTTCAGCCAGAGCATATTCATCTACTACATGTGCTGCAATAACTAGGGGTAACAGATGATTTAAGGAAGGCACCGTATCCATAAGTCTGAGAGTTTTGACTTTCTGTCTGTAGGGGATTTAAACCAGACCCATTTATTTTTATGGATATATGTTCTAGGTCAAGAAATATGCTATATAAGAGCTTGCAAGTAAACACCTCAAACAGTTTACAACACTTACGGAAGTGAAACAGTGATTGGGTGAACTTACCTCATGCGTGGTAATAAATATGATTAATTATTAAACAAATCAGAGGAGGGGGTATTAATAAAAGATATGGTGTCATCGTGGGTGTAAAAGGAGTGTACTGAGACTTAAGCCTTTGCCTGTGTAAATGTTGGCCTGCTATACCCCAGCTGATCTCTGGAGTGTGGCATTCTGACCCTATGCTGAAATAAACCTGTTCCTTGGATTTGAACTCAAAGTTAGCAGTGGTTTTGTCTCTACAATATGCAGTGGTTGTCTGCTTTGCTAGGTTTATGATGTAACCTGTGGGCCTGGTTGGTGGTCTGAAATATCCTTGCAAATACCTTTATATTTGTTAAATCAAAGGTCTGCTTGCCATATTCCATATGTTGGGAAGAATAAGCCTCTCCTGTTCCTTCTGTAGTGGGATTAAAATCACCTTTTGAAAACATTGCACCAGAGAGAGTGGAATGGTGCAAAAATTGCTTTGACCTCCCTGCAGAGTTTAATAGTGTGAAAAAAAGGCAAAGAGATTGTAAACTCTTCAGGGCAGGGATGGTGGCAATACTAGTTGTAAAATTTAGGTGGGGCATAACAACTTACCTTATCTGTTACTGGTACTTGGGAAAATGCCTCCTACTCTGCTGTGGCTAGAAGACTGTTCAGTGAAGAGAAGGCCATATGATTATTATTAGCAGAGCTGTAGCCAGGTGGGTCCCAGGATATTAGAGACAAGGTGGTGAGCTAATATCTTTTATTGGAGCTTAGAAGAGCTCTGGAGCTGGAAATCTTGTCCCTTTCAGCAACCAAAGTTGGATCAATAAAAGATACTACCTCGCCACGTTGTCTCTAATATTATTATTACTATTTCTGAAGTCCTGCTTCTGCAGCTTTGGAGCCCGCTACTGGAATGTGCCATACCATACGCAACCTGGGGCACCAGAGAATTTACCCGCATATTAATAATTCCATCATCTACCATCCTGTTAAATGATCAACTGGAAAAGGCACATGGCCATGGAACTAGAATGAAAGCCAGGTGAAACACAGACATACAGCGAATGAGGAATGTGGCTTTTTGTAGGCTTGCTAAAGCACTATGTCCACTTGCAGCAGTGGATAAAGTAACCAGTTTTGTATACTGTAAGTTTTATCCCCCTGCCGCAGCGCCAGAGGAAGAGGCACCAAACCAGGCTTTGGTCATCGAGCCAAAAACATAGGTCTTTGTTAAAATAAAGGGTGTTTATTTATATGCCAAAGAGCATCAGAGGACAGGACACTGAAACACACACTTCCTCCACCCACAACTATCAGGATACCGAAACAACAAATACCCATGCTGCTAATAAATAAAACCTGAGAGGGGTGAAAAGAACAGAGCAGGCCAACTCTCTTAGGTAGCTTTAGGTTTTTAAACTGTGCTGCCTCCTTTCTCTGCCCTCTCATAACAAATGAATGTAGCAAGCATTTCAGTACAGAGGTTCTTGGTACTTTCTTACTCCCCGTTGTCTCAGGAAGGGGAAAAGTAACAGGACTTTAACCTCAGCCTGCTCTCAAAATCAAACCCACATTACCAATATGATCAAGGTGGAGAGACTGCAGCATATTAAATAGATGGGTGGGTTTGTATATCAGGAAGATTTATTCCTTTGCCCAGTTTCCTTTCAAATTATCGTCAAGATGCTGAATTTCCCTCTCAGCCTCTTCTCAGGTCAGAACACTTCTTAGCATCCCAGACAGAATGTGGCTCTTTGGGGCCGGGACCAGGCCTTCATAAGATTTTATACAGCACCTTGTACAATGAGTCCTTGATGCTGACTTGGTCCTCTGGTCACCACTTCATTACAATATGAATAATAAATAAGTCTTTATTAGTGAAGTAGCTACTACAATGCAGCAACTAAGGAGAGCTTGTGTCTCTCCCAAGAAGTTGCCAAAAGCTCTTCCCTGGCTAAAACACTGAAATCTGGTCCACCCTACATGTGATCCCGGTGGTGTTGAGAGCCAATCCACCAACTTCACCGGTATCTTATATAAAAAGCCTCCAATGGGCTACCCCAAATAAACAGCATTTGGGAAATCACCCTTTTACCCCTCTGGCCAAGGAATCTTTCCATGAAGTAGATGGAGATAGATGGTGTTGGGGGAAAGAATATGTTAACAAAAGGAAGTTCTGCTTCCCAGCCTGGAATTGGAATCCATACCTAGTCTGCTCTATTTGAGCCTTCATTGCCCTCTGGGGAAAAGTAGCTTGAATGTCAAACCACTGATATTCTCTTAGCCTGAGACTATTTCCTTCCCTGACAGAAAAAGGGATACAAATCTATGACGTGGTGCCAAGTCCCCATATCCCAGAAAGATGATGCAATATTGCCTTCTGCTGTAACAGTACTCACTTCTTAATGTGACTATTTACAAGTTGTACAAAGTAGCCCTGGTTTGAGGTATAGGACTCAAACTTGACAGCTTCAAAGCCAGCGAAATCCCAGATCAGAAATTATGAGCTTCCTCAAAGGATGTATTTTATCTGACACCACTGGTCACAAACACATTTTTTGGCAAACGTCTCATCAGAACGCTGGAGATGTTCAAAGACAGTGGCAGCAGGAACTTTGGAACGTATCACATGGCATTGTGATAAGGTCTCCCCCCTTTGGAACTCCACCACTCAGGTAATTATCTTTGCAGAGATGTAGATAACTCCAGGGCTGACTAGGGAGTTGTATACGGCCCTTAGTAAACCAAATAAAATCCCGCTGTAATAGCTACTGCATGCTATGTAATAAACCATTTACAGAGGAATTGGCTAGGATAATGAGCATACGCTCTTGATAAACATGGTTTGAGTCTTAGGGCCTCGACAAAGATGTGGTTCTCTCTGTTTATGAAGGCAGGGTTAAGAAGAAAGTTTGTGGAGCCCTGGCTATTGGGTAAGTTACATACAAACAGCTATGTCTGATCAGACCAATGATTCTCCTAATCTCTTGTCTCAGACAGGCCTATACCAGATATTGAAAAGAAAGGTGCAAAACTCCCATAACAGACTGTTACACAATAACATGCCCCTGTGGAAGTTTCTTCCTTAACCATTAATTCCCTGGGGTTAACTAAAGGCCTGAAGTTTGTGAGTTGTCATCCCCTATACATAATACCTTAGCTGATTTAACTACAGATATTAATGTAAATGTTATGCCTTTTTTCCCTTCCAATGCAGGTTTGCCTCTTGTAGTAGTAACACACGCTCTATTATTCATTGTGTACAAAAGTATTTCTTTTGTTTGGCTTTAAATGTATTGCCTCTTAATATCACTGGGTGCCCTCTTCTGGTCTTATGAGACAACGTAAGTGGGTGCACCTAAGGTTTTCTATACATTTGGTATTGTATTTACCTCTACCATGTTGCCCTTTTTGTCTGCTTTCTTAACTCATTCTCTTCTTATGTTGTAAATAATTTACAGTGATTTATAGAACTTCACTGTGCACGTCTTTGGGAAGAGTTTAAATCTATTATTCACTCATATGTTCTGGATCACCATTGATGGTGTTTTCCTGATGTATATGATCTCCTCTTAAAGAGTGAAAGTAGCAGCTTTATCACTCATCTTTCTTTTTCCATCTCACACTCCTTGGCTCTTTTATACAAACATGTTCTAAAGAAAACATTTAAAGGGGATGCTGTCAGACAAAATTGACCTAAAATGTAGGTTTTGTATACATAAGCTTTTGAAGATCTAAAGCTTAAAAAACAAAAACAAAAAAAAAGTTTGGTTTTGTTTAATTCCAATGGAAACAGTATTTTTAAAACAAACAGCATTCCCCTGATGTATCTGCAACCCAAAGGACATTTCCCTGTGCTGGCAGAATTTGGCAATCTCAGGAGTGAAGCTGGGTAGAAAAGAGATGCAAATCAAAAGTGAAAAACTGACTAATCTAGTTTCATTGTCCAGGTTCAGATAAATGGAAAAAGTAAGCATGGCACAAATAGCAAAGAGATGGGAAGGAGTTCATTGAATTATTTAATTTAGAACTATGTAAGGTGCTATTAATGAAGGACCATACTCTCTCCTCCTGCAGAAAGGGGGCAAGGGAGGTTCATTGTTTGTCCTGGCAATGCAGCCTCCAAACCCCGGGACTCTGTGGATCTGCAATCTAAGGATGGTAGGGTGCCACTGAATGTTGCCTTTAGCAGCGACTATCCCCCTCTCTTCCTATCCAAGGCAGCAAGTTCCCGATGGAGCCATACGGGTGTTGACTCCCTACTCTCACGCTCTCCAAAGGCATAACACAGAAGTGAACACTGCTTGCTGCATAGCTGCTCAGATATGTGCTAGGCTGAGAGGGAAGCGTGTCATCGAGAGTCTGGTGCTCTTCCTGCACACTGCAGAGCGGCTTCCACAAGTGTGGGAGGAGAGAGAAAAGGATGATGTAGTTCAAGCTGGTCCACAGGCTCAGGAATTCATCCCAAGTTTGAAGAGATGAGAGAGCCAACTCCGATCAGCAGAGAAAGGCCCATTCCTGTGTGCAGGGGGGGGGGAGAAGGGCTGACTCCAGCAGAAGACCAGGATCCCATGCTAGGGAGCTAATCATGTATCGGCAGCAGCTGGAGATACCACACTGGGGGCCCAACATAGTGGCAACTTGATCCACAAATGATCCAAGCTGAGACAGGGAGGTTGGCAGCTGGGGAGAGAGGTGGGAAGAAACTAAATGCCTGTGTGGTGAGGCTGGAAAGCCAACCAGCGGGTGTTATGGGGAAAGGTGGCTTGGTTGGACAGGGTTTGTGAAGCAGGAGTCCCCTCACCACAAGCCTGCAGCCAGATACCCTCACATGCTAAAAACCTTCCCTGGTCCTGCCCTCAAACACACTGGCCTTCCTTCCCAGAACCGAGGGGCTCTGCAACCTCTAGGCACCATTGGCAACCGAGTTCAACGGGATTGCACAGGTGTAACCAAGAAGAGAATTTGGCCCAATCTATCTATGGTCTCAACCACCTACAGATGCTTCTTTAGCTATTGGTCACAGCAATCACACATACTGCAGAAGGACACACACACACACGACAAAGTGAGCAACTGGACTCAATTACACCAACTTCCAGAAAGCAAAATCGCTAACGCCACATCAGACAGCCGGCATAACAGAAATAAAAGCATTGTCTGAAATAAAAATTCATAGAACTGGTATCTGCTGCCTTAAAAAATAATAAACTTGAGACTTCCCTTCAACATTTACGTAGCAATAGGACACCATTGCCCTGAGACAACATTCTGTTCTGCTTGCTTTGCAAGACTCGAATAGGACACCATCGAATATTGATATATGTGGAGGGACAGCATGTTTTGGTATAGCACATTCATGAAAATAGGGATGCTGTCAAAGGGCACGCCTTTGTTCTTTTGCTTACAAAGCGCCAGAATAAAATATTTCCTTTGGAGAATCTCGCACATCGTTTCATTAAGATAAACACACGCTGATCATCTACATCTGTCAGAGCCCTGAGATCCCTGCATTCCCTCCCACCCTCATAGCCCCACATCCCAGCTCCCATGCTTCCACCATGGGAGAGGACTTCCTTCAGGCACCTCGCCAGCTCTTCGCTGTGGAGCAGCTTGAGACTCACCCTCCCCTGTGGGGCTGAGGGCCTGGACAGCCCTTCAGTAAACAAAAAAAGACACGATTCTTCTTTTATTTTCAATTAATGCATTGCTTGGGGAAGGCAGTCTGGGATAGGAAAGACCTCTATACCCCCCTCTCCCCTAATAAAGGATACAGCACAGGCAGCAGCAATAGAGATTTCAGCACTAGTGATATCCTTAGGCTTATTTGGCAGTAACTCCAGCCAACCCTCTCCCCAGTCTAGCTAACCCCATTCCTACCTGCCATTTATTAGTAGTATTTAATATGTGCAATACGGTAACACCCAGAAGGCCCATCAGGATGGGGTCCCGTTGTGCTAGGTGCTAAACAAACAGCAAAGTGGAGTGGCTCTGCCTGGGGCGGATACCTCTGGGTCACCCTGCCCAATACTAATCAATCACTCATATATATATGGTCAAAACATATCATTCAGGCCAATTTGCAACTGCCAAAAAACACACACTAAAGAAAGCCAAGCCAGATCCTAAGCCATCACAACAACACAGGAATCCACTGAAGGAGGGGCAAGGAACTTATCAAGTTTAAAATTAGTCAAGGGGTTTGACAAGGTCGGGGGAGGTATGGAGCTTGAGAAACATTAGGAGAGGTTCCCACACTGAAGAAATCTGAGAATTTCTGACCTAGTCCTTCTCTTGGCCAGTGCACGCTCGTTCCTGGTCGTCCTTCGACCAGGGTTTTAAATGTAACCAGGGGAATCCTCCTGGGCCAGAAGAATGGAAGCTGTCATGGGGGGACATCCAAGGCGAAGGTTAGATAGAATCAAGATATGGAGGATGGACAGTAAGGGGAATGGGCGGGGGGGGGGGGAAGATGGTATTTTCATTACTCCATTGTGAATGAAATCAAGAAACTTGTTCTACCTTCTCACTCTATCCGGTTTCCTAATGTTAAAATTCTGCCTGCTCCATCTCCTCAAGCATCCGCGCTCTACTTATGGGACGATTCCAAGGAACGTTAATTTTTGTTTGAAATCACTTCAAAGGACACTTTTCTTCATTATCTTAATTGCAGGGATGGGCAAACTGGTTTGAGTTTTATTTTTAAAAGTCAGCTCCCCAAACCTCTGTCCAGTCCTAGACCTGAATACATACCAAACCTTTCTGACGTGTTCCTAAGTGTTCCTAAGCCTCCCCCTCCCCCCCAAACACCCCCCATGACCTTTTTGACAGGTGAGGCACAAATCACAACAGTTATTTCCACCCCTGCCCAACCTGTAATTTAATAGCTATTAAAAGCTCACCTTATTTATCGTTGAGAAGCACGAGCAGAGCCAGGAGCAGGAGCCGCCACTGTGGCGCCACTGCTACCCAGGCCAGTGCAGGAGGTGGTGCATGAAGCAGGCCCAGAGGCTCGGCAGCAGCTCCTCATGCACATGCTCAGGCCCACCCCATGAGGCAAGGGGCCCAGGATGCAGCCACTCCCTGTAACCTCCCTGCAGTCCAGGCTTAACTGCTACAATCCTGCCACGGCCTCACCACACAGAGCTTACCACAGCAATGCCCTTAGAAAGTGATTTATGGGCGTGGTCAACTGCCATGGTAACAAGGCAGCTTCTCGAGGCACTACTGGCAATACCAAGATTTGAGCCTCACGCAGCACTTCATTCCTCAGCCTTTCTGGCGTTGCATTTCGCTACCGGAGAGAGTGAGCTGTGATTTCAATCACAATTTGCCCTTAAATAAAATACAGTGACTCCTTGCTTAACGTTGTAGTTATGTTCCTGAAAAATGCGACTTTAAGCGAAACGATGTTAAGCGAATCCAATTTCCCCATAAGAATTAATGTTAATGGGGAGGGGGTTAGGTTCCAGGGGAAATTTTTGTCGCCAGACAAAAGACTATATATATATATATATATATATATATATATATATATATATATATANTACACACACACACACACACACACACATATATACACATACACACACACACACACACACACACACAGAGTATAAGTTTTAAACAAACAAATACTGTAGACAGCAATGATGATTGTGTAGCTCGATTGAGGTGGTGAAGGCAGAGGGTGGGATATTTCCCAGGGAATGCCTTACTGCTAAACGATGAACTAGCACTCGGCTGAGCCCTCAAGGGTTAACACATTGTTGTTAATGTAGCCTCGCACTCTACAAGGCAGCACGAATGGAGGGAGGCGAGATAGTATGGCAGAGACACAGAGACTCACACCTGTGAGTGAGAGAGACACGCATTGCCCCTTTAAGTACGCTGACCCCACTCTAAGTACATTGCCTTTTTAAGTAGATCAGGAAGTTGAGACAGCAGCTGCTGCCAGCAAGCTCCCTCCCTCCTGAGCCCTGTCATGTGCCATCCCGCCCACACACACACACACACACACGCTGTGGAAATGGGGTAAAGGAGCAGGGGGGAGAGGGACACCCTGACATTATCTCCCCTCATTCCCCCCCCCCCCCCCCCCCCCCCCCCCCCCCCCCCCCCCCCCCCCCCCCCCNCAGCTCCAAGGCAGAGGGCAGGAGCAGCACATAGAAGTTGGGGGAGGGACAGCTGAACTGCCCGGCAATTGGTAGCCTGCTGGGCAGCTGCCGCACAGGGAACTTAGGGAAGCTGATGGGGGGCTGCCGGTCCGCCCTGGTTCCAAGCCCCCACTAGCTAGCTCCAACGGGCTGCTGTTCCTGCAAGCAGTAGACAAAGCAGGCAGCTGCCAAATGACGTTATAAGGGAGCATTGCGCAACTTTAAACGAGCATGTTCCCTAATCGATCAGCAATGTAACAATGTTAACCGGGACGACGTTAAGTGAGGAGTTACGGTATAGGGAAAATGTATTTTGTAGCTTTTGGAAATTTTTGGTTAGGCTGTGCCTCCATTGCCCGTGCGCGCACACCCATTCCTTTTCCCGCACATCTGCGTTCCCGTGTTCCAAATGGAACCAGGAGGTGACAGAAACAACAACAGGAAAGGTTGCCATGAGATTTCCAGCCAAATTTTGCAGATCCAGAAAGCATCTGAGTTTGGGTGCTTATCTGAAGTCAACCTGAACTCTAAGGCTTTTAAGACTCACTTATCACATATCAAATTTAAAAACAAAACAAAAAACCTTGCAGCAGAGGTTTTCATGAACATCAGACAGTAACAAGCCAACAAGTCCATTATTGCTCACCTCTGTCAATATTACTGGGGGAAAAAACAGTGCCTGGACACTAGCTAATGGCTGAGGGGGCACTTTTTCATTCTGAGCCTCTATTTTCAGTGGCTGAGTTACAATGAACTTTGGGAACTCGGGGCCTGATTTTCCGTTACTCCATTCCTGTGCCTGGGGCAAGAGGAAACAAAATGTGTCTCTAGCCACCTTTATGTTTCCTGTATTCCAAGACCAACCTGGTCTCTGGTAAAGTTAGAGGCGGTTCAGAGCTCCTCTAATTTATTATCTGCTTATCAGGGCCCTAGGAAGGAGAGACTATTGCCTTAGTGCAATGCACCCCGCCAGCCACTCTCGTTGGTCATACCCGGATCCACTACCTATGGTGGGGCCTGGGAGTAGGGAGGTATGGAGCCCCTATGCCTGCTCTGCACCATCCAGGGAGACCCCCTGTGCAAGAGACCAACTCAGGGGACCATTTCTACTCAGTGTAACAGACTCAGGCCCTAAATTTCCTGGTATATGCACCCGATTCATCACTGCCTTAGGAAGTCATTTTCACTCATGTGGCTTGTGTACAAAATGGATATAAAAATGCTACCAGATGAGAATTCTTCACACTTTTATACCAGTGGTAGCATTTTACATCCACTGTGCACAGGTGTGTAGGAAAGAACTCTGCCTTTAAACTCTCAGCCATAACCTTGCATTAAGCAGGTTTTATTTTTTGCATTTAACATGTCTTAGTAAAAGGTCCACTCTCTTTGTGCAGAGTTGTACATTTCTTTGATTGACAAATCTGAAATCGGCTTATATGCAAAAATGTTTTGTTCACTTGCTAGCATTTCTACAGGAGTAGGAAAATGTTGTTTGTGTTTAGACATGCCCTTTAAGAGTGTCACAATTATACTACAATAAAGCACATCTTATCAAATTTAACATCGACAGCATGTTTTGTGGCTACATGTTTCTTAGCCTCTCTAAGAGGGAGCATCGAATGACTCAAAGATACATTTGTCCCATATTTTTTCAAGCTAGATCTCCTCTCAAAAATAGAGCCTATTTCATAGCTCTATTATTATCTTCCGTTTTTCATTGTTTCTGGTACGTGTAGCTATCACAGACAAATTGCACCAACACTCAGCTTTATTTTATATAATTCTCAGAATATCAGTTCCAATTTTGCATCTCATGCTGCCAAAGGTTCCATTCGATAATTGCAGGTTAGAATCACACAATTATGGCTACAGATTAAGGACTAAATAATTTTTTTAATTCTGATTACTAAAACCATAATTATACTATTCTGAGAAACACTGGGTGGAAATAGATGTGTAATTTTGTTCTCACACATCACGCATTCCGTTTATCATGCCATCATGAAGGTCAGGGCAGATGAACATGGCAAGCCACTCAGCTTAATGGTTATAACTGATCGAAAAGTTGGCTCAGTAACAGCATTGCCAGTAACAACAAGCCACTACTGTGATGCTGTCCAAGCAGTCCTTGTAATATGCTAGCATTGGCCAGATAATATACAGCATGTAAATTACGTCAGACTGAAACAATTTTTAATAATCTACATAGTATCTAATATGCCAGAAATAGTACAAGACAAGATAGGTATTTCCATTTGAATACCTGCACTCTTTCAATGGTGTTGTGAGGTACAAGGGTTTTCAGTCAGCTGAAAAGACCCAAGTATCTGCTGTGACATGATCTTTAAACTTTTACATGGGGACACAGGACCCTCATGAATTAAAATAATAGAAGATGGTGCAGAAGAGCTTTTAGCCAGAGCAGAGGGTTACATTGACTGAGCAAGCCCTTTGGAATTTTAAAAATCTGCAGGGGGGCTGTGGTGGGAAGAGCTTAGTGTTAGGTTCACTCCCTCTGGGGCACCTGGCATTGGCCACTGTCGGAAGACTGGGCTAGATGGACCTTTGGTCTGACCCAGTACGGCCGTTCTTATGTTCTTAGTGCTTCAGGTTTTGACTCTTAGCTGCTGCTTCCGTTCCCAGTTAAATGTGAATGTCAGCTTCCAATCCTAACCAAAGCTTAGTAACCCATCTCCAATCCAGCCTCAAACCCAGCCAGTCACTTCCACTTCTCAGTGCAATAGGTAAAGCAAGCACAAATGCTCACACTGCATGTACACCCAGCTCATGAAAGACAATTAGAGGCCAGCGTGCATGAACCAGGCTGGAGAAACTCTTTTGAAAATGAGGCCTATTACACCATTTATTTTGGCCCCCTTCTCCCTCCCACAATGGATAGGGGATCAAAATATTCTCATTGTGACATTTTACTTTATTTGGCCAATCAACCTTGGGAGAACACATGAGGCACACAGTCACCTAGCCAGTAAAAACCAGTTCTGAGTGGGAAAAGCCAGCGAGTAGGTTGGGGGAGGGGTTGGTTAAAAAACTTTGAACAGTGTTTCTGTAGCCAAGAATAGGGGGCGTGATGGTCAGGATGAATGAGAATTTCCCTCTACTACTATTTGCCTCGTGCTCTACATGTGCAAGCTGATCCCCTCACCTAGTGGTATTGAAACTAAGGCGATGTCTACACTACGCCCGGGATCAATGCTCTGAAATCGACCCACCAGCAGTCAATTTAGTGGGTTTAGTGCCAAAATCGACAGCAGATCGCTCTCCAGTCAACCCCCGTACTCTACCCCCGACAAAAAGAGTAAGATAAGTTGACGGGAGAGTTTCTCCCGTCCACTCCCCGTGTAGACCCTGCGGTAACTCGACCTAAGGTACGTTATTCACGTAGCTGGAGTTGCGTAGCGTAGGTCGACTTACCGCGGTAGTGTAAACATATCCTAATAGACTCAGCAATCTGTCTATACTGACTTGGGCAATATAGTGCCTAGCACCACGAGGCTCTCTTCTCAGTTTGGGCTTCTAGGTGCTGCCAGAATACCATATTCCTTAGCTCCCTGCTTCTGCAAGTCTCTGAGCTCCGCTAACCAGACATATTTTTCTGCCTTTTAGAAGAGTGTTAAGATTTTAAATGCCAGAGTTCTGATGTGTACAATTTTCTGTGTTTCACAAATAATGTTTTATCCATTGGCTTCCATGGCATGCTTAGAAACTGGAAGGACAAATAATGCAAATAATTTTTAAAGTTACTCTAAAAAAAAATGCTCACCGAAGCATGAGATTTTGTTTAGATCTACAGCCACCTAAAATTTCAAGTGTCCAAACAAAGCTGGGGGGGGGGGGGGAGGAATGAGACATCTGCCCTAAAATGTAAAAACGGAGTAACATTTAATGCTTTGAGCTCATAAACTAGTGGAAAGATTTACCTCCAACCTTCCAGAAAATTAAATCTGCATCATAAGAGTAAACACAGCCTTAACTCTGGAATCACTGATACCACTTCTATAATACAGTAACTCCTCACTTAACGTTGTAGTTATGTTCCTGAAAAATGCGACTTTACGTGAAACGATGTTAAGCGAATCCAATTTCCCCATAAGAATTAATGTAAATGGGGGGGGAGGGTTAGGTTCCAGGGGAAAAATTTTTTGCCAGACAAAAGGCACTATATACATTTTAAACAAGCAATTTAATACAGGTATACGTTTTAAACAATTTTAAAGAAACAATGTAATACTACAATCATCATGGCTGAGTATGAAGCAATGGGAGGTGCCCTGCCTTACCCCACAGAGGCACAGCCCACTGGCACTGCAGACAATGAGGCGGGCAAGGAGGTTGAAGGTGCCGTAGGCTAGGAGAAGTACGTTGCCCAGCAGCAGCGGCAGCTTCCCCTACTCTGCAAGCACCAGGGGCAGGGGGCTCAACCCTTGACCCGCCCACTCCACCCCTTCCCCCAAGCTGGTTTGCGGCATTCAGGGGGCAGGGGAGGGAGGGGGAGCCAGTGCGCCAAGTCCTCGCTCCTCCCCCCTCCCTCCTGAATGCCACAAACCAGCTGATTGCCGCAGGCAGGAGGAGCAGGGGGAAGGCGCTGATCCGTGGGATCTGCCGGCGGGCGGGAGGCGCTGGGGGGGGCTTAGGGGAGCTGATAGGGGGGCTGCCAGCTGTGGACAAAGCAGGCAGCCAAACGATGTTATAGCGGGGCATTCCACAACTTTAAATGAGCATGTTCTCTAATGAAGCAGGGACGTAACATCGAAACAACATTAAGCGAGAGGACGTTAAGTGCGGAGTTACTGTAGTACAGAGTACTCAACTCAGGATGGCTGGGTGCTTTACAAATGCTAGTCCTGCACTACAAGGCAGGATTTAACCCTACCTATAGATACAGAAATCAAGGAATAGAAAAGTTACGTGATTTGCCCACAGCTATTCAGTGGCAGTATCTGAAGTAGAACTCTGGAGCACTGGGGTAAAAACCTGGCCCCACTGAAGTGAATGTCAAAACTACGCCTGACTTGAAGGAGGCCAGGATTTCACTCCTAATCCCAACAACGCCTAGCTCTTGTATAGCACTTTTCATTAGTAATTCTCAAAGCACTTTACAAAGGAGGTTGGGATCATTATCCCCATTTTACAGATGGGGACACTGAAGCACAAAACAGTGATGTGACTTGCCCAAGGTCGCCCAGCAGGCCAGTGGCTGAGCAGGGAACAGAACCCACCTCTCCTGAATCCTAGTTTATATCCACTATACTACACTGCCTCCCCACTGGACAACACTTCCTTAAATAACTGATGGCAATAGACTTGCCATTCCTTTCACTTCATTTACCCATCTCTGAACTGCTTACACAGGTGGCATCAGTGAGGAATGTTTTCCCCGGGAGTTTTCCTCTCTAGTGGGGATTTGTAAAGAAATACATGGCAACAAGCAGGTAGAACACTAACCAAAGAGTGGCACTTTTCTGATGCATTGGATTGTGCTGCCTGCATGTAATCTGAGATAATGGAGTCAACGTGAAGCAATGCGTGCAATACAACACAAGAGTTAATGCTGTAAGGACAACCCCCTTCTATAAACATGAACTGCAGATGCCTGATCCCAGAAGCGAGGGATTCCTATATCTGCTGTTTCTGTAGGGTTGTGGAAGATAATCTTCATTTTGCAGCATAACCCCAGTAGTTTAGACGTTCCTCTTTGTGGTTTATTTTAATTAAGGATTTCCCCCCCAGCCCTCTCTACCAACATGGATTCTTTCAGACAGGAGAGTTCTTTCCTGCACATGATTCTCTTATTCTACCAGCCACCTGATCTTTGTGCTACAACCCAGCTTTTCTTAACCCCAACGCCTTCCAAAGCCTTTGTGGTCAGACTTTCACAAGCACTTGGTGTGAGCCTAACTCTGTTGCCATTGAAGTAGTTGGTAAAAGCCTCCGACTCCAATGAGAATAGCAATAGGCCAATTCCATCCTTAATGCTGAATGGAAACCATATTAATAAAATGGGTTTTGAAGAAACATACAATCGAAGGACTGGAAGGGACCTCAAGAGGTCATCTAGTCCAGTCCCCTGCACTCATGGCAGGACTAAGTATTATCTAGACCAACCCTGACAGGTGTTTGTTTAACCTGCTCTTAAAAACCTCCAATGATGGAGATTCCACAAACTCCCTGGACAATTTATTCCAGCGCTTCACCACCCTGACAGTTGAGAAGTTTTTCCTAATGTCCAACCTAAACCGCCCTTGCTGCAATTTAAGCCCATTGCTTCTTGTCCTATCCTCAGAGGTTAAGGAGAACAATTTGTCTCCCTCCTTGTAACAACCCTCCTCCACCTCAGCAGGCTCAAACCTCAGGACCAAGGGTCTCTCGCTCACACTCTCCACAACTGGCTCCTCCTTTGGGCAGAAGGCAGGTCTCAAGGGGCTTGTGTTTACGGGGCCTCTGAAGTGACCTTACTGATCCCAGATGCCCTACTCAGGTCCTTTCTCCCAGCCCCCAAGGGGGTTATTTGCACTACCACTTAACAACAGAGCCCTGGGCCACTCCTTCTGAAGGGACACAGCTCTTCCTATTGACAGTATGTGTTTTAAGCTGTGACTATCCCTCAGGCCCCTGGCTGTTTTTCGGTTGGCATCTGTCACAAATTTCAGAACAATGTCCCAGGAAGTAGCAATGGGTGCTGGAAAAAAATCTCAAACATAACATTTGTTTTAAAACATTTACAATATTATATCTATCCTGATCTTTGGTTTAATGGCAAGAATCCCCCTTTAACAGGTGGTCAGTAACTCTATGTAATATAGCTATGTAGATGTATAGCTCCCTGTGATGAAGTATTTTACCATATACAAGCACATAAGTGCTTGCCAAGAGTCCTACTAGGGAACCAGGGGAGAGGCTGAGCAGTGATTTCCCCCTGCACCTGGCATGACTTATGGGCTTCTTTTCTCCTGGCTGCTAAGGAGAAGCCTGGGCATGTGCCTGGTTACGCTGACCCAGAGGAGCTCCTGGCTCTCAGGACTGTTCAGAAGGCAGTTGTACCCAGCAACCTCTTTACAAGCAGCTGCCTCTCCTTGCCTCTGGTCCCCACCTCTGCCTGCCTTGTACATACCCCCTGCACCTGGTGGAGTTCCCGCCCCTGCCCTGGCAGCAATAAAATTTATGCTCCTCCCTACCCGACTAAGATGGATCCCTAGAAGGGGGAGATGGCTCCACTTCACTTTATTTTGCCTTTAGGGTTCATCTAGCTTTAAAGAGAGACCTATCGCCAGTATTTCATGCCTAACGTGCTCGAGTCAGCGTTGCACGCTCGTTGACAATTAAGTTCTAGCCAGAGCTAGTTGCATTCCATTAGAAGTAGCTTTAGGTTACTTCAAAGCACTCTCCGGCGTCTGACGCTAATTTCCAGGGAATTGCAATGGCAACCTGCAGCCGAGGCATTAGAACTCTTGTCAGGATCAGTGATGGCTGCAGGCTGAATTTAGAATGTACCATTTTCTAAATAGCACTTAATGACTTAAGAAAATTCTTTAACATTGGAGAAAGACAAGAGCAGGGATTTACTTGCTTCCACCCCACCCATATCCTTAACAGGCATTATGATTTAAAGAAGGAGGATAGATTAACTAATGAATCCTGACTCCTGGTCTGTGTATTTTTACCAGGTATTTTCACAGTTGGCACCTTCCCTAGCCTTATTCCAAATACCTATTTTATCAAGCCCTTTATCTGATTGGATCGGTAACTGTATCATCTTGACTTTATGCCTGAATAAAAGCTTGTTAATCTAGCAGTATACCACCCTGGCTTTCCAAAGGAAAACAGAATAACCCAAAAATTAAGGGACAAGTTAATTGCTTGCTATAATGTTGATGAGCTAGCGAAGGTAGTCACAGAACTCCAAACTGAGTTAAATGTATCATGCCACATTAACACAGACAATTCTTGAATTACATAGTTAACTAATTCTCTCTGCCACCTTACATTAATTGCTGGATCATTCAGTTAAAACACACACACACACACACACACACACACACACACACACACTCTCTGCACAGGCAAGCAAAAGATAAAATGTTGGGAAGAACCAGGGCCGGCGCAACCCATTAGGCGACCTAGGCAGTCGCCTAGGGCACGAACATTTTGGGGGCGCCGGCACCCCGGTCCTCCGTGTAATTTTGGGGGCAGGACCTTCCGCTGCCCCTGTCGGGGGCGGCATTTTGGGGGCGGGACCTTCCACCGCCTAGGGCGGCGAAAAGCTGGCGCCGCTACTGGGAAGAACTAATTATTATAGCCAGGTTTAAAGGAAAATCCCTTAAAACTACCTGTGACAGGGTCCCCAGGGTGCAACCTTGGCTGTGAGACTCCAAACCCATCAACCTGGGCTGTCTCTCACATTGTGACCATGATGTCAAGCTACAAGCCTCTGACAGGGACAGCACTTTCACAGAATCCACAGGCAGGGCCCCACCCAACTTGTTACATGAATGATCTCATGTACCATCAATAGGGAGGCTCCAGCCAATTCCCCCCAGCCTTGCACCCCAGCACTGTGCTGTCTTGCACTGATCAGAAGCCTGGCCAGTGTAAACTCATTACCTTGTTCACCACTGAGACAAAAGGGCAGTGGATGTGCAACAGCCATTGTTAACCTGAGCTGAGATTTCCCAAGCACTTCAACCAAAACACCCTTTTAGGTAAAATGTAAAACAGATTTATTAACTACAGAAAGATAGATTGTAAGTGATTATAAGTGGTAGGCATAAAAGGTCAGAGATAGTTACCTTAAGAAAATAAGAAGTAAGCACGCTTTCTAAATCCTTTTAGTCTAAGCAAGAGTTGAATTGAACAGCTTCGCTCACCCTGACAAATGGTACAGTGTTACAGTTCCTTAATACACAGGCTGGGACTACCTTCCAGCCCGGGACCACCCTTCCCCAGGTCAAAGTCTTCGTCCTCCAGACAAAGGTGTGATGGGGGAGAGGCCAAGTTGTGATGTCACTTCCCCTCTTTGATATTTTCTTCCAGCTTCCTGTGATGTAGGGATCAGGCAGTCCCCACTGCATACATGCTCTCTCTGAGAAGTGTCTGGGATGGCCGCTGGGAGAGTAGACTCCCTTTAATGGGCCATCAGCACGTGTCTGGCTGGTCCTTTGCTGCAACTGAAAGGTTGGCTGTGGGCATTTCCCAACCTCCCAATATAGTTCAGTAACAGATCTAGCAATGCTTCCTAACTTCACATATAACAATAGCACCTACAATCCAACAGGATATTAATGTTCAACAGATCAAGACTTTTAAAATGACACCTCACAGAGCATGCATTGTACAAAACATATAATATCATCACAGTGATGAATATGGAGGTTCCAGGGTACTACTTTGAGGTTCAGAGTGTCACACTGCCCTATTAAGTCTTTGTTACCTTAAGGGAGAAGAAATGTGAGTACGGTGATACTGAGAATTTGTCTAACTTACAGCGCTACAATGGCACAGCTGCATCACTGTAGTGCTTGGTGAAGATGCTACCTACGCCAACGGAAGAGCTTCTCTTGTTGGCATAGGCACCTCACCTCCCTGTACTCACCAGTAGCTATGTTGATGGAAGAAGCCCTCCTGTCGGCAAAGCACTGTCTGCTCTGGAAATTAGTTAGGTTGGTATAACTGCTTTACTCAGGTGTGTGGATTTTCCACATCCCCGAGCGATGCAGTTATACTTTGTAGCGTAGACCAGGGCTTAGAGAGGAAGGATGATCTTGTGGTTAATGCAGACAGTCAGACTCAAGAGATCTAGGTTCAATTTCGAGGTCTGCCACTCCACAGATTGCCTGTGAGCAAGTCACTTAAACTTTCTGTGCCTCCATTCTTCACCTGTAAAATCAAGAGAATGATCCTCTCTTTGTCTATCTGGTCTATTTAAATTATAAACTCTTTGGAGTAAGGGCTCTCACTACCTATGTTTGTACAGCTCAGAGGGGCCTCGACTGCAGTTGGCTACTGGGATATTATTTATGCTGAATGGTAACAACAGAACACTATATAGTCAACGTTGTTGTCACAGCTCTGTTTGCTACACACACTATTTTTTTCAATGGCACATAGTCATGTTATGTGGGGTGATCCATGTTTGAAATGAGTCATTTGCCGGAAATGTGGTGAAGAGGTGCATAGGGAAGAGGGGAAAGGAGGAAATTTTCCCTAGGAACATTTTTTAAACACCTGCATTCAATAAAAGCAAATGTCCTCTCACTCCACAAACAAACAAAACCCCACTTTCTCTAACTAATATGCTTTCACTACTTCTGCCTCCCTGCCAATGGGTGTGGGGAGGAAGGCATTTGTGATGAGGAGTTGAACTCTTCACAAGTGATGGGGTGGAGGGAGGCAGAGGAACAGAACTGGACAGACAATTGAATAGTGTGGGGACAAAATTTGCAGTTGATACAAAATTACTGAAGATAGTTAAGTCCAAAGCTGACTGCAAAGAGTTACAAAAGGATCTCACAAAACTGGGTGACTGGGCAACAAAATGGTAAATAAAATTCAATGTTGATAAATGCAAAGTAATGAACAGTGAAAAACATAATCCCAACTAAAATGATGGGGTCCAAATTAGCTGTTACCACTCAAGAAAGATCCTGGAGTCTTTGTGGATCGTTCCCTGAAAACATCTGCTCAATGTGCAGCGGCAGTCAAAAAAAACAAACAGAACGTTAGGAACCATTAGGAAAGAGATAGATAAGACAGAAAATATAATGCCACTATATAAATCCATGGTATGCCCACACCTTGAATACTGCATGCAGTTCTGGTCACACCATCTCAAAAGAGATACTAGAATTGGAAAAGGTACAGGTAAGAGTAACTAAAATGATTACGGATATGGAACAGCTTTCAAATGAGGAGGGATTAAAAAGACTGGGACTGTTCATCTTAGAAAAGAGACAACTAAGAGGATATGATAGAGGTCTACATAAATTATGAATAGTGTGGAGAAAGTGAATAAAGAACTGTTATTTACCCTTTTGCATAACAGTAGGGTAGGGGTCATCTGATGAAAATAAGCAGGTTTAAAATGAACAAAACAAAAGTACTCCTTCACAAAACACAGTCAACGTGTGAAATTAGTTGTCAGTGGATGTTGTGAAGGCCAAAAGTATAACTGGTTTAAAAAAAAATTAGGTAAATTCATGGAGGATCAGTCCATCAATGGCCATTAGTCAAGATGCTCAAGGACACAATCCCATGCTCTGGGTGTCCCTAAACTTCAAACTGCCAGAAGTTGTGACTACACAACAAAAGATGGACTACTCAAAGTTGCCCTATTCTGTTCATTCCTTCTGAAGCATCTGGCACTGGCCACTGTCAGAAGACAGGATTGTGGGTCTTGCCCACATGCTCAGGGTTTAATTGATCGCGATATTTGGAGTTGGGAAGGAATTTTCCCCTGAGTCAGATTGGCAGATACCCTGGGGATTTTTTTTGCCTTCCTCAACAGCATGGGGCACGGGTCACTTGCAAGTTTAAACTGGTGTAAATGGTGGATTCTTTGTAACTTGAAGTCTTTGAACCATGATTTGAGGACGTCAGTAACTCAGCCAGAGGGGTGTATTACAGGAGGGAGTGGGTGGGTGAGGTTCTGTGGCCTGCAATGCACAGCAGGTCAGACTAGATGATCAAGATGGTCCCTTCAGGCCTTAAAGTCTGAGGATACTAGGCTTGATGGACCATTGGTCTGACCCAGTATGGCTGTTATGTTCTTAATTAAATGGGGGATGAGGGGAAGGCAAGTTGATTTTGGGGAGAGGAAGTATTTTGAAGGGACATTGATATGTGGGAGCGGCCAATTTTGTGCTGGTGATTGATTCTTGGGGGGCATTGATTGTGCTGTGGAGGGAGAGAATGGATTGTTGGAGAGAAGCGGTGCTGGGGAGCAGGGGGATTGGCCCTGTGTGGAGAGGAATACCTGATGGCTATGGGAGAGTGGGATTGATGTACAGGGAGAGAGCTGCATAGTGGAAGTATTTGACTTGTGAGGGAGACATTCTCTCTCTTAAGAGTTACCAATGGGTTTGCTTCAGCATGGGAAGAAGGTACCTCGTAGGAGGAGGAATGGGACAGAGGAGGAAAGAGCAACAGATTATGACTATGCAAATGTTATGTAAATTAAATATTAGGCATTTGATGGGCCAGCATAGGCAAGTCTCCCCTTCCCTTGCCCCATCTGAAGACAACTAAAGTACGTAGTGGGAAGCTGGTTATAAAGGAAAGGTTGTCCACTTAGCTGAACCCCAAATCGTTGAGGCCTTAAGGGGTGTGTTAAATGTTTACCTGCATTTCTGTGGCTTTTAGTTCCACCCTTACAATCGTTTAAACAGCATTCTAAAGACAATTATAGAAAGGTAAGACATGAGAGTCATACAAAATTCCCCAGGCGATCTGAATCTAAATGTTACGTCTTTCCCATCTTCAATTTTCAACCCTTCCTGCCAACTAACTTCACTCTGAGATCTGTCATCATGGGTACCAGGTTAATTCTTTTTTATTTCCTGAGAAAGCATTAAAATTTAGGTTTCAGAGTAGCAGCCGTGTTAGTCTGTATCAGCAAAAAGAACAGGAGTACTTGTGGCACCTTAGAGACTAACAAATTTATTTGAGCATAAGCTTTCGTGGGCTACAGCCCACTTCTTCGGATGCATAGAATGGAACATACAGTAAGAAGATATTTATACATACAGAGAACATGAGAAGGTGGAAGTAGCCATACCAACTGTAAGAGGCTAATTAATTAAGAGAAGCTATTAACAGCAGGGGAGAAAAACTTTTGAAGTGATAATCATGATGGCCCATTTCGGACAGTTGACACGAAAGTGTGAGGCTGCTTCAACATGGGGAAATAGATTCAATTAGTGTAATGACCGAGCCATTCCCAGTCTCTGTTCAAACCTAAGTTGATTNCTGTAGTATTTCTTTTCACAGTTGGAGTATGAGTAATCCATCAGAGATGCCAAAACTCAGACACGAGGGTTTAGAAACCATCAAAAAAAACCAACCCCAAGGCTAGACATTTTAGAATGGTCTTGGAAGCTACTTTTCTCAGCTGATGCACAATTCTTACATTAATCAGCAGTAAGGGTGAAACTAAAGCCACAGAAATGCAGAGAAGGATTTCCCTTCACCTATAACTCCGTGGTTTTCTGGCAGCAGCTTGGTGGCATAATGTAAATATTCCTGAGAATAGACCACTTTTGAAAACTGAGCCCCACTTAAGGAAAATAAACCCAATGAAGTCCCTTCAGGCCTGCCATGTGTTGTGAAAGGCCCATCCAAAATGAACAGTGGCTGAGAATAGATTGTGTAGATCTTCATACTAGGTACTTTCTCTCCTTTCTTCTGGGTGTTAATGAGGTGCGAAATTAGTTAATCTTTGGTATCTGAGTTAACTCCATTGAAATAAATGGGGAAGTTCACCCCTTCCAAAGCTATTGTTTTTGGCTCTCTGAGAACTCAGGCAGACACCATTACATCACTTATGTGTTTTGAAGATACTGCCTCAGTCCTTATGCACCAACCCAATAGCTGCGTTCAGCTATTTCCCTTACAGAGGGTCCTTATATCTGAACTTTGGGAGACCGGGGCCCAAGGCAGTTTCTGTGGCAAGTTTTTGGTTTGCTGGAAATCCCTTCCTCTATCAGTCTGTCATATTTGTTGACCTTTAGGACACAGCGCAAAGCTTATCTATTATCCAAGCATTTTCTTGAATGTGGGAAAGAGTAAGGTGAAAGATAGGGTTAGGCAGCAGAGCAAGTAGTGATTGCTACTTCAGACATTAAATAGTTTGGCTTAAGCTTAATGTAAGGGTGCCCAGAGGCTATGAGGATGGGCACAGGATAAATCAGTATAAACAAACAAGAGAGAAAATTGACTGGAGACTAGAATGGATTTAGAAAATGAAGGTGGTCGCTCTGTCACAAGGAAATGCTGCATCGCGCAAAGAGAGATGGGAAGTGTTAACATTGTGATCAGGTTTTTAAGGAGAGAAGTCAGCTAAATAAACCGATAAGTTAGGAGTAGATGAGAAAAGCAACTCAATACTGAAACAATTTACTGTCTCGAGTATTTCTGCTGGGAGTTCTTTCCGAGAAAGGCCTGCAGAACCTGCGTGAGGGGGAAGGTCCCTGTTCCTTCTGCTAACGTATCATGGTGAGAAAAAAAGAAAAGAAAAAAAAATCCTGTATGTGAAGATTCTTTATGAGAGATCTTCTGCTAGCATGCTCAGAACCGGGCTGCCTATCCACTCCTGCCTAAATGGCCCCTAAGGTCACATCACCCTCCACTTGGTCCTATTTTGGAATCTTCAGTGTACTTTGCCTGCCTGTGTCCTGCTTTTTGGCCTTTGGCATCTAGTCTGAGGCTATTTTTCCACACACACCACTACTAGTTCCATCCCATTGCTATACACTTCCCTTGATCTCTTTGGTGAATTATTCAATGTTTATTTGCTATTTGATCTTGGCTGATTGTATCATAGTAACAGAGGACTGTTTGTGATGGCTATCATGTGAACCCGCTTCAAGAGAGTACGTCTGTAAATCACGCTGGCTTCTTAGGTAATGTTATGCCCTCTAGAGCAATAAGCCTATTCAATAACATCCTATCTTCATTTTATACCGCGATTAGAGCAATTTAGCTCTGTTCATTGTAAGCTTGCTGTTGTACTGATTGCCAGAAAACACAAGTATTTCACAACCTCCACAACCACTTCCCCAAAAACATACGCTTATCCATGATATTAAGGGCTTGTCTACATAAACATTTAGCTCACGGTAAGCTGGGGTGTAGACCTACCTTGCACTAGGGTGCCGCACACTTTGTGTCCATGCGGACCCTGCTGCTGGGTAGTAACAGTTCCCTAGCGTGCATTAACCTACTCCTCTCTTAAAGCAGGGTACATCAGAGTGCACTAGGGACCTGTTAGTGGGCGGCAGCAGGGTCCACACGGGCAGGCTAGTGTGGGGTACTATTACACCCCAGCTGTGAGCTCATCAAATCCTATGAGGTAAGCAGGATTCCCAGGGTCAGTACTTTGATTGTAAGCTCTTTGGGACAGGGACTGTCTTGCTGTGTGGAGTTTGTACAGAGCCTAGGACAACAGGGTCCTGGTCCAAAAATGGGTCTTTGTAATAATAGTAGTATTGGGATGTTGTGACATACCAGTGCACAATCCAGACTAATGAGTAGCTGTGTCACACCTACCTTGTGACCTGGGGGGCCCTTTACAATGCCTGGCTGCACTAGCCTTCAACCTGGCCGGCTCACAAACAGCCGCCAGCATGTAAGTCACTCCCAGCTATGTCTGTGACCTGCTGCCAGACAGTCACACCTTGGCTCTTACCAACCTTAAAGATTACCACAGGGTGACCCAAACACACTTTCAGATTTCCCCCCAGAAATATATGTCCTGTACTGCCCAGTCCTCTCTTGGACATTACAAATATATTGAGTCCGTTACTCCTCTAAAGGAATAATAGACACACAACTTGTTACCTCAAATGCACTTACCCAGACACTTCAACTTCAACACGCTGGATTAGCTAAAACAGTAAAACAAATGTATTAACTAGCTTACGTACCCATACCATTGGCACTTATAACTAAGGCTGAGATTTTGTCACGGACACTTGTAGTAAAAGTCACGGACAGGTCATGGGCAGTAAAGAAAAATTCACAGAAGCCCGTGACCTGTCCCTGACTTTTACTAAAAATATCCATGATAAAATGGGAAGGGGCTGGGCAGCTGCACCCGTGGGGGCTCAGAGCTCCAGGGTCCTCCTGCCCCCCATGGGGGAGGGGAGCTGCCGGGGATGCCCTGCCCCCTCCCCATGATGGCCGGGGAACTTGGGAGCCCACTGCCTCAGGCTGTGGGGGTACCTCACAGCTCCCTGCCGCTGTGGGAGGCGGCAGGACCCTGCAGCTCCCAGCCACTGGGGCTGAAGTCACAGAGGTCTTTGGAAGCCACGGATTCTGTCACTTCCATGACAAAATCGCAGCCTTACTTATAACACCTTAAGGGAGACTATATGGCATGAATATCTGACACCCTGCTGATACTTTCTCAGGTGGAGCCTCTCCTTAAATGTAATCCGCACAGCTATTGATGGCTTGCTTGCTTTCTCCTCCTTCTTTACCGATTAGTTGCTTGCTTGCTCACTAACCCTTCAAATCTTCTATGCTTTTGGTTCTCTCATCACTGGTCAGCGCTAATGGCACTCCATATATTACCCTCTTTATTTCAGTCAAATACGTCAGTAGCGGGCAATTTATTTTACCTTTCCCTAGCATTTTAGTTTTTAGCCATTTATCAGCTTGCTCTTTGTTTCTACATTCAACTAAAAGATCCGCATCTTGCAGCCTCCTAGCTCTTACCATAGCCCCTATGCTTGTTTTAATCCAGTCAGCTACTTTGACAGGGTTATCTCCTCATCTCATTTCTCTGGCTAGGGATTTTACATCATCATCATTTTGGTGCATTTCCTTTCTCAGCTTTGGTTGTTTGCTGAGATCATCATCTGATTCTGCTCTTTTCTCCCCGCACCCTCCTTTGTACACATTCTCCCCCTCTAATAGACTCTTCTTCAGTTTCCAGAATGACTTCATTTGGGGGTCAGAAAAATCCTCTTTCTCGCCTAGCCTAGACTCTCCTCCAGGTGCAGCCTGTGAAAGGGTTAATTGGCCCTCTCTCTCTACTCAGGCATTGTGTGCAGTAGGCACGCCATCACAGGGTGGAAGCTCTCAGAGGAGCATACAGCTACCACCAGAAGTGGGATCTGTGATTTGATAGGTGGCACATTTCCCTTGGAGTCAGCCTGAACAAAACTGGTATCAAACAACACTAAGGCCAGGTCTACAATAAAAAGTTAGATCGACCCAGCCATGTCACTCAGGGATGTGAAAAATCCACCCCCGAGCAACATAGTTAAGCCAATCTAACCCCCAGTGTAGACAGGGCTAGGTTGATGGAAGAACCCCTCCTGTCACTGTGGTATCTACACTGAAGAGCTGCATCTGTGCTGCTGTAGCAGTAAAAAGCCAGGTCTACACTACAGACCTATATCGGTATAACTACATCGCTCAGGGGTGTGAAAAATCCACACCCTTGAGCAACGTAGTTATACTGACCGAACCTCCTGTGTAGACAGTGCTATGTCGACAGGAGGAGGATTATAGACTCAGACTTTAAGGTCAAAAGGAACCATCATGATCATCTAGCCTGGCACCCTGCACATTACAGGCCGCAGAACCTCACTCACCCACTCCGGAAACAGACCCCTAATCTCTGGCTGAGTTACTGAAGTCCTGACATCATGATTTAAAGACTTCAAGTTACAGAGAATCCACCATTTACTCTAGTTTAAATCTGCAAGTGACCCGTGCCCCACGCTGCAGAGGAAGGCAAAAAAAACCCCAGGGTCTCTGCCAATCTGACTTAGGGGAAAATTCCTTCCTGACCCCAAATATGGCTATCAGTTAGACCCTGAGCATGTGGCCAAGACCCACCAGCTAGACACCTGGGAAAGAATTCTCTGTAGTAACTCAGAGCCCTCCCCATCTAGTGTCCCACCACCAGCTGTTGGAGATATTTGCTGCTAGCAGTCACAGATCGCCTACGTGCCACTGTAGGCAGTCCCGTCATACCATCCCCTCCATAAACGTATCAAGCTCCGTCTTGAAGCCAGTTCGTTTTTTTGCCCCCACTGCTCCCCTTGGAAGGCTGTTCCAGAAGCTCTCCTGTCGTGACACTCTACAGTGGTGCCGTGCTGCTGTAGCACTGTCTGTGAAGACAAGCCCTAAGTGCAGACACAGCCTGAGATGGGCACTATGGATCCCTTTTACCATCGCTGAAATGCAGCCTCCTCCTGCGCAGCTGGAGGTGCTCTCCGGGGGAGAAGCCACAAGATTTAGTTCCTGGCCCTTGTGGGGATTAGATTCCAGAGCCCTTTTACAAGGGGCCTGCTGTTAACTCCAGTGCCCTGGGCACATTCTAACTCAGCTGGCTGCATTCCAGCTATCTAAATTCTTCCCATTAAATCCCATATGGAGCTCCTCTTCTAGCTCTACGTAGTTTTGTTAGTTACTGCCAAACAGCTGAAGCATTTCACCCCACATGTAGCTGCATTTTAGTGGTGGGCAGAGCACTCCATGTGTTACCTACAGCACTTTCAGCTTTCTGGAGGAGAAGTGCTGGTATAAGGGCAGTTGGTTCAGGCAGCCACAAGCCACACAGGGAATAGTGTTCAGTGTCTGTTTACTTCATGATCAGACCCTACAGAAGGTGTTAAGACAGTGCCCTCTGATTTCAGGGCTTTATACAGAGGAGTGCTTTTGGCCTCCTGATCACAACAGAGCTCTCCAGGGACTATTTCAGAAGATTTGCCTTGCAAAGTCCCTTTTACCAGCAGGTAGTAAGCCACACACGTCTCCACACCACCACAACGGTCCCTATTCTCAAGGCTTGCGTATGAGTGTGTGCAGGCAGGTTGAAAATTAGGTCAGACAAGAGGACAGCCAAGCTATAAAGGGGTTTTGGAAAGGTGCTTCAGAGCTATAGACTGCTTTTCTGCCTTCTGAATCGGTCTCTATGGTTGATTCCTGTTGGGAACATGGGTACAAGAGGGTCAAAGTATTTTATCTCTTCCCTGTGACCTAACCTCAAACAGCCAGCTAAACAACTTCTCCACATTCCAAGTCAAATGTTCTGCTGGTGTAACTTGGCACAGCTCTATTCAAGTCAGGGGGGAGGGATAGCTCAGGGGTTTGAGCATTGGCCTGCTAAACCCAGGGTTGTGAGTTCAATCCTTGAGGGGGCCATTTAGGGATCTGGGACAAAAAATCTGTCTGGGGATTGGTCCTGCTTTGAGCAGGGGGTTGGACTAGAACTTCTTGAGGTCCCTTCCCAACCCTGGTATTCTGTGAATTTTCTATGAGTAGTGCTATACACTGGCAGAGAATTTGCACTTCTGGCTCTAATTGGTGCTTTGAAATTCTACAACATCAGACTAAGGACTGGCACAATTCCAATGTCCTAATCATTGTCTATGGCACTCCTTACAGCCCTCAAGACCCATTGCATTCAAGCAGCCATTTCACACTGCTGTCTTTCCTCTGATAGAGTTGTTTACTGTTGCTTGATTTACCCTCTGAGCACAACAAAGAGATCCATCTACTTAAGTGATTCAATCAGCTGTGCTTCATTCTAAGGCTTTAAACAAGGATCCTGAGACTCCTTGGCAAACACAATGTAGTAGGAAGGAAGCGGGTGAACCCAAAATACCCCTGGGAAGGCAAGCAAGTCACCAAATAGGCAGACAGCTGTGCACACCCAGAACACCCCTGGGGTGCTGAGTGATATTCCCTCCCAGCAATTTCTGGTGGGAGGTTAGTGTCCAACCCAGGTGTCCGTGATTATTGTTTTGGGCTGGTCCAAATATTTTCTCTTGCCCTTCAGCACCATGGCCAGAGCATAAGGAAAAGAAGAAAGAGACCCGTACAGGATTGCACAGACCTGAGAAGAGAGAAAGGTGTCCATCTGTAACTGTACTGTAGACCCTTGGTTTTCAAATTGGGGGCATGACCAGGTTATCAGGGGGACCTGAGGAGTTACTTTATCAACATTATTTTGAAGAAACAAGAAAAAAGTAAGAATTCCTCTCACTAACAGTCTCCCACGTCAGCTCGTGCTGCTGCTACCAGGCTGGAAGAACAAGAAGGATGAAGAAACACCCTGCCCAGCTCATGTCCCAGCCAGGGGATGCTTGCAGGCCAGGAAGCAGTGGGTTGGTCTAGCTGGGATGGGCTCTTGGACCCCAGGCATCTGCAAAATTATTGTTTCTTAGAACAGGGCCACCCATGGGAAAAGAGTCTCTCAAGGGATGCACAGCAAAAAGAAAACACACATTTGGGAACCTCTACTGTGGAGTATTTGGCTGGATTCCCTCCCCTCCTTCCTTGAGCAGAAGCCTTAGAACATAAGGGTCCTGTCCAACACCTATTAAAAAGTCAATGGAAAGATATCAATGGAAGTTGGATGGGGCTACATACTACATCAATTCAGGGTCAGAGTTAAGGTGGTTTGGGTGATGGTCATTGAGAATGTTTGTTTGATGGTCTGTGTGCAGGGATCAAGTGTTAAGATTAGTGCCAAAATAGTTTCTGTAACCTTAGTTTGCACTTTCCATGCTTTTATATATTTTGAGTTTTTAAGAAGGTGCTTAATATCCCCTCTTGAATTGCACATAGCAACCACCGTCATTTAACAAAGTTTATTTAATTTCCTAGAATTTTTTAAAAGGATATTTTATTTTGAATGCTACTAAAAGTTGTCTTCAAGTGTAAATTGGATGTGATAGGCCCTATATAATCTATAGGTTCTGCATATACTATAGCCCTGCTGCATTTTACAAACATTTGTCAACAAATCCATTTAACAAACAACATTGCAATGTAAATAGACAACTATTTGTCAATTCCAGTACATTAATTCTGTATTTTTCAGTGCTGTAAGTTTGGTGAGAACATGCTACATTATTCATATATAACAAAGTGATTTAATCTCTGCTTTAAAGTGCAAGTCTCACCCCAGCCTTAATGATGCAGCTCCTGTGATGCCTCCACAATGTAGCAAGGAAAGCTGACTGTGGGGTTAATTAAAAAAAATAAAATATCAGCATTTAGGTTGAAGCAGAAAAGTCATTTTGTGCATGTGCTCATGCATGCCCATTTTAAAGCCACTGACTGCTGAAAATTGATCCTTCCCCATATTGTGGTATTCCCTTTCTAATCCCGCCTACTCACATTTCCTTTTAGAAATCTTTCAACCCTTACATATTAGCTAATCCTGGTGTCAACTACTATAGCCATGCTATAATTTACAGCTGCAAGAGGCACAGAAATATATTACTGGATAAAATTGTCATAGCTGATACTACAGTATGAACCTCCCGAACTTTACTCCTGCACACACACACACACACCTGGGAATATGAATCGTTGCTGTTCACACTTATCCCAGGTACCTGTCAGTTTAGGAGAATGAATTTTGCAGCTGTAAACAAAGAGGCAATGTAACCTCCAGCAAATCCTCCATGAACCCCAGCATGGGAACTGCTGCTCTCATATATTGCTGGAATCATGCCATGTTTCTCGACACAGCATAAGTGTGTTATGGACTCTGTGCATCAACTCTTCCAAATCAAATCTCTCAATGTTAGTCAGCAATGGCTGTTCCCATCTAAGACGCAGACGGTTTTGCATAGGATAGTGATGTTGCTATCCATTTTTCCTTAACAGGCACTCACCTTTGGTATGCAGTTGAAATCAAGCACCAAAATATAGGGCTATTACTAAACATAAGGCATTACTAACCTTGATGCACTGTTATCTGAATTGCATTATTCTATAACATATGTGAGGACAAGTCCAAAGTATGGAACCCATATCGCATTTAAATTCTTTATACTTCCATTCACTGCCATCTATAAATTCACACCGCTCTAGGCTAGCCAGCAACCAATGTACACGGGGGAAGATTTTTTGTATGGGCCAGGCCTCCTGCTGACACAGGGAGGCATAAATTTAGGCTTGGCAGGATTCGATTTTTATTGCTAAATGTTGATTTCACTGTATGCACACAAACCAATGAAAAACTATTTCCATCAACAATAATCAAAATATATAGATAAGCAGTATTGTCTGCCTAAGAGCTTAGAGTTTGATTTAAGGATATTTGCTCTGTATTTTTTTGACAGATGATGTTGACAATTTGTGTTTTAATTGTTATCAAGCTTTACTAGTGGAATCTCAGTGTCGTTAAATAATTATGATGTGACTCTCCTTACGGTCTGACCCCACCCATATTTTTCCACAACTCTGAAAATTTAAAATCGATCAAAAAAATAAAAAAATGCTTCAAGCCTATAATTTTGCATAGCAGTGCTAAATCAATCCACGTCCTAGCCAAGGTTTTAATTTAGCCTCTTTAGTCAGCTGAGGGGATCTTAACCTGTCACCCCATTGTCCCACTAAACATATTATACACCTCTACCCCGATATAACACGACCCGATATAACACGAATTCGGATAGAACGCGGTAAATCAGCGCTCCGGAGGGGCGAGGCTGCGCACTCCAGTGGATCAAAGCAAGTTCGATACAACGCGGTTTCACCTATAATGCAGTAAGATTTTTTGGCTCCCGAGAACAGCGTTATATCGGGGTAGAGGTGTATTTAAATTCTCTTCCCATATTAATATTAAGCTATTTACACTGGAAGTTAGACATGCCCACTTCATCTAAAACATTATGGAAGACACAGAGATGTGGGTGGGTGTAGCCAAAGCTACTCATTTGGGGAGGAGGGGAAGGGATGTAGAGGGGAAAATGAGGAAATAAGAATTAGTGCCTTATTCTACTAAAACGCATTCATCAAGAAATGGAACAAGCAGCATTCTTTCCCAGTAACACCCTCAGCATGAGAGGTGGCTGGTAAATTGCTGGCAGCTCGCTTTAAAAGGCAACAAGAGCAACAACTTATCCCATTTAATCATTCAGCTTCAGAAGCACAATTTACTAACCCTCTGGCTATCAGTAGCACATTATGGCTTTTTTAAGGCTTTGCATGGACATGAACGTGATGCTTCAACTGCTCGGAGTCAGGAATTTTTAATTAAACTGGAAATTCCACAACTATCATAAGATGAAAGGCCCAGTTAGAACCTCTTCCAAGTGCCAAGGGAAAAACAGGTACAATAATGTTCTGGACAGCTTTTTCGGTGCAATGCACGTGAGGCAGTGGATGTGGTATACGGCTGTGCATGCATGCAATGCAGCGAACATGGGATAGGGTAGTGCATGAGATGCAATGGCTTATTTCCACATTAATGTAGCAAATGAAGTAGTGACACTTGCCCGTTCTTGTGCATGCTCATCTTTCAGAAATGGCTTTAAAATCTATTAAGTAAAAAGGCCAATTTTTTTTTACCAATTCATTTTGCAATTTGATTTCATATCCCTGAAATTTAAATTTTTCACAACATTCTTGGCAGTGACATATGCAAAAAAGCCTCTTGTATGAAAAGCCACACTCGGGGATAGTTAAAAAAAAAAAAAAGCTGGAGGAGGTGCCAGTCACTGTTGCTTCCCCTGTTGATTCAGTATAGGGGTGGGAGATAATTCTATTCCCATCTCTGCCCGCACAGACCTTAATACTTTGTACCTATATAACACTTCACAAACATGTAACTGTTCCTTATAACATCCCACTGTGTAGGTAACTGCTATCGACTCCTTTTTTTAACTGATGGAGGGTCAGAGATGTGGTGACATCCCCAACGTCAAAAAAGTCACTGTCACAACCAGGGTTACTGCCAAGGAACAAGATTTCCCGAAATGATTAGTGATTTAGGATATCCAACTTGAGGCACCTGAGGAACCTGATTTTCAGAAAGTGCTGTGCACTTCCAGCCCCCTGTGAAAATCAGGCCCCTTTCAGGTGTCTCACTTGGGCACCCTAAGGCTGAGGTAACCAAAAATCACATCATTTAAAAAAAAAATCTTGATCAAGATCACGACTGCTAGATCTCTACTGTTATTTAAAGAACTAGTTTTCTACAGTAATTCCTCAATATCGCTGTTGCAAGCTGTACTGTTTTCACTCATTACTCTAGAATATTGTAGTGCCTTTCATAAGGACTAACCACTGGACCACAGTGCCACCCAGTGGCCCCATTCTAGGCCAAAATTTTCCAGAGTGGCTACTAATTCTGGGTACCTCAATTTTGGGTTCCTACCTTGCGACACCTGGGCCTGATGGTCAGAGATGCAGAGCTGCTCCAGCTGCCACTGACTTCTATCAGAGCTGCAAGTGCTCAGCACCTCTGACAATGACACCCCAGGCATATCACAGTTCAACACCCCAAAATGGAGGCACCCAGGATTAGTAGCCACTTTTGAAAGTTTAGGCCATAGTCTCTCTTTTGGAAAGTGGCAAGAATTCTGTCCCTGGCACAGACACAAGAGAGAACTACCACAGCTTCCCCATAGGCTCGATCTTTAAGCACTCGTCAAACGTAGGATTAATGTCATGTTCAGATCCTACCAACCATAACTAGTGAAGTGTGGATGCTCCTACAGAGGGCACCATCAGCAACCTCCACGCAACAGCCCAGAAAGACAGAGAACCCTACAAGTCTCTCAACTTGACCTACTTGTTTCCCTTCTATAACTTGGAAGAAGGTGGAATTGACCCAGGAATAACGAACCAATACAAGGGATGTAGTGACATGCTTATGGTCAATGGTAGGACTGCACCTGTATTACCTGAGTGGGTGGTTTGGGGATTACTTCCCATACAATCTACCACTTACTGGTGCAGAATCCAAGCTTCCATTAAAAAGAATTAAGTTTCTTGTCTTTATGCTCGTGAAGAAACCTAAGTGTGAACAGAATACAGCACGACACTAGACAGCCTGAAACAATAGTGCTGAAGAGCGTGAACTACCCCTTTCATCACAAAACAGTGTTACTCTGAATCCCTGGGGTAGCAATTTAGATGTCAGCAAGGTAGTTAACTACTGAAACATCAGTAACACATTTGTGTTGTGGGGGATATTGTGTCAGGGAGGCTGAGGGGTGGAAAGTTGCTGTCAACAGTTGTGAGGTGGTGTGACTGTGCACTCACCTCTCGTGAGTGCCTTCTGTAGGCTGCATGTAATCCTGCACTCTCCTTTCCTGGTGCCCCCTGTTGCTCTTGTCAGGTGGGTCTTCACTGGCTCGGCCCTCTGGTCGAATCTCCCACAGTCAACATGCACGAACAAACAAACCCCTTCCAGGGTAACAAAAGTCCAACAGGGCCTATCACTGCGCCCATGTTGGTATCTTTAGCCCGGTCTTTGGGCTCAGTTCTCAGCCCTTTCTGGGCTTGTTTTAAGTCCATGTCTGTGATGGTATAGAGCAGTGCCCCCTTTCTCCCTGGAGATGCTAAGTCCTGAGCAGCTCTCACTGGGCCTCTAAAAAGCCTTATCCCCTTCTCGGGGCTTTGGCTACACACATGGAAGACTGGGGCCAGCCCACTACCCCATGTCCTGACCCAGGGACCCTACAAATAGCAGCCATGTGCTGCTTCCTGCACAAATTGCTGCTGTTATTCTCTGGGCCACTTCCCACGTAGCCCCTTCCTCTTTTTGGGTTCTCTGTCTGTTCCCTGTTTAAGCAGGGTCTCTCCCAGACCTCCTTGCCTGGAGAGTTTCGCAGTCTCTGTTTTGATTTCTCAGGGTCTCCTCTCAGGCCTCTGCCTAGAGAGCTTGTGACAGTCCTGTCCCTGCTTGAGCAAGGTTTCTCCCCAGTCTCTCTACCTGTGGCATTTTACAGCCCCTTACGCCTTCTTCACTCTCCTAGTCTCAGCCAGCAACTAATCTGCTCAACCCCTGCAGCTCCTTTTAACTGGGCCTACTGTGCTCTGATTGGCTGCTTCCCTGCAGCCTTTCTAGGCAGGTTGGAGGACCCACTTTCATTGCTCCTTTTCCTGGGGCAGGGTGTGGTAGGACCACCAGGCCTCCAGCAGGGGGCCTCAAAGGGCCTGGTACACAGAAGGGGAACATCACAGGTGGGGAACATTCATTCTGCCCCATCCCTCACAAAAAACAACAATGTTGTCACCACTCCCAGGACACAAGGGGGGAAAGGAAGGAAGGAAGGAAGAGATGCATCCTTTTCTACGAGCCACTGACAGCTTCTACAACTCAGTTATGTTGTCCGCTCAAAACTCTGTAGCAAACTGAAAATTTGGGGACAGCATAAGGTAAATTCAATTGAACATCAACATAAATAAAAGAAGGGATATTTGCAGTAGGAGAATTAGTCCTTTTCATTTTTAATTTAATAGAAACCTCCATTTTTTAAATTCTCTGAATCTGCCACGGAATTTCCAATTTGCTGGAGAATTTATCTTGCCTCAGAGCATACAGGGCCTTAACCAATGCTGCCAGAGTTAGAAGGGGGAAAACCCAGTAATTTTCAGAGGGTTGTATAACAGGACATTCTAACGCATGTGAGAAACACATGATACAAACCATCCCTCCAGCCCCAGGCTGTGGTACCTTCTATACTTAGTAGCCTTGCTGGATACCTGGGCATGATCTCAGCTTCTCACAAGCCAGGCCTGGAGTCAGCAAAGTCTCTGTGCCAGTGCCAGTTGCTGATCCAGTTGGTCAGCCTGCACTGACTTACACTGACAGTAAATCTTAGCTGTCAGGGCAACAGGCAAAAACATTTCAGATAGCAGTGTGGCTTTTAGGGTGATCTCTGCCACTGACTCACTGTGTGACCTTTGGCAAGTCACCTAAGTTTAAGAGGTACCAGCCTGTGGTTTTGGAGCAGATGGCTCCAAGTTTTATCCTTGAGCAGGAGCACTTCTCCTCATTCTTGCTCAGAGAGGAAAGTTTGCTCTGAATTCAGCTGCTCCTCTCTCCAGTAAGCCCCTATACAAACATACTGTTTGTTCTTTTGTCAGAGAGTAATTTAATTTTGTTTATGCTTCTCTACTTGCTGTATAAATTATTCCAGGCAAAGGGTTAACCCCCTCATTCTTCCAGAGTTACTCCTGGGTGAATTCTGTGCCACTGCACAAGCCCAAAACTAATGTCCCCTTCAGATTTCCCCCCCCCCTGCAGAATAATTGATTCTGACAGGGAGGCGAAGGGAAGCCGTGAGAGGGGTCATGTTGCAATTACACCTTTTGCCCAGCAGGAGGCGATGTGGCACCAGAAGAGAGGGCAGCTGGCTCACAGACCAGAGCAGCCAGCCACGGAGAGAGAGGGGGCAGAGGCTACCTTCCTCAGAGCACCTTGCCCACAGGGCCAGGGGAGGAGGCACGGGTTATGGTGGGGACAGACAGAGTGGGGCACAAGGCTGCTGCAGGGGTCACACAGACTGGGGTTCAGAAGAGCTGGGAGGGGGGGGGGGTAGACAGGCAGGGGCATAGGAGCTAGTGAGGTGACAACATTGAGCCAGGGGCTGAATGGGAGTGGTGGTGCAGGGCCACCTGGGGATGGGTGTGTGTGCAGGGACCCAGGGGCAGATATGTCTGGCTGAATGCAGAGTGAGGGGGCAGGGACACACGGGGATGGGGCAGATGTGCCTGAATGAATGGGAGAGGCTAGGGGTCAGCCAAGGCTCGGCCTGGAGGAGGCTCCCCAACAATTCCCCCCTCCCCCCCGCAAAAAAACCCAACCTGTTCCACATTTCTCCTACCCCCACCCAACAACCCTCAGCTTCACTCCCAGGCTCTTTCCCAGCAATTACTTCCCTGTCTTTCAGCTCCTTTGTTACCCTTGACTCCCCCAAGCCATTGCACTGCTTCTGAGGGGTGCAGGAAATACATTTCTGTATAGTGGTTTAAATGAATGATTACTTAAAGTTCTGTATTAATATGCCCAGTAAGGAATCTATTTATCCAAAAACATTTCCTGAATCTTTTTTGTTGCCTGTATTGTTAGACACAGTTGCTGACAGGTATTTTGAAATAAATTCCCAAAGTAATTGAAACTGGCATGATTATATGGTGTTATTGTGATAAATAAAATATGCTGAATTTTTGTTTGGTGCAGAATTCCCCCAGGAGTACAGAATTGATGTCACATGTTTTTGAAGGTGGATCACTGTCAGGCTAAATTCCTCCCAGGTTTCTTATGAGTAAAAAATGTAATAGTCACAGCACTATGGGAATTAAAGAGAGGTTTATTATTAGCTCTAAGACTTAAAACTAAAGAGTGATTAAGGAAGTCACAGTAGCTGTATGAAAACCAGGAGTGAGAACTATATAAACTAATTACAGAAAGGTGCCTAGTACAATGAGGCCCCAACCCCTGACGGGCCCTTTGCTCCTCCCCTGACCCTACTGCTGGTTCTAGCATAGCAAACTCCTTCTCCCCTCCTGCCCCCCCCCCCACCCCCACCCCCACCCGCAGTCTGTGAGGATGGAACAGGATCCAAAGGAGGAGCAAACTGTGGAACTGTGTGACTTTAAAAGAGAACTGCAGGCTGTCAGACTGAAAGAAGGGAAGCGGAGGCTGTAACGGTTTGTATTGTTGGTTATCATTTGAGTTGAAGCAGCAGATTAGCCAGCCTGTTTCCTGTCAGCCTGTGTACTGTGTCTGTGAGGGGAATAAAATAAACACCCAAACCACACTACTAACATAGCAGCACTCTGCAAACCCCTTCACCATAGCCAAACACCACAAAAACGTAGCAATGGGGGAAGCTCTAAAGGTTTGGAAAGAGAATGCCCTTCTGAAGCTACAGAAACCATGACCCTCTGTCCCCATATAGACTCCCTCCACCCAGCATGCCTTGCAACAGCACTTTTCTCAGCAACCCCCACCCACTACTTGGGTTCTGTCTTCTTGCAGGGAGAAACAATGACCTGCTACCCCTGTTTAGTGTCTTTGGTGGACATGCAGGCTATGAGGAGCATACACTCCCGCCCCCCCAGGGGAATAATACAGAGAAGCCTTCCCCCTTGGACCTTCTGATGCACCCTCTGCTTCTCCTGTGATCAAAGTAGCCTCCTTCCTATGTGGGCCCACTGGTGCTTCTTCCTGCCTGGTGTATAAAGTAGCAGGGCCTGGTGAGCTCCAGCAGCCCTGACATCCCAAATCCTGTGAGGTGCCAGGATCCTGACAAGTATAGGAAAGAAAGAACGGACCCCAGTGCCCCGAGTCCTCTTGATACCCAAATGAATAGCATACCCTGTTACAGCTCCCCATAAACTGAAATAAGGATGGGATGAGTGTGATAGGACTGCCAAGAAAAATAGCAGAAAATAGTCTTTGCTTTTGAGGAATACCCAGGTTATGGCTGGAGTAGAAAGAGGCCCAGATGCGAACAGCAGATCCAACCTCCCCCTTCGGGGAAGCTCAGACCGAGAGGCAAGACTTCGGACAGCCTCTCATTTTGTTAAAGGAATCTATTCATACAGTCAGTGTCTTGCATAACGCTCATCCAAATTCTGCTCTGAGGTACACTGACATCACTCTCACTGAAGTCAATGGGAGATGCATCAGAACAAGGCCCTCTCTTTGTCCCACCATGTTTTTTTAACTAGGCTGGGGGTATGTCTACACGGGCAAGTTTCTGTGCCACAAGTTACACCACTTTTATTAAAACACTGGAATTAAACCGCTGTTGCGTGTCCAAACTATGCTCCTTGTGACGCTGGAGTGCATCCACATTAGCAGCTCTTGCAATGGCAAAGACAGCAGTGCATTGTGGTCGCTATCCCACTGTGCAACTGGCCGCAGGGTGCTTTGGGAAGGGTTTGCAGTGCCTCATGGGGCAGGCACAGCGTCACATGACACAGGTTTCCTAATCCCATTGTTCCATGGGCATCCTACTACATTGCCAGCTGCTTTTCAACTGAAGGGGGCGGAGGGGAAGTGTGTATGTGACAGGGAGTGTGTGTGTGTGTGTATGGATGGAGGGGGGGAGAGAGAGAGTGTGTTTTGTGGGACAGAGTGCGTCTCAACATGCTGTCTTGTAACGTCAGACAGTGGCAGGAAGCAACCAGTCCTGAGGCAGGGAGAGGGGGAAACCTAGACATCAGCCCCCGCCTCCCTCCCTAGGCTCTCTGCACAGCTCTCTCGCTCTCTCTCTCTCTGACTGACACACACACACACACACACACACACACCCACACACCCCTCTGTTCAACAGCACAAGCATTCCACATTAATGGTTTGCTTTGTGGCCGGGAGCAGATCAGCACAGCACGCAACAGCTGCCAGAAACAGTGGTTTGAAAGGGGAGGGGCGCATGTCTCCAGGGCAGCTGAGTTCAAACCAATGAGCAGAGCAGTCACATAAGGCATTATGGGACAGCTCCAGAGGACAATGACAGCGCAGAAAGCAATCAAGTGTCTACTCTGGCACTAGAGCGCTGGAGCCTCTGTGCAAACAGCCTGACCACTCTCGTCGAGGTGGTTTTTTGCAGTGCTGCAACTGAGGAGTTTCTGCGCACCAAGTGGCTTGGCAGTGTGTACACGTTCGCAGTTTGAGTGCAAAAAGCTGTTTTACTAGGCAGAAACTGCCTGTGGAGACAAGCCCTGTGACACCATCTTCTGTCCAAATTAAGCAAAGGGGGTTGAGCTGTATCCACAGAACAGCTTTTTCCACAACATAGCACCAATGAAGTTAAGGTATCCCCAGCTACCTGTTTCCTAACCGCATTCTGGCAAAGTTGCAGACAGGATAGTGCCATGACGACAAGCACAAAGATGAATGTAGGGCAATATGTGATGGGACATCCTCCTGTGTTGGGAGGGAAGGAGGAGAGCTGATCAGACTGATTACATAGGCAGAGTTCTATCTACATAGCAGAATCATAGAATATCAGGGTTGGAAGGGACCTCAGGAGATCATCTAGTCCAACCCCCTGCTCAAAGCAGGACCAATCCCCAACTAAATCATCCCAGCCAGGGCTTCGTCAAACCTGGCCATAAAAACCTCTAAGGAAGGAGATTCCACCACCTCCCTAGGTAACCCATTCCAGCACTTCACCACTCTCCTAGTGAAAAAGTTTTTCCTAATATCCAACCTAAACCTTCCCCATTGCAACTTGAGACCATTACTCCTTGTTCTGTCATCTGGTACCACTGAGAACAGTCTAGATCCATCCTCTTTAGAACCCCCTTTCAGGTAGTTGAAAGCAGCTATCAAATCCCCCCTCATTCTTCTCTTCTGCAGACTAAATAAACCCAGTTCCCTCAGCCTCTCCTCATAAGTCACGTGCTCCAGCCCCCTAATCATTTTTGCTGCCCTCTGCTGGACTCTTTCCAATTTTTCCACATCCTTCTTGTAGCATGGGGCCCCAAACTGGACACAGTACTCCAGATGTGGCCTCACCAATGCACAGGGCCGGCTCCAGGTTTTTTGCCGCCCCAAGCAAAAAACAAAACAAAAACATGGAGTGCCGCCCCTTGAAAAGAGCTGCCCCCAAAGGGCCAGAATGCCGCCCCTTGAGAAGTGCCGCCCCAAGCACATGCTTGGAACGCTGGTGCCTAGAGCCGGCCCTGCCAATGCAGAATAGAGGGGAACGATCACATCCCTCGAACTGCTGGCAATGCTCCTACTTATACAGCCCAAAATGCCATTAGCCTTCTTGGCAACACGGGCACGCTGTTGACTCATATCCAGCTTCTTGTCCACTGTAACCCCTAGGTCCTTTTCTGCACAACTGCTGCCTAGCCACTCGGTCCCTAGTCTGTAGCAGTGCATGGGATTCTTCCATCCTAACTGCAGGACTCTGCACTTGTCCTTGTTGAACCTCATCAGATTTCTTTTGGCCCAATCCTCTAATTTGTCTAGGTCCCTCTGTATCCTATCCCTACCCTCCAGCGTATCTACCACTTCTCCCAGTTTAGTGTCATCTGCAAACTTGCTGAGGGTGGAATCCATGCCATCCTCCAGATCATTAATGAAGATATTGAACAAAACCAACCCCAGGACCGACCCTTGAGGCACTGTGCTTGATACCGGCTGCCAACTAGACATGGAGACATTGATCACTGCCCGTTGGAGCCGATGATCTAGCCAGCTTTCTATCCACCTTATAGTCCATTCCTCCAATCCATACTTCTTTAACTTGCTGGCAAGAATACTGTGGGAGACCGTAGCAAAAGCTTTGCTGAAGTCAAGGAATAACACGTCCACTGCTTTCCCCTCATCCACAGAGCCAGTTATCTTGTCATAGAAGGTGATTAGGTTAGTCAGGCATGACTTGCCCTTGGTGAATCCATGCTGAATGTTCCTGATCACTTTCCTCTCCTCTAAGTGCTTCAGAATTAATTTCTTGAGGACCTGCTCCATGATTTTTCCAGGGTCTGAGGTGAGACTGACTTGCCTGTAGTTCCCCAGATCCTCCTTTTTCCCTTTTTAAAAGATGGGCACTACATTAGTCTTTTTTCAGTCATCCTGGACCTCCCCCGATCGCCATGAGTTTTCAAAGATAATGGCAACTATGAGAAGGCAACTACGAGACTCATAGACTCATAGAATTTAAGATCAGAAGGGACCATTATGATCATCTAGTCTGACCTCCCGCATGATGCAGGCCACAAAAGCTGACCCACCCACTCCTGAAATAATTCTCTCCCTTGACTCAGCTGTTGAAGTCCCCAAATCTTGATTTAAAGACTTCAAGTTGCAGATAATCCTCCAGCAAGCGACCCCTGCCCCATGCTGCGGAGGAAGGCGAAAAACCTCCAGGGCCTCTGCCAATCTACCCTGGAGGAAAATTCCTTCCCGACCCCAAATATGGCGATCAGCTGCACCCCGAGCATGCGTGCAAGACTCTCCAGCCAGACACTCAGGAAAAAGACTTTCAATATCCCAACATTGACCATCGGTACTAATTACCAGTGGTGGCACATAATTGACCTATTGAGTAAATCAAGTTATCCTATCAAACCATTCCCTCCATAAACTTATCAAGCTTAATCTTAAAGCCGGAGAGGTCTTTCGCCCCCACTGTTTCCCTCGGTAGGCTGTTCCAGTATTTCACTCCTCTGATGGTTAGAAACCTTCGCCTAATTTCAAGCCTAAACTTCCCGACTGCCAATTTATATCCATTTGTTCTCGTGTCCACATTAGTACTGAGCTGAAATAATTCCTCTCCCTCCCTGGTATTTATCCCTCTGATATATTTAAAGAGAGCAATCATATCTCCCCTCAACCTTCTTTTGGTTAAGGAAAACAAACCGAGCTCCTCAAGTCTCCTTTCATACGACAGGCTTTCCATTCCTCGGATCATCCTAGTGGCCCTTCTTTGTACCCGTTCCAGTTTGAATTCATCCTTCTTAAACATGGGAGACCAGAACTGCACACAGTACTCCAAATGAGGTCTCACCAACGCCTTGTATAACGGGACTAGCACCTCCTTATCTCTACTAGAAATACCTCGCCTAATGCATCCCAAGACCGCATTAGCTTTTTTAACGGCCACATCACATTGCCGACTCATAGTCATCCTGCGATCAACCAGGACTCCGAGGTCCTTCTTCTCTTCCGTTACTTCCAACTGGTGCGTCCCCAGCTTATAACTAAAATTCTTGTTAGTCATCCCTAAATGCATAACCGTACACTTCTCACTATTAAATTTCATCCTATTACTAATACTCCAGTTTACAAGGTCATCCAAATCTCCCTGGAGGATATCCCGATCCTTCTCCGAATTGGCAATACCTCCCAACTTCGTGTCATCCGCAAACTTTATCAGTCCACTCCTACTTTTGGTTCCGAGGTCAGTAATAAATAGATTAAATAAAATTGGACCCAAAACCGAACCTTGAGGAACTCCACTGGTAACCTCCCTCCAACCCGACAGATCACCTTTCAGTACGACCCGCTGCAGTCTCCCCTTTAACCAGTTCTTTATCCACCTCTGGATTTTCATATCGATCCCCATCTTTTCCAATTTAACCAGTAATTCTTCATGCAGTACCGTATCAAACGCCTTACTGAAATCAAGGTATATTAGATCCACCGCATTTCCCTTGTCTAAAAAATCTGTTACTTTCTTAAAGAAGGAGATCAGGTTGGTTTGGCACAATCTACCTTTCGTAAAACCATGTTGTAATTTGCCCCAATTGCCCTTGACCTCAAGGTCCGTAACTACTCAGCTGAACAGCTGAACTCAAAGCCATGGTTGGCTGCTGTGGTTACTGAATAGTATCTAAGTTGTGTGTGGACACAATCCATGTTTAGAAACTTGGTTAGAAGTTGCAGGACCACATTTTCAAAAGAACTCAGCACTCAACAGCTCTCGGTTGGGCATCCAAATTAAGTGGTCCAATACTGAAGCAGCCCAACAGGAGCTGCTGGATGCTTGAGCATCTTTGAAAATCCAGCCCCAATGATGGGTGTTGCAGAAAGGGCCAAGTGAGTAGAATTTAGCCCATGTCTCTTTGTAGGCAGGGGGAATAAATCAAAGCACACAATGGCTGGAGAAGCAGGAAGATCTGGATCCAGGCTAGAAGACAGCTCTGTATTAGGCAGAGTCAAGGACTAAAGAGTAGTGAAACAGCATGTCAACGCAGGCTGCATTTTTCTTCTAAGAGAAAAGGAGAGTGCTGGAAGGCTTTTTCAGTAGAAGAAAAAAGTCTGTGTCCAACGGTTGTGAAACCCAAACCCCATCCATGCCAGCTCCTGTAAATGATGGGAAGTGATGAGTAATTGTTCCTGGACTGGGAGGAGAAAATAACCAGCTTCTTCAGGGTGATTAAAAAAAATCCATATGAAAACATGAACTCCCCAAACTAACCACATCTACAAATGACATTAAATTTGATGAGAGGCTTACGCAAAAGGGAGCCACTAGTCATATCCTGCAACCCCTACCCAGGCAATCTTCTAGTGGAGTCAATGGGAAGTTGTCCAAGTAAGGATTACAGGATTTGTCCCTAAGGAAGTGAAGGGTAGAAATTAACGGTTTGGGAGGCAGGGCTTGGAAAGACTGTCACAACAGAAAGCACCACCAGAAATCATCAAGTGGTTTAAAGTGATCACTTGAGGTTCATTCCCAGAAAAGTGTCAACAAACGGAAAGAAATTCAGAGAAAAGCAACAAAATGTGGAAAGAGTTGCAGGGAGGGAGTTATGATGAAAGATTAAAAAGGGCACAGGCAGAAGTTATGAAATTTTACCTATTGTCCAGCTTGCTGATTGCATTTTCATATGAGCAAGATCTGGTAATCCGTGGAAGTGGTGGAAGCTTCAGCACTTGAGTCACTTAAAACCAATTTTACCGGCATATTGCTGTGGGCCAGGGACCATGCCTTTCTCCACGTAACATTACATACAGCACTGAGCACATTGATGGTGGTCAATAATTATAACAGTTCTTACATTGGGAAGCATGATCAGACATTCAAAAAGGCAATCATTGCACTAGTCTTTATAAAGAAATAACTTTTACATGAATTATAAAGTAATCCATTAATTATTAAAAATATCATAGTCCCCTTTCCTTTATTAACAGCACTGAATTAGAGCAAATCTCCCAAAGCCAGAGAAGCAAAGCAGTTTTAGAATGACAGATCTCTAGATACTATGGTGATATATGCTTTAGAAATGAAGACATTTGTTTCCATAATACTTTTAATTTACATAGCGACTTAGGATCGCCTAGATCTCAAAGCACTTGTCTTACATTTCTAAGGTGGAATTTTTCAAAAACACTTAACTTTGACGTAACTCTGATCCCATTGAATTGAGGAAACAGAGTTAGGCCAATTCCAAGCACTTTTGAAAATCACAACTTGGAAATTTAAGAAAAAAAAGTGGCAGCTAGATGCATGACTCTCTTCAAAGTGCTAGAGAATTTGTCAGAAATTGATTGGATTTCCCACTGTCCCCTGACTTTCTGTGTTATATAAGGTCAAGTCACTTGCTCTTACTCCCACAATCTCAGCTACATTCTAAAACCTAGCAGAATCCAAACACATTAAACTGTATGAATGTCAGAACAAAACAAAGTTACATGGCCTTCATTAAACATTTACAGAGTTCTACTGTACAGCATGGTCACAAACAAACAAATCCCAGCTTACAGCCAGTCGTGTTTAGTTAGGGTTACGAGGGGGAGGAGGGGAAGTAATTTTATTCTGAAAGGAAAGTGAAACTGAGGTCAGCGTTTTTAAAAAAAGGCCCAACTCCATTATCTTGTTTGCTATCCAAGCTTCCACTGAGCAGTTGTTTTCCTTCACCGTAAGTGCTCAGAAACACAAGTGATAGGTGCTATAGAAATCCCTGGCAATGGTGTATGTGCTAAAAAAGCCTTCATCCTCTTACAACAGGGACAAGTGCTCAGAGTTCAAACAAGAGTCATATCCAGCCCTTCATTCTGTCTTTTCCATTCCCTGACTTGCATCCATTCTGCAGAGAAATCTTCGGTGAGCTTAAACACAGAAAGGAAACTTACAAGAAGTGGAAACTTGGACAGATGACTAGGAAGGAGTATAAAAATATTGCTCGAGCATGCAGGGGTGTAATCAGGAAGGCCAAAGCACAATTGGAGTTGCAGAGAGCAAGGGATGTGAAGGGTAACAAGGAGGATTTCTATAGGTATGTTAGCAACAAGAAAGTCAGAGAAAGTGTGGGACCCTTACTGAATGGAGGAGGCAACCTAGTGACAGATGATGTGGAAAAAGCTGAAGTACTCAATGCTTTTTTTTGCCTCGGTCTTCACAGACAAGGTCAGTTCCCAGACTGCTGCACTGGGCAGCACAGTATGGGGGGAAGTGAGCAGCCCTCAGTGGTGAAAGAACAGGTTGAGGACTATTTAGAAAAGCTTGACGTGCACAAGTCCATGGGGCCGAGGGAGTTGGCTGATGTGATTGCAGAGCCATTGGCCATTATCTTTGAAAACTCATGGTGATCGGAGGAGGTCCTGGACAATTGGAAAAAGGCAAATATAGTGCCCATCTTTTAAAAAGGGAAGAAGGAGAATCTGGGGAACTACAGACCGGTCAGCCTCACCTCAGTCTCCGGAAAAATCATGGAGCAGGTCCTCAAGGAATCCATTTTGAAGCACTTGGAGGAGAGGAAGGTGATCAGGAACAGTCAACATGGATTCACTAAGGGCAAGTCATGCCTGACCAACCTGATTACCTTCTATGGATGAGATAACTGGCTCTGTGGATATGGGGAAAGCGGTGGACGTGATATACCTTGACTTTAGCAAAGCTTTTGATACAGTCTCCCACAGTATTCTTTCCAGCAAGTTAAAGAAGTATGGATTGGATGAATGGACTATAAGGTGGACAGAAAGCTGGCTAGATCGTCGGGCTCAGTGGGTAGTGATCAACGGCTCCATGTCTAGTGGGCAGCTGGTATCAAGCAGAGTGCCCCAGGGGTCGGTCCTGGGGCCGGTTTTGTTCAACATCTTCATTAATGATCTGGATGATGGGATGGATTGCACCCTCAGCAAGTTCACGGATGACACTAAACTGGGGGGAGAGATAGATACGCTGGAGGGTAGGGATAGGGTCCAGACTGACCTTGACAAATTGGAGGATTGGGCCAAAAGAAATCTGATGAGGTTCAACAAGGACAAGTGCAGAATCCTGCACTTCAGATGGAAGAATCCCATGCATGGAGGGGGTGGGGGGGTGGAGGTGGGGGGCGACTGGCTAAGCGGCAGTTCTGCAGAAAAGGACCTGGGGATTACAGTGGACGAGAAGCTGGATATGAGTCAACAGCATGCCCTTCTTGCCAAGAATTGGGCTGCATTAGCAGGAGCATTGCCAGCAGATCGAGGGAAGTAATTATTCCCCTCTATTCAGCACTGGTAAGGCCACATCTGGAGTATTGCATCCAGTTTTGGGTCCCCCACTACAGAAAGAACGTGGACAAATTGGAGACAGTCCAGCGGAGGGCAACGAAAATGATTAGGGGGCTGGGGCACATGACTTAGGAGCAGAGGCTGAGGGAACTGGACTTATTTAGTCTGCAGAAGAGAAGAGTGAGAGCGGATTTGATAGCAGCCTTCAACTACCTGAAGGGGGGTTCAAAAGAGGATGGAGCTAGGCTGTTCTCAGTGGTGGCAGATGACAGAACAAGGAGCAATGGTCTCAAGTTGCAGTGGGGGAGGTCTAGGTTGGATATTAGGGAAAACTATTTCCCTAGGAGGGTTGTGAAGCACTGGAATGGGTTACCTAAGGAGGTGGTGGAATCTCCATCCTTAGGGGTTTTTAAGGCCCAGCTTGACAAAGCCCTGGCGGGGATGATTTAGTTGGGGTTGGTCCTGCTTTGAGCAGGGGGTTGGACTAGATGACCTCCTGAGGTTTCTTCCAACCCTAATCTTCTATGATTCTATGTAGATGGGGAGATACACAGCCTTCCCCCAAGCAGTTACTATTCACGGTCTACTTCAGGTATTTGTATGCTTTCTCCCCTCTCCCCATTACTGTAGTAGCTGAATGTCTCAATCTTTAATGTATTATTCTCAAAACATCCCCCATGAGATAGGGAAATGCCATTAACCCTTTGTATAGATGGAGAACTGAGACTAGGTGACTAATGTCACACAGGAGGTCTGTGGTGAACCTGGACCTCCCAAGTTCCAGCCTAGTGCCCTAACCATTGATCCATCCTTCCTTTCCTGGGGGGCAAATACATAATACATGTGGTGCCTGCCCTCTACAGGAGGCTGAGCGCATGAACTTTTTTGCCATTCACAACCTGAGAGCAAGCCTATCTAGAATACTCAGGAACCCAGATCCCCTGTAGTGGTTTCTCTCATTGTTTGCTCAATGAACTGAGACATTCGGGTCCCAAAACAGAAGTCCAAACTGCATCATTAGCCAGACAAGAACTCAAAACCACCTGCTTCCTGAAACACAGGCTGCTACCTCTGAAGCTTAGATGATTTGCCCTAGGGCACATAATAATATAATATATGGAGATATACCTATCTCATAGAGCTGGAAGGGACCCTGAAAGGTCATCAAGTCCAGCCCCCTGCCTTCACTAGCAGGACCAATTTTTGCCCCAGATCCCTAAGTGGCCCCCTCAAGGATTGAACTCACAACCCTGGGTTTAGCAGGCCAATGCTCAAACCACTGAGCTATCCCTCCCCCCCCCCGTGAGTTAGTGAGTTAACACACTGGCTCTATCCCTCATACACAGTCACTCAACATTTTGTCACCTTGTCTGTTCACCCCACCCCAAATGATCTCCCAATCTTCCTCTTTTTTGGAGTCACTTTGTAAAGGACATAATATGGTCCAGTGCACAGGGCTGGGAGTCAGGTCAGGGTTCTGTTCCCATTTCCATTGTGCCCTGGGCCAAGTCACTCAATCTTTCTGTTCCTCAGCCTCTCCCTCTGTAAAAAGGGAAATACTAATATTTAGAACATCTTTGTACTGTCATGTGCTTTGCAATTTACATATGTAAATATTAGCTAACACCTGAGTGTCCTGGTATCTGAAATCTGCATGCCTTTTCCTTGTTCAATTGGGTGTTAGTCCAGTAATAGCTCATGTTTGCAAAGAGAAGTATGAATTAACTCCAGTCCAGTATATTGTACGTTTAGTTGTATACACATGTAGAAAACTCATAGCCTGTACACTTAGCCCCTTTTTGCTGAACCGTCTTGCAGCCCTTTAGAACGTTAACTGGGAGAATACCTTATCTTGACATTGAAATAAGTCTCCTCTAAATTAATTATTTTCCACGTCTGGTTCAAAAGGAAGAGTCAGGTAATTTTCCATATCCACAGCAAGCCCATCTGGCCCCATGCAGTCATGACCCAGTCTCTCTTATACCACTCTACTTTTCCTCTAAAATGGTCACAATTGGTTAAAAGTTTTTGAATTTTTAGACATCAGAAAGAGAACTACCTGTGGACCCTCAAAAACCTATGAACTCTTCACTTCTACCAGCCATATGCAAGAAAATACAAGTGTGTTGGCCTGATTCTCCTCTTGCTCATCCCAATGTAAATTGGGATCAAGGCAATTAATTTATGCCAGTGAGAGAGAGCAAACACATTAGGCTCTGCATTTTTTCTTAGTTAATGGAAAGATAGGACCAAATCCCCAGTGGGTGTAAATCAGCGTAACTCCATGGAATGCAGTAGAGTAACACTGATTCAGCTGGAAATCTAGCCCAGTTTCTGATCTCTCACACGGGTACAAATCAGGAGTAACTCCTCTGAAACAGATGCAGTTACAATGCTGTAAAACTAGCGCAAGTGAGATCACGATTAGGTTTAGAATATCTCAATCTCCCTTTTCAATATCTGTTTGTCTCTCTAGATCATGTGTTAATTCCAACATGCACAACTTCAGCAAGCTCATCTCCAATTCTCTTGACTAATTCATCAGCCTTCTCTGTAACATCTGCAAACCTTTTGTCTCCAGTAGGCTAGTCAATCTTTTATAATTTTTTTAATAGATACCTATGCACAAAACATCAGGCCTGATTCTGATCATGTGTATAATAGTTTAACATCAATGTAGCAAGTGATTTCAATGGAGCTACTCCAGATTTACACCAGCGTAAAAGTGAAAGCAGAGTCAGGCTCACTACTGGAGCTCCTAAAACAAGCATCTTTTCATATTACTTTGTTTAGCGCCAGATTGTCTGCGTTGTGCATTCCCATTCTCTGAATTATCCTCAGTGACATCCAATGCCACAGACCTATCTGTGACCAACCATTACTCCATTCATCTCTTCATTACACTGTCTCCTTCTTACTCCCTTCTCCATACCCTCACCCAGTCATTGACCTCTTATCTGGTTTCTCCCATGCTGTGCCAGCCTACCGGGCAATTGTTATTCAGCTCAGACAGCCGCCCACCCTCCTCTTTCTGCTGCTGTGGCCAGGTGTAAAACCAGGCCTTTTTCATTAATGACCATCTCATTTTCACTGTCTCTAAGGTGCCACAAGGACTCCTCGTTGTTTTTCCTGAGGACAGAGTTAGAGACTAGTTGCTGTTATCTGATCCCTTATTACTACAGCCAACTGATAGCACTCAAAAATGTCCTCCTAGCTCTGACGAGCAATCAGAATTATGTTACCCTTAACACATGCACTGCACACTCAGTACAAGAGTGTGAACATGGCTGATAATTACAGGTCATCCAATGGATTAAGAGAAGTGTTTCTATCCCACTATATCGGAGATGGTTAAATTATTGAAACTTGAAATGGTTTGGCTGCCATCATTGAATTATCAAACACCACCACCACCAAATAGATTATTCTTATTGGGTCAAATGCATCCCTGGTGTAAAACCATTAATTGTAATGCAGTTGGACTCAGGGTGAATTCAGCCCAATATATATGGTCAGGTAAAGACATCATGAACTTGCAGTAATAATTGAAACGTTCAATCAGCCCTCAGTCATTTTGTAAGGGAGCTATCCAACTGATTCTACTCCATGTAATATAGACAAGCCCATTGATGGGAATTTCTGGCAAATAGCTGTTACTACGGGTCCATTGCAATCTGGCAACATTTTAAGCACCTGAGGCCACTATGCACAAGTGAGCAAGTCTAGGTCCAACTATCAAATATCCACACAGAGCAACGCAAAAGGCAACAGTCCAAGGCCAAGCTGTAGTGTGATATATGTCATGTGAGGTAACTAGACTCAGGACAACAGCAGAGTTGAAACCCAAGATAACTGTGGAGTAGAAGCCCATCCCAAAAGACAGGGACAAGGCCAGACCCAGAAGGACATCAGCTGGCTTGACCTAGAGTCGGAAGAAACAAGGTATATGAGCAATACAAAGGGCCAACCGGATGTTATCTAGTATAAAGAAGGTAGCAATAAGGTGGAAGCAAGACTGCCACCATTAGTGATAACAAACAGACTGGTTAGAAGACAAATGCACTTGAAGGAAAGCGAGGCCTAAAAGATGACAATGGGGTGGCAGTAAAGGCCCTGTCCTACGGTGGGCCAAGTACTAGTAACCTCTGGCACCAGCAAGTCAGCAAACACTTGCACAAAGACAACAAAAATTAAGTGGAAAGATGTAGCAACCTAAATGGAACTTGTAGAGAGGAGCAAAGACTGCTGCTGGGAAGAGAACAGAGTAGGCACCAAGAACTCAGTCTGTGTGCACATGGCAAGAATGCATACAGATGGAACATTTCTGTAAATAGTTCTCTCAGTAAAGTCAATGTAGTTTTACAAGCATGGAGTCTTTTCCCAGCACATGGTACACTAAATAGTTAAGCAGCATACCTGCACTGATTTGATATTCCATGGTCATACAGAAGAGCATAACTTACACTCAGGATGGAACTGCAGAAGACGCAACCATCAGGAAGGTGCATGAAAGGTGTAGTTGGTGGCCACTTCTACCTTTCACTGTCCTGTTAGTTCCTTTCCTGTGATGCTCCTTACACCCCCAAGGTGAAATCCTGGCCCCATTGCTAACAGGGCCAGGATTTCATCCTCAATGAGCGAGTTACACTCATTTTATGCACTCTCTGAATGTCAACCTAATGTAAGTTACAATTTTACCACTTCCACCCAACATGAAACTTACATTTTGTCACTGTTGACTTTAGGTATCCTTCCAGGGGAGCCTTACTTACTTAATGCAGGCCTGTATTTGGCCCACAAAGTGTAGCTTCAGTTAATAGCATTCCTAATTGCTTAATTTTTGCCAGTATACTGCCAGCATTAGTACTGCTTGTTGCCTGCATACAGGCCTGAAGGTACAGCACTAGAAGATTGTTATCATCAGACACACCAGGATTAGTATTATCCATGCATTAACATCCAGTCACACAGCAGAACCAGCTGGGGGCTGCATAGACCTTCTGGTGTCAACACAGCTCCCACTAGTGCAGCCTCGTATTTAATCCAATAGGGCTTCTTTTCTTTTTTGTTGGTTCACATAAAAAACACTTCCCTCATTCAGTGCAGTATTTACTAATCAGTTAATGCCTTTTCTCTGGCACAGCAAGAAACTGACCTTTTCCATTACCACCTTTTCCAAAGCCAGTCTCTGCTGCAATGCTAATGCTCTGCTTACAGCCAGCTCAGCAAATAAGAACTGAGGATACAATGACCTCCTGTGGCAATTATTGCACATAACTGAACAATTAGCTTCACCTTATCACTAGCAAGAGACTCCAGGAAATTTTTTTTCCATAGGTTTTTATTCCAGTATTGGAATTCCTAGTAGCCATTATTTTCTGAAACGGGGTGTTTAGGGAAATGACTGTTCCAAGGGAACTATTCTTCAATGAATGAACCTGGATATAAATGGGGTTTTAATGATTGATTTTAATCCGATTTAAAACAAATAATGTCATTGCTAGCAGAGATTACTTAGGACATTTGCCATTTCTATGCAAGCACCAAAATGCTGCACTGAAGACACTAAAAACATTGCTTTATTTTTGCCCCTTAAAATATTTAGCAAAGCACTTTTGATCTACAAATCAGTGCATAAATGTTAACTAACTAATCCTCACAACCTTCCTATGAGGTAGGGAGCTATCAATATTTTAGAGAGGGAAAGAATTAGGCTCAGAGTGACTTATACAAGATCACACAGTGAGTCAGGAGCAGAGTTGGGAAAAGAACCCAGGAGTCCTGATTCCCAGCTGTGCTTTAACCACTTGACCATGTTGTTTCTACAAGATTCCTTTTCATAAGATAGGCATTGATTATGAAAAGGTATACACAGTAAGTCTGCATTTAACAATTGTGGTGGGCAGTTTTCCTCTGTCGTTTTTATTTCATAAACAGATTTGTTTTTAAAAGGCTTTAATTCTGTATGCAGGAAAAGAACAAAACCAATTCAATACTAATCACATTTTACATACAATTTAATTATTATGAAATCTGCTTAAATAAATGTAGATAAAGAAAAGTTATTCCATGTGCAATTCAAAAAAATCAGTAAGCTCTATCACCAAAACTGAATGTGCTGCATACAGGAAGCTGCAATATACAAAAGCTAGGTATTACTAAGAGAAGCTAGAACCCACACCATTAAAAATGTAACCACAGGGACCACTATTAAAGTGAGGTAATGTGCATTTCTGAAATGAATATCTAATAAAAGATTTCGCACAATGATTAAAATGTTACCTGCTATTAATATTTGAAACTGCATCCTAACTGAAAAACTACAATTAATTCTACATGCCAATTTTATTTTCAGGCCCTGTTGAAATGTTCAATATTAAATGAATCAACATCTCCACCCTGGGTCACTATCTCAAGCGAAGGAAGGCAACGGGATAAAACACTCAAGACCTAAAAGGCACCATTTCAACAGCAGGTTCAGTTTGAGAAACTTTCAATGATTCTAAGCGTGGCAAGGAAGACAATGTGGTGAACTATCAAACTACATATTATGTCCATGCCAGGAACAGGTTCAATAATGCAAAAGATTGATTAATTTTAAAATCAAAACCCCTGGTCACTCTTGAGAATAACTGACAAGGAGATCTTGATTTAAATCTTAATTAAAATGTTTTTAGCAGTGACCTAATGCCTAATGCCCATTTTTGTCGTCCTCTACTATTTCATTGTGCAGTGTGGTATAACTGTTAGTCCCTGTCTGAGGATTGCGTTTTGGAAGGGACAGGATGCTATGACAGAGAGGAGCAAGAAGAGAGAGCAACACTCAAAATCAATCAGGCTCATACCCTCTGCTATCACGTTCAAACTTAATTTCCCTACAGTTTATGAGGAAAAAAATAGAACACTATTTGCTAAAGCCGAGATTTTTAGAAACAGGAGACTAAAGTTAGGCTCCTATATATCACCTGATTTTCACCCAAAAGCTGCCCATGAAATCAAGGTAGTTTCTGATAGTCAAAACATTTGAATATCAGTTCACTTAGGTGTGTAAATATGTTTTGAAAATCTTGGTGTAAGACTCCAGGGAACAGCCTAATGGAAATCCTTGAAAACATTAAAGGAAAACACACACTGCAGTCTCTGAAAACCAATATTTAATACAAATTAGTTGATCCATTTTTTCCACAATACCCTTAAAAAGTAAACCCTTTTTTCACCCACTTCCCCAATTCCACTAACATGAGGCCAACTGTGTAAATGTAAGAATGCATGTTGTGACATACCAGATTGCTTTTTCCAGCATGAAAGGGTATATTCATTCCATTGTTTAATAACTGTACTACAATAGACTCCATAGCCTCAATCAGGATTTACACCCTGTCATATTAGGTACTGTACGCTCACCTGAATACATACCTCTGCCCTGAAGAGCTCTCAGTAAGGTAAGGGAAACAAAAAGGGGGCAGTTACACACACACAATTTTAAATCATAAAATCCAGAAGGGCTCTAATTGTCAACCTCAGCTGAGACCCAGGATTGATTGGACACAGAGACTGAACCATCCTTGCATTGTTAGAGATGGCCCTCTAAGGTCAGAGTTCAGGCACAGACAGTACAGTGTAGGCAAATTTGATCTGCTGCTGTTTGTGCTGCATCTATTTTAGGCACTAATAGCCTCCCTTCCAGTGCTGTCAGTGCAGCGACTACCAAAGCCCTAAAACAGTCTTATGTTCACAGCAATTAAAACTGTTCTTATAAGTTGCAGAGACTTTCTCCTTTGAATTCATACTTGGGTTTCAGTGATTTTGTATTGCATTCTGGAGCTGGTTGTATACAATCTCCCCCAGAATTCTGATGTAATCTGTGATGTGTTTGGACCTGCTGATAACAAGAGCTTAATTATCATAAGATTTTGAACAACAATAGTCACATGATCACGCCAAAGTATTAAATCCTGGCAGCTGAAACCTAACGGATAATTGTTAAAAATAGGTTGCTAGTGTCTGGTGTAGATTTGGCAAGAATATTTTCAAGGTTTGTGTTGCATGTTTAATTAAATCTAAACTGAATCTTCATTGATCTCTGACACTGGCTTTAAATGAACTCAGTTTCTGGAGCTAAGATCTTAGAATGTCTTTCCTTTTGCCTCTGCAGTCCTGGACAAGTCTGGAAAAGATTGGAATTAGTAATTCCTTTTCCATATTTTCCATGTGTGGGAAATCTGGACTCAGTAACACAATATTTAAAAAAATTTAGTGAATTTATATACTCCGAGAACTTGACATATATTGACATCAGATCAGCTCTTACATATTGCCAATCTACGCACAACTGTTACACGATACTGAAAGCCAACAATTTTAATAAGTGCAAAAAATTTCTATCCATTTTTATTTTTCCAACATGATTCTAGTCACACAGTATGAGATTCTATCTCAAAATTGACAGGGAACACGAGCACCATTATAATAAAATCCTGTGACATTAGAATATTTGCATTCAAAAGCCAAGTGTATAATTACATATTAAGAAAAAGTATCGAATGCAAAACAATCCAGCACAAAATACAGTACATATTTCAAGATGTGTGTACTAAATGGTTGATGGTGTTCTCAGAATTTGAAAGAGAAATCACCATTACAAAGATCAGTGCATTAAAACAGTGGTTGCTCCACAAACTTCTCCCCTTTTCATTGCAGGAAGACCAACATTTAACCAGAGAAGAAATTAAAACAACAGCAGGAGACTGCTAGTTAAGAACAACGTAACTCCCACCATGACAACATTTAAAAGTCTATTCACATCACATTTAAAAACACAATTTAAAACCTAAAGACAGCTTACATAGTTTTACGTTCTATTTCAGCATTCAACAAGCGGATGCTGGCCTCTGCAGGAAAAAAAAAGGATTTACTGGCTACCAAAAACAGATTCCTAAATTTCAGATATAAATTATGTTTCATATTGGATAATTTCTACAGATCTTATAACTTTGTATAGGAAAAGTTATAAAACAAAAAAAACAAGCGCTAACAGATGGAAACTCTTAAATACCTTTACAAAATGACACAAAAATGGCAGACACAGAAGTTTGTTGAAGGAGCATTGTATTTTAGGTTTGGTTTTTGATCCAACTCATTCTGGGCAAAGTCCCACCAATATACTGGAATTATCAAAACACGTTTTTGTACTTTGATGTATGGGACTTTATGTAAATTAATTCCCTCACCAGCAGAAATCCCTTCCCCTCAATATCCTCTTCCCCTAATTGGGAAGAAGCTGCTACAGAATGTACAACTTCCCTTGCAGACTCTCAAATTCCACTGAAAAATACAGGAGACCAGTTCTGATAAAACCCCTAAGTACATGGGAATTAAATACAAATTAGGGACAAAACAGGAAGAGTGCTCTATGGGAATTTATTACTCTAATCAGAAACAGGAGTAGTAATTAAGGGCTCCTGGGACTCTTTGTAACTCTTGTAAACTGTTCTGTAGAACACTGAACAGACCCACTGGTTTATGAAAATAATCTATACATAAATTTTGTAAAACAAATATTACAAAGTGTATTTGTTCCTCACAATTTGTTAAAGCAACAACACTGAACCCCTCCTCTTCCGACACCTTATAAGAAAGCCGAATTTGAACCCAAGCTCTGATCTCACAGATGTTTGGAACAGTTTGATTCTGTTTGCTCTTCAAAAGGATTATAAAGTGCTCAAAAATTCCTTGACCTGAAAAAGAAGCAAATATTTTGAATCAAATGAAGTGTATTTATGAAACAGATCTACGAGAACTGTCTTTTCACCTCTCCACTGCCTTATACTGTACAAGGTGTAATTACTGGGTGAAATAAAATCTCATGGCAAAGCATGTGATTTTGTGGCCAGAGTTGCAGAAAGCCAAGATTCCTGAAGTTCAGTAGGTGCAGAACCCTAGGTAGCCACACATTATACTGATGTGGAATTCTTCAGTGCTTCTAAGACATGTGAAAACTGTCCTAAACTGCAACAAGATTCTTTAAGATCACATCTAAAGTTGTTACAGAAGATGAACGGATTCAACATGTATATAAGCTCAGAAAATAAACATTCCAAATATATGAACACTAATGAGCTCCCATGCAGCTATTTGAGAATTTGCTCTTTAGGATTAGAGATACAGTAGAACCTCAGATTTATGAACACCAAAGTTATGAAATGACCAGTCAACCACACACCTCATTTGGAACTGGAAGTACACAATCAGGCAGCAGCAGAGACAAAAAAAACAAGCAAATACAATACAGTACTGTGTTAAACGTGAACTACTAAAAAATAAAGGGAAAGCAGCATTTTTCTTCTGTAAAGTTTCGTACATCACCTGCACTACATCGGTCACCTCTGTACGCCTTCTGATCTCCTCATTGGGTATGTGATCTCGGAGCGATATCTTACACATTCGCCTTTCCATTGCTCTCTGGGTGACAGCGAATTTTTTCTTCCTCCACTTTCGTCGTTGACCAGCTTTCCGCTCCATATAGCATTGCTGGCAGAACAGTGGAATTAAACAGTTCTTTCATTTTCTTCATGGGCAGCTCATCATCCGTTAGATACAAGCATTAGAGAAGGCGTACAGAAGTTACCGATGTAGTGCAGGCAATGTACGATGCAAAGCGGAGATGGGCAAGTCATGTAGTCCGCAGGCAAGACAATAGGTGGACAACCTGCATTAGTGACTGGATCCCCAGAGACCACAAACGACTGCTGGGCAGACCAAAAACGCGCTGGGCCGATCCCATGACAAAAATGTTTGTCCAGAAATGGAAAAAACGTGCTCGCAACAAAATGGAATGGTGGAGCGTCGACTTGCATTCGTGGAGGGACGGATGAGGACAAGCCGGACAAATAAAGTAAAGTAAAGTTTCAAAGCTGTATTAAGTCAATGTTCAGTTGTAAACTTTTGACAGAACCACCATAACATTTTGTTCAGAGTTATGAACAACCTCCATTCCCGATGTGTTCATAAATCTGAGGCTCTACTGTGTGCAAAAACAAATAAAAGAATATCCCTAGCAAAAGCTTAGCACATTTTAAGATGTGTCTCCAATGGCTTGACTCTGTAGCAGTGTGTCAGTGCTATGTAGGAAATGGGTTGAATTCCAGTTCCTAGTCTCTTTCCCCCTGGGCTGGTGAGGAAGCATATTCAATCACCACAGTCAGGGTGTTTTACATTGCTTGGTCATGTAACAAGCTCTTGGTCATGTAAAGTCATCATAGACCATGCAGGCTATTTTAACAGGTAAATGACCGTATTTCCTAATGGATAAACTAAGACCAAGAGGTAAGTCACCTTGTGAGGTAAACAAATTATTTCTCAGAGAAACTGGACAAGCCTTACTGCAGTGTGAAATAAATATTACTAGCAAATGTAAAGACAATATAAAAGTATCTGAGCTATTGAACATTTACTGAAATGACTATGAACTAATTGGCCAATACCACACATGAACAATTAATATCCAAGTGAAAGTTCAACTTGTTGGTCTATAGCAGAAAAATTATCCCTTTAGCATTAGCTAAGAAATAGACCAAATTGATGTAACAAAACCCTTAGCTTAGTTTCTCCCAAACTACTCAAAGAAATAGATTTGATCCAAAAATGCAACAGCTCCATTTTATATTCCGCATTATTTCCCAAATAAATTGAGAAACTAAATTTGAAAAGCAGCCACCGTGTTTGCACACCTACTAACTGCTTTTCAGTGGCATTTTTGTCTGCTTCTTTAACAAACATTTTTGTAGTTGTGTATGACTGTAGTAGAATGGCAGCAACATAAGAACAGTTTCTCTCTGTCAAGAACACACAAGATTATTTAACCAGTGTAACATCAAGCTGGAAAATCATTTACAAAAGAAGAAAACTGGATTGTTTAATGTTTAAGAAACATGCTTAATGTGTAAACAGTGAAGTATGTTTTATGATTTTATATATCTCCTCCCTGCATTAGTAGTTTTATTTTTTAATTACAGTCTTTCAATGGGCTTGTATACTGCCAGTGTCACAAATAAGATTTATATATTTACTCAAAATTTTCCTTTTTCCAAATGGTGAAATCCCCAGAGCCTACAATGGTTCTTCTCTCTGCTTGCTGCTTTGGGTCAGAACTCAAACATGTTAGTTACTGACTCAAAGTGGGGATAGTAGTGGGTTGAATGGGGGAGTGATTCGTATTGCTCAGAGACTCTAGGTGCATATATTTGTGAATGTACATGCACTCACACACACACACAGGCAGTTACCAGTGGTGGTCTCCAATGTGCCTTAAAAAAAGCTTTAGGTTAAATATTGCACAGAAAAATTATGGTGAGAGACTGTTTTGAAGTTACAGACTGCTGTTCCAAAGTATATAGTTTTCTTTGAACATAAATGTGATCTTGTATTGAACGTATATCAACATGTTTAAATAGCAAAAAGTTGGTATTTCTTGTTAAGTTTTACCTTTTCAATCATATTTTCATACTGGTCTTTGTTGCCTTTGAAATCTTCATTAACATCCAGTGTTAAGATGGGTATTTCTTCCAGGTATTCAAAATCCGTCCTATATAGAAATAGGGGTGTAGGAATAGGAAAAGGAGAGAAATTATATTAATTGCAAAGTAAAAATAAATCAAGTCTTCATCACAGCAATCTTAACAATGAAAATCTTCCAGATTGGGAGAACTGCAGAGCTTAATTAAAAATTATGGATATAATTTAATACAGGACCCTAAAGCTAGATTCCTTGGTTAGGCTCCTAAATAAATAACCTTGAATTTACAGTGTGCTGAGTGACCAGCATCTCCAAGTGACTTCAGTAGTGTCCAGGTATGTAACCCAGTGAACTCAGTTCTGCAAACTGCTGAATGCTCTCAGCTCCACCTGGGGTGAACATGAATTGAAGGGCATCCTGGACCCCCAAATGATGTTCAACACCCTGTGAGACTGAGCCCAATAAGACATTTACAGATATAGTTATAAGAGACCCAAATGCATAAGATACTTGATTTTTAAAAGCCATCATGGTTTGACATTTTCAAGGACAACTGAAGTCTTATTTGAAACCTTGTGGAAAGACACTGGCAAACACCTTCACTACCAAATGTTTCCAGGCATGCATTAGTCACAAACAAACAAACAAACAAAAAGCCTACCGTAATGTTCTATGCTGAAGCCAGCTTTCATGTTTGTAGTGAAGTTTCTCCAGATATTCAATAGGAATTTCTTGTTCTTCATCTCTTCCACGCAAGTAAATCCTATTTAAGCATTTCTAAAAGCAGAAAGAAAAAAAAAGTGGACCAATTTACAAGAGAAGAATTAAAGTCCAATTTATTTTCAACCCCCTGAAGCTTTTTTAAAAAAATCCCAATACCTGACACTCTTAGCAAAGATTACCACCCTTAAATTAGTGAGTGAGTTTTGGGAGTACAGAAAGACTCTTCCATGTTTAGCTGATGGAGGCCAATGAGGTGGTGTTGGTTAACTGGCAGAAAAATGGTAAAAAAAAGCAATATAAGAGAAACTTTGCATTAATTCTTCAACATTGGCACTTAAAGGTTCACTTGATTATTGAAAACAACATAAAAAGTTTTGTTGTGGAGCCATGTTCCCAGTCAATTACATCCTTTTATTGGGGAATGTGAACAACTATTCTTGAGAATTATTGTTGCCTTTGTGGACTCAAAAATTCAAAAGGTAAATCTTTCACTTAAAGACAAAATATAAAACAAAAGTTCACGTTCATCCTGCAACCCCAGTACACTAATAAAAAAGGTTTATTTTTCTGTACTCCATACAATAAGGAAGTGATGTGTAAATGGGAAGGTTCAATTAAAAGTTCCAACAACATTTTTTTGATTTTTCAGACCTTGTGATATGTAGAAAAGTTTTATTGCTGACTTTTATTAAAAAAAAGGTAATACTTATATTACTTTGCACTTATGGCACCTTTTATCAGAAGATAAAGAGTATTGCCCTGAGATTATTTTTATCATCTTTTATAGGTGATGTGCAAAAGAGATGGGTTTGTGCCCTTTATTATGGTGTATGAAGAGAGCCAGAACAGTTAAAATAAAAGGCAGAAGAAAACGGTCCCTATAGCATTAGAAATTCATGTCTTGTCTAGTTTCTGGAGAACTATGATGATGACATCAGAAGAGCTAAGAGAGTTGAAGAAAAGGAATTTTTAGTCAGTCTGTTTAAAACTTGTTTGTTTTGTTGACATCTACTTAATTCCAAAGGCTCATGAGCCCTTGGGAGAAATGGTGTCTCAGCAACCCCAAACACTCCAATGAAGGTGAGAGTTCAGAAAATATCTTTGGAGCCCACCAAGAGGTCGTTTGGCAAAACAGGGGAAGACCAAACTTGAAATTCCTGATTATTGTAAAATAAAAAATACTCTTATTTTTCAACACACACACCCTTTAGCTCTCTCTATAAATAAAACAGCAAAAAAGGGGCAAAAACTCAATTAAAAAAACCCTTTACGAATTGAGAACCAGGCACAGAGAAATCAAATTTGCTCAATATCACAAATCAACTCTGTGGGAGAGCCAGCAATAGAACCAAGAATTCTTGACTCTTGGTCCAGTGCTTAAGTAGTAGTTTGCCTATCACTCCTACTATGAAGCTTGTCTATAGCTTATCTAAGTATCTACAGCAGGGGTCTCAAACACGCGGCCCGCGAGCTCCTCCCGGCCCCCGTGCCCTCCCCCAACGTTTACCTGGCCGACCAGCACCGGGGGCAGAGCAGGCTCCCTGCCTGCCCTGCCGCGGCGGCCGCACCAGGAAGCAGCTGGAACCTGGGGAAGGAGGGGCGCTGGGGTGTGTGTGGCTGTTGCTTCAGGCACCGCCCCCAGCAACTCCCATTGGCCACAGTTCCCCATTCACGGCCAATGGGAACTGCTGGGGGCGGTGCCTGAAGCAACAGCCACACACACGCCTGCGCCCCTCCTCCCCCAGGTTCCAGCCGATTCCTGGTGCGGCGCAGCGGCAGGGCAGGCAAGCAGGGAGCCTGCCCCTGGTGCGGGTCAGGCCAGAGCCCGCCCCCCGCACTTCTCCTGGACCCCGACCCCCTGCCGAGTCCCCTGCCGCACCCTGACACCCTGCCCTGAGCCCCCGCCACACCCCACACCCCGCCCTGAACCCCCGCCACACCCCAACACCCTGCCCTGAGCCCCCTGCACCCCAACACCCTGCCCTGAGCCCCCTGCTGCACCCTGCACCCCAACACCCTGCCCCGACCCCCTGCCCTGAACCCCCCGCTGCACCCCAACACCCTGCCCTGAACCCACGCCACACCCCTGCCCTGAGCCCCCTGCTGCACCCCTCCTGCACCCGACCCCCTGCTCTGAGCCCCCTGCTGCACCCTGCACCCCTACCGCACCCCTCCTGCACCCCAACTCCCTGCCCTGAGCCCCCACCGCACCCCACACCCCTCCTGTGCCCCCTGGGGGCAGGGAGGGGGCAGAGTTGGGGTGGGAATTTCGGGGAAGGGGTTGGAATGGGGGCAGGGAAGGGGTGGGAAGAGGCGGGGCAGGGGCGGGGCCTCATGGAAGGGGTGGAGTGGGGGCGGGGCCGAAGGCGGCGGGGGGGAGGTGTCAGTAAATGCGGCCATCGGCCCAATGTACTAGTCCTCATGTGGCCCTCGAGGTCATTTGAGTTTGAGACCCCTGCCTTATATGGTGTAGATTACTCTATAAAGTGAGAGGCATAGGATTCCAAAAAAGAGCATTCTTCCCCCTAAGGAATAGTTACAGCAGTAGCAGAAAAATGCAATAAGGAAAGAGCAGCCCAAGAGTCTTAACTGTGGTTAAATGTTTATAGCAAAGGGCTGGAAATTAGGACACCTGGGTACTATTCCTGGCTTTGCCTCTGACTGTGACCTTAGACAAGTTGCTTACGGCCATACTTTCCCCTTGTCACAGAACAGATGGGCCTATAATCAAAGTCAAAAAAGTAAACAACTACATGGCATCATATGGGAGCAAGCAGCCTCGACCATTCGTTCCTTGCCAGTGACAATCACTGAATACAGTATGCATCCAGGCAAAAGGAAAGGAGTCAGGAACAGGCCACCCTGCACAGCGAATGCCCTTTCTCAAGGCAGCAGTAAAGATATTTGCATTGGAAATGAATACTGACAAAGGCTGGTAATAAAAAGTGTCAAAACTATACTGACAGAAAATAGGAAAATTTGAAACCCATCCCTCCCCCAGCCCAGGTTTTCCAAACAGCTTTTAACACTGACTATATCAGCAACAGCTACACCTACATATCACATGAACCACATCAGAAAGGACAAAAACCTGAATACCAGAGAACCTATGACAAACAAGGCAAATGAGGCAGCAAGGCTTGCATCAGTATGGGCTTCAGAATGACAGAGCCAGAAAGAGGCACTTCTGATACCCATCTGTGACCCAAAAATGCATGGAATCTCCACTGTTTTTCCACTGTAATCTCCATCCAGTGTGTGGATTTTAGTACATTGCTCCCTGCCCACTAGTCCTGTGTTCTTTTGGGCAAAGTGGCTGAGCTCTGAATCCAAGTCATCTTACCGTCTCAGGCAGAACAGCCATACTGTCTCCTTAATCTCTCTATGCTTCAGTTTTCTTTATCTGTAAAGAATATCATCTCACAGGAGCATTGTGAGGCTTTACTAATGTATGTAAAGCACTTTGAGATCCTTGATGATATAAATAGGCAAAATATTATTTCTAGGCATTTTCCTGGACAGAAGTTCACTTTCTCTGCCCCAACTTTATTTCCCAGACAGCTGTGTTGCCACTAGGTAACATGCCTGACTTTGGTGTTTCAACATGAGCAGTCACAAGTTTAAAGATTCTGATACAGACAGCTTGGGCTGAAGATTTGCTTGAAAGTAACAGATTTCTCAAGAAAACAGTAGTTTTGTGGATACCTTAAAAATACACCACTTTCTATGGAGTATTAAAGAGTGCAACCTGGCAAAATAGTTCTACACTCATGTAGGCAAAGATTTATAGGCAAGGCTCAGAGCTCAGGTTGATCAATCTGATCGCACTCTCATTCTTCCTAAATTCATAAAGTTTTATTTCTCACCTCAGGAGTGGCTCTGAGATAAATGATTCCATCTAGTTGAAGGCTTTGACCAAACTGCTTATTCATCCATTCATGCCAATCTTGGTAAATTGTCCATTCGGTCTCATTCATGCAATCAGATTCATATAAATTAGATGCAAAAATATACCTAAAACCCAAAAGATTTATTGAACAATGAGGAAATGTAAGTCATGTTATTTAAGTATCCAGTTCAATATGCTCTGCAATATCTAGGAAAAAATGGATGAGCTACTTTTGTAGCCTGATTGATGTTTAGATTGCAAAAAACTCAATTGTCCATGAATAGTTTTGCTAAAACCTAACAGTTTTGTTCCACTGGCTCACCTGAAGGAGTCAGGTGATCTTATTACTAGATTGTATTTAACCCTTTGCTCTCTTTCTAGATGGCTGCAGTCTTGCCACCCACCTGGTTCCCTTCCCCATGCTATTTCAGTTGCAGTTTCCCCACAGAGTCATGCATAGCTGCCATGTTCAGGGTTCAGACATATGCTCTATTACCTCTCTGTTAGATTAACCACCTTTTGGAGACCGCAACAAGAGCATTTAGGCCAGTACACACAGTTCCTCCACTGAAATCTGTGTCACCATGGTAACTGGCTAAGACTATCCTCGTGCACTATTAACCCCAAAACTGCTGACATGGGGCTCAATAGTGAAGTTCCACCCCCTGCAGCCAGAGACTGAAAGGTACAACACTTAGGAGCAAAGATACAGCAGCTCTCAAAGAACATGGGAATAACAAGTTCGTGAGACATGGAGAATTTGCTCTTCTTTCTCCCCTCAACCCTGACCCCGCTTTTTTAAGAGGACAGAAAATTACATATATTTAATATAATTCAGTTAATAGAACAAAGTTATTGTCTGAGTTGGTAAAATGACCTCATTGTACAATAATACGGAGAGAAAGTGAACAATGGATTGACTGATAATATCGTAAACTCACCAGAGCCAGTCACAAACCACTGGTTCTGAAGTGCTAATGAAAGCTCATCTGCTTTCTAGTCATTACAAGGATTCTCCTACTCAGCCAAGTGTCCGCAAATTAAACATACCTGTCGCTATACACAGATCGCTCAAAGAAGACCACAGGGTTCTCCATCTCTCTGATTTTCCCATTAAGGGATTTGAGCTGAGCCCGGATCCTGCTCAGGCAGGCATACGTCTGGAAGGTGAAAGACCACCGGTCCGGTTTCTCATACAGCATCTGGAGCACATTCCCCCCACTTTTCTGTGACGTCGTCAGCTCCTATTTTTAACAAAGTAAGTCACTCAATGATTATGGGGTCCAACTTATCTAAGTTACCTCTAAAATGCCCAAAATTGCTTACCATGACAAAATGGTGTAGCCTCTTTTTTCAGGCCTAGAATTGTCTCCACCTACTCTTAATCTCCATTTATAAGTGTGTGTGTCTCACTTGCACACATCTTAACTCCCTATGTTGTGCTGAGGTGTTAAAACATACTACAAATTGCATCCTGCGCTTTTCTGCGACATTGGGGCATAGTGTGTGAGAGCACAATGCAACCGGTTTTTATTTGGGAAAACACAATTATAAACTGCAGCATTTTACCTTTATTCACCTATGGGGAAGATTTCACGCAAGACTTTGCAAGTCATATTCACCTCAGGCATATTGCAAAGCGTGAGACACCAAAGGTCAAATGCCTCAACACTTGAATTAAATTCAGCAACCAATTATGTGTTTTGGACAAATAGTGTTCTGTTCCTATTGTCGTCTTCAGGGCTGTTGTAGCTAGGGTGACCAGATGAGAGGAAAAAAATATCGGGACACATTGGGGGGGTGGAGTGTTGACGGCATTACTCCCAGGACATGAGAGAGACAAGGTGGGTGAGGGAATATCTTTTATTCGACCAACAGAAGTGGGTCCAATAAAAAGATATTACCTCAGCCACATTGTCTCTCTGTTACTATAACATTTTAGGAACATCTTACTCATTTGACAGTATATTTCATCTTTTGGAAGCGTGGCAAATTGTTTTTTTTTAACAAATATTCCCAGGGCATGTCAGCTTCTCTTTGAGGAACAGCTTCAACCCATGTCAATTTCAAGAACTACTGTGTCTACATCAGCCTTTTTTGTTTGTTGCTATTCCTGGTGGAGCTCCACAGGTTAGTCTCCACTATCTCTTGGCTATCTACGGTGAAGCCATTGTTGGCAACAGCGTTTTTTAGGAAGGAAAAAAAAAAAAGCCTATGGATATGGCTGAACCTGGATACTTTCAGCCTACAGTGTTTAAAATGCTTGGCGGTCTCAGGAGTTTAGTCACTATTTACAAACAATGTTTTAAACAAAATGAAGAGCTGGCAGTACAAAAAGCCAATCCCACACTTGCAAGCACTCCTTTTGCTCTGACACAGCAGTGTTAAATTTAATATTCAGCTGGCTTACCACGTGCCATCTGTTACAGTTCACTTGATAACAGCTGCAGACATGACATCTAAGCAGATGGCTATATACACTCTAAACATGTCATATGAGGACAAGAACATATTCCCCTATACAGAATTAGATATCTTCCACTCTTAGCTGAATGAGTTACCTTCAGGTGATTTTATTTAATTTTATTGTCCTGTATCATCATTAACAGCTGGAATGCCACTGCATGCAAATTCAGCAAACAAAACTTAACTGTGGGACATGAGCACTGCGTGCTTTACAGATTTTCTAGTAAAGATGACCTGACATTCAAACACAAAGCCCTTAGTTTGTACAAATGGATGTGGCAGCAAAAGGATTTACTCCATACTTTCTTGACAAAATTTCAGTGTTTGGACTCTAATGAAAAAAAGCATGGCTTAGACCAGTGGTCCCCAACCTTTTTCGTCCGGCGGGCGCCAAAAAAAACCCAAACAAAACCCCGAGCGCTGCCAGCGGAGCAAAAAAAAAAAAAAAGACAACTGCTACGAGGGCGCACTTAGACCCCCCCCGGGCACCGCGTTGGGGACCCCTGGCTCAGACGCTAATAGCACAGCACTTGGGATGCGGAATACTGGGCTTTAATCTAGACTATGCCACTGACTTAATATGTGACCTTTGGCAAGTCACTTAACCTTTCTATTCCTCCATTTCCCTACATGAAAAATAGAGAATACTTCCCTACCTCCTGTGGATGTTTGTAAAGTGCTTTGATATCCTTGGAAGGCAGGCATTATATAAACACAAAGTATTATAGTGCTGTTAGTGCCTGCTATAGTTAAGGTCACAACACAGCCTCCATTAGAACCTTGTGTTTTTATAAACTTAAAAACCAAACAGCTTTCCAAAACACACACACATTTTGGCCCAATATGCTTTATGCTTAGTGTGTTCCCGAAGGCTCTATTTATGTGGAAATTTTGAATAAAATGCCTTTATCTGTTTGAGTAATAAGACTGTGGAAGGGTGCAGGGAATATACATTTTTTGGCACAGGGCTATATAAAGAAAATTACAAATTTTGTCTGGTCATAATCCTTCTACTGTGTGTGGAGAGCGGGGGTAGAGTGGAAAGGAGTGCCTTTGTTTTGCTTATGAAAAAAGTGGCTTTGATTTAACAAAGGTACAATTGAAAATGGACTATGTAATGTGGACATCAGAAAACTTACTAATGATAATAATTACTATTTTGCACTTCTGTAATGGCTTGCCTCTAAAGACTTTTATAAAGTGAGTACATAGGCAATTTTTATAAACAGAGAAACCGAGGAGCAGAAACTTCCCAACTCTGCCACCGACCTGTTCTGTGGCCTTGGGTAACAGAATCCAGGTCTGACTCCCATGCCTGTATTCTAACCACTAGAACACACTGCTCCCATCTGTCTTAAGGTGAGCATATAAATATATTTAATGTGCATGTATGCTCACAAGTTACCTAGAGCATCCCGGACAAACACTTGTCAGGGATAGTCTAGGCATACTTAATTCTGCCTCAGCACAGGGGGATGAACTAGTGACTTCTTGAGATTCCTTCCAGGGCTACATTTCTATTATAAACGGAAATATATCTGCTTAAGTTACACAATTAAGCAATATTCACTTTTCCTTTTAAACTTTCATTATTAATTAGCTGTAAAACTATAGTTAGATTGTTGGCATTTCAGTAGTAAATTTCTCAGTCAAAAATGCTATATGTCAAAGCTAAACTCCACAGGATAATTTTATTATAGGGAGCTGTTTTTTGGCTACAAGTAATGTTACCACATCGATGGTCATAGATACCAATCCTTGACTTGAAAAAAGCAGTTAGAGGATCTCAACCATTACGAGCATTCATCTCCAAAAACTTCTTCATTGCAACCCAAAAGGGCTGTGAAAAGTTGCTTAGTTTGGATGATCTAGTACAATAACAAGCACATACTTTCCCCCATAAATGGTAGATGAGGCAAATGCCCTCACTGTTTAAAACTTTTGTTTAGTGCATCAAAATACATTGTACTATTTTTTACATTTGAAAAAGTTCCTTTATGGCTCAGTGATAGCACTACTGTGCACAGATATCATGACTTGTGCCATTAGGTGACAGCCATGAAGCAAGCTGAAATAGTGATAGATCCAGGTTTAGAATGCAAAAATCAAAATCAAAACCAGATTATATAAACAATTTAGTCAGCAGTTCACATTCTTTTGCCAAAGGTTTCAGAAGATATCTCCTGGGACAGCTGAACTATTCTATGTTTTCTTCAAATAGATATATTACCAAATCTGAGCTGTGTCTTTTGAATACTTTGTCATGTTTTAGGCTACGGCTACACTACACAACTTTTAGCGACATGGCTGTGCCGCTACAGCCGTGATGCTAAGAGGCACACAGTGTAGCTGCTGTTTGTCGGCAGGAGAGAGCTCTCCTTCCGACAAAAAACTTCCACTCCACACGAGCAACAGTTCTCCTGCCGACAAAGTGCTGTTCACACCGGTGCTTTTTGTCGGTAAAACTTTTTTCGTTCGGGTGTGTGTTTTTTAACACCCCTGAAGGACAAAAGTTTTGCCGATGAAGTGCCAGTATAGACAAAGCCAGTGGTGCACAAGTGGGAGAGGCTGTGCAAGCAAGGACTGGCATTTTTCCATTATTTGTGCTGATTAGGTGTAAAGGATGTTTACTCTGTACACACTTCTAAGTCTAGACAGCCGAAAGGATTACTACACTCCCCATACATACTCTGTCTTAAACATGCATGAGTGTAAACACACGTTCCATTTGAGCATCACAGGCTTGCTTAATAAGGGTCAAAACCCTCAAAGGTGAAAGGAAGTCAAATGACTATGATGAGAGTTGATGAAACTGTTACTATTACAGGTATATATACACAGGTCACATTTTTATTACTGTTTTATTAGAGTAGAAGAGGCCTTGATCCCAAAGAAGCAGTTTCTCCTTGCTCAATAATAGGCAAATAATATGAAATACTAATCTCAATAAAAATCAAAGGCTATCATCATACCTCATAATCCTCTTGGCAGCTTTGAACATTGCACCATCTTTCTACAGGCTCAGGAACAACTTCCCATTCCTGGCTAGCTTGTTTGAGAATATTCACAAATGTTGATTTTCCTGCAGCTGTTGGAAAAGAACACAATAAATACATCTGTCAGAAAGTAATGGAAGTGGTTATTAGCCACTAGACACTCCATTTTCCAGGTTCCACCAAATGCAACCTCCGCTTCCCATGCATCACTGGTTTCATGAGAAGACCTCCCCAGTACATTCTCCTCCTACAATATTACAGCATCCATATGTAGATTAGGTCTTGGAACAAGGAAGAACGCCAATGAGATCAAACAAATCTCTTTTTCCCCTGTCTGTAACAACCATCAGTTGTATAATATTTTCTGTAAATATATTTTCTGTAAAATTTCTGAAAATATAACCTGACCCTGACCTCATGTGCAGACTATATTCTATAGCAGAGTAGCAGAAGTATGCTAGAACATATTAAAGAGGGAAGCTAATGATTATGGGGTGTTCATTGTAGAGCTAAAACAAGAGGGAAAAGTTGACATTAAATACATCACTATATTAGTCACCTGGAATGAAATGCTATACTTAAGTCACAGAACAATTTTCACTAATCACTTTTTAATTATTCATAACTTTCTGGAAAAATTCATGATTGCTAAGCAAAGATAATAGTTTCAGAAAAAAAAATCAGAAAAATAATTTTCACCATTTTTCTATAAGGGTGAAAAAACTTCTCGCTATTGTCAAACTCCCGCCCGCACCTAACACACCCACCAACCTAAAGAATAGATGAACATTAAACTTAGTACATGAATTATCCTCACTAAGCAAGTCTGAAAAGTTAGACATTAAGTTATTAATGAATTGAAACTGGCAATTGTGCATGCACTGCAGAAAATTTTAAGTCTGAATGCTTGCATCTAGGAATGAACTGCTCATTGAGTTCTTTTGTAAGTGCCCATGTAAGGTAAGTTATTAGCAGCTTAAGTTCATATCCTATACAATACTATGTATGGGCAACATAGACAAACTATTGTGGCTGTAGACTTTAAACGTCTGCATTTTCTGATTTATATTTTAACTGTGTGCATTTTTTGTGTGACAATGTTTTCTATCAATACACCCAGGTGCCTCAAGATGCTTGGACCTTGTCTTCACTAGAGAAAAAAATGTAAACCAAAGGCTTCCCCTAGAGTTTACTTCGAGCAGCTAATATGGGTTAAAAAAAAAAAAAAAAAAAAACTACAACCGCCTTATTTTCATTATTTTAACATGGGTCAGTTTAAAATGGGCTAAAAATACCCCTTTTCCCTAGTAAAGACAATCTTGGTCTATGTTAGTACTCTAGGTGAAGTGACATCTAGGTACTACCGACACATCCTACTTCATTTTTTTGTTTAGTTAATTTTTAAAAGTAAATTTAATTTTTCAGAGTGTACCACCTAATTTTTCTTCTAACTTATTTTCAGGCAAGTAAGAAAGCTTTTAATTAAGAAATGTAAGGGCAACTGGTGGTCTCCCTGGTAAAGTTACAAAGACACCATCGTGTCATTTGTCCCCCCACAAGGAGCATCAGTTACAAAGCCGGGAGATTAGTCTGCCACAAAGCAAAAAAAATGGAGTGTTTCAAAACAAAAAAAGGACATTAACATGAGAATAAATAAGGCTACCAAGAGCTGGCAAAGTAATAGATAGGTAAAGTAGTAGGAACCATAGGAAATTATGATCTCAATTCCTACATGGAGCTCTGAGGCCAAAAAGGTTTAGCTCATCCTGTCACTGAACAACCAGAGGCACTCCCTGGCCTTCAGAGCAAGTTAAACTGGTTTCTCTTCACTAGCATAAAATTCAGTCCATAGAAAATCTTGAGAAACAATAAAGGTCAGGAGACTAGCTTGGAGAAGGAGATAGTGATCATTATTTATCAGGATTAAAAAGGAACTTGAGCTGATCATGTCTACTTGCACAAACGTTTCTGATGCCCCAACTCACAAAACAAAAACCTGGCAAGAATACCACAGTAAGAAATACATTTGTTTAAACCAGAAACTTTAATATAGCAAAAGATAACATCTTCAGTTTTGCAATCCAGTACTTGTAACTATTACCAACTTCACTTCCTGCTTTGTTTTCCTGAGGTACATACCTGTTAGATAGGTTTCAGAGTAGCAGCCATGTTAGTCTGTATCAGCAAAAAGAACAGGAGTACTTGTGGCACCTTAGAGACTAACACATTTATTTGAGCATAAGTGGACTGTAGCCCACGAAAGCTTATGCTCAAATAAATGTTAGTCTCTAAGGTGCCACAAGTACTCCTGTTCTTTTTACCTGTTAGATAAGATTTCCTAACCTAAGGGCTTGCCTCAGCGGGGAAACTGACAGGAACAGCTGAGATGAAGCTCTGCGTGAGCTTGATGGCTTGTTGCTCTCACCAGCAGAAGTTGGTCCAATACAAATATTATCTCACCCGCCCTGCCTCTCTAAATATCTTGGGGCCGACAGGGCTACACCACCACAGTAGGGACAGCTATTGTGGAATAGGCCAGTCTGCACGAGCTCCCCGTGTGGCCCCTCTTCACTGCAGACCGAGCAGCGCTGGGTTTCAGGGCCGAGTGTGGACACGGGGAGCTGCTCCCGGCAGTTTCCCGAGGGGTGTGGAAAGGGCGAATATTTGCAAAGCGCTGTGCGGACATGCAGCGGGGACCATTGCTGCTGCACTGGTGTGTTTTAAACGTGCCCGCTAGGAACAGCCCAGGCCAAAGCGTGGGACGGCGGCAGAGGTCCCCGTCCTACGCGCAGCCCCCGCCGTGGCAGATTTGCCCTCACAAGGCTGCGGGCCGTTGGCTGACAGGGAGAGGGCCGCTCCGGGGGGGGGGGCAGTGGGGGCCCGGCTGGAGGCCGCTCCGGGGGGGGGGCAGTGGGGGCCCGGCTGGAGGCCGCTCCGGGGGGGGGGCAGGCAGAAAGGGACAATGTTACAGGGGGAACCAGGACACCCCGAGGGTTTATTAAACAAAAACAAACCCCAAAGGATTGTAACCGCTAAATCAATACAAAACAACCCGCGAGGCCCATAGCCCGGCCCCCGGCTTCGCGCCATGACCCACTCGCTGGCTACCGGGCGGGCTCGGAAGGAGGCTCCCTGGAGAGGTGATCCCAGGACGGCAGCGGCTGGCGCAGCAGCCAGGGTAGGCGGCCGGCCCGGCAGGTCCAGCCGCTTCCCGCCAAGGACCGAGGACACCTCACGGGAGGGCGGCGCGGGCCCCTCGCGGGACATGTGAGCGACGGCGGCTCCTCAGTGCTGGTCCCGCGCGGCACGGGGGGGGGGGGAGGGCGCTGCGGGATCTCACCGATGTTGCCCTCTATGGCGATCTTCTTGACGCCGCGCTGGGCCCGGCCGCGCTTGGGGGGGGTGGCCATGGAGACGGTGCTGCCGATCCTGAAGCCTTTGCTCGCGCTCTCTCGCGCGCTCGCCGGTTGCCGCGTTCGAATTTGGCGCGCGGGGCTCGGGAGGTAGTTATAGAGAGCGGTGACGTCACTGGCGCGTCTCACGTCGCTTCCCTCTCCCTCCGCGGGACAAAATTCCCGCGGCAGAATGTCTGGGTGCCCGCCAAGGCCAACGGCTGTCAGCGAGCGAAACGGCCCCGCTTCCGCCTTGGCTCGCGAGCTGTTTGGGGGAGGAGGGGCAGGCTAAGCGGCTCCCCGCCTCCTCCAGCCCCGGACGGCGTGCGAGCGAAAATCAATCGATTGCAGAGCGACGGAGGAAGGGAAGCTGCTGAGCGCCGAGCGTGTCGCTCGCTGAATGGGCGCTCCAAGGGGGAGCGACCCCCGTTTTTCAACTCAGTCCAGCGTTCCTGGAGTCCTTATGGCCCACGCCATTGCCAGCGCTGGGGGGCGGGAACATTCACCACCTTGAGTCTGGGGCAAAATTACCTTCCAAAGGTGTTTGTCGTCACACTCCAGTTACTCAGAAACCATGGATCCGTTTTTCCTTCCCTCTTCCCAGAATAATTCACCGTTGGGCTGAGAGCCCCTGGGGGGAAGTTTAGTCCTGAAAGAGCATTTTTCAGACTGAAACCAGAGGGTGACAATCAGGGCCGGCGCAACCCATTAGGCGACCTAGGGGGGCGCCTAGGGCGCTACTATTTGGGGGGGCGCCGGCGCCCCGGTCGTCAGCGTAATTTTGGGGGCGGGACCTTCCGCTGCCTAGGGCGCCGAAAAAGCTGGCGGCGCTCCTGGTTACAATGGGAGTTTAATTGACAGCTGCAACTATAGCATTCTCCAGGGGCAAACACTACACCTCTACCCCGATATAACACGAATTCGGATATAACGCGGTAAAGCAGCGCTCCAGGGGGGGTGGGGCTGCACACGCCGGCGGATCAAAGCTAGTTCGATATAATGCGGTTTTACCTATAACGCGGTAAGATTTTTTGGCTCCCATGTATTCAAGTTCTTGATTGCCAACTCATTATGCCCCTCAATCCCTCTGTGTGATATGGTTGGTCGTAAAGTGAGGGGTTTTTATTTTGTTTAAGAATTTCCCTCGAGGAAGGAGGAAACAGCCATGTGTCTTTCTATGAAGCATTTACAAATTTCCATTTCAGAACAATGTGACTTTCACTCATTAATTACCAAACAGCAGCAACCAGAGAAAGAAGATAGGGAAATAAAGGATACGTACAGCAAATAGAAAAGACAGTGAAGAAAAAGTTATCTGGGGGCATAAGGTGAAGACCACTTTTAACTTCTTAACCTCTGATGGTGAAAAATCTTGAATTGTCAAAAACAGAGAGAGAATTGGCTAAAGCATCTTGAAATTATAGCAATGTTTTGGTCTTTACTTGTGACAAAGTTACATGATACTTTTTGGGTTCTAATACTGTGCCTAGGAAGAGCCTGCACTGGGTGTTTGGATGGGTTATATTAGGTACATACTGTGGGTCCAGTCCTATCTAGAGTATCCCTGACAGGTGTTTGTCCAACCAGTTCTTAAAAACCTCCAATGACAGAGATTCCACAGTCTCCCTACGTACTTTGTTCCAGTGCTTTTACTATATAGTTTCTACTTTGAATATCTAACATTTATAAATAAGTGTAATGGCCTCAAATATAAATCAAATTTAAATGTACTTTTTTACATGCAGTCAGTCCTTTCTTACTGTGCTTCTTCCCATTGTGCCCATGCATATTTCTCTGTGGAGTGTATCTTTCTCAGAGTGGTTGATTGCTCATCAAGTAGCCATGAAAGTCTTTACCAGATGTGTGCCTGCAGTTGTGCTGTACAAGCAGGATCCCTTTCAGCGACTCAACAATCAATACCATGTCATCCTTACTTCTGCACTGCTGCTGGCGATGGCACTGCCTTCAGAGCTGGGCAGTCAGCCAGCAGTCGCCACTCTTCGTCTGCCCTGCTCTGAAAGCAGTGCTGCCACCAGCACCAGCAGCACAGAAGTAAGGGTAGCAAACCAGTAAATGTGTGCATGCTGTTATTAGGGCATGCCAGAAACTGCAGTTCTACCAGAGTCGACGTTGGAAAAAGGACGAGCAAGGAAAAATCATGGACATTTGTTCATATTTCAAAAACCTGCCCAGACAGAGATTGGAGGACCCCAAAAGTGGTCACGTCCAGGAAAACCTGGACATATGGTAACCCTACTCCAACCCCAAACCTTCCAAATGAAACTGCTGCAATAACTGAATAGGTCAGAACAAAATTAAATTCCTGATGTCAGGACAGACATGAGGTAAGGCATGAAATAAGAGCAACAGTTATGTACTACCAGCTAAATTTAAGGCCTATGCAAAGATTCATTCTGTAGTATGTACTGGAATACCATAATCTCTTCTGAAGAGCTTTAGCTAAAACAGCCAAGTAGGGGAATTAAATTCCATATAGAGACCATTTTGAAAAGCTAAAATTCTCTCTCTCTAAATTTGACAAAAATTTACTGTAGCTTGCTACTTTAAATTCATAGAGATTTAAAAATTTCCAAATATGCAGAAGACTAATTATCTATATTAAATCACCAAATGCAGCAGTTCTGATTCTGTGGTTCCTTCCTATTACTGCCCATAAACCTCAGTTCTAAAGTTTCGAATTTTAGGAATTCCTTAAGACCTTTGAACACCTCCTAAGTATACATATACCAATATAATTAAATAGGTACAACGTGTGTATAGACATGGCTTAAGAGAGCTATTCAAATAGCAAAGGCTAACTCATAGTAAATTCTGTTGAATCTTAGAGATGCACTAACGGGATTGGGTTTACTAGTTAGCACAGATACTAATGGACACACTTCACATCCCACAAGATTTCAGTTACTCAAACCTTAGCAAATACAACTGGAAGAAAGGCAGGAAAAACAAAATGTTACTATGGCAAACCTAATAATTCACTGTCCAGACTGGCAGCCAGTCACTATGAGAACTGACAATAACAACTGGCAGTCCACCAGAGTCATAAACCTTGGAAGAGAGTCACCCTTGGAAACAGACTATCAGAGGTAATGGGGAAATAATCAAGATTTACTTGAAATACTGTAGACATAACAAATACCAGTTGATGAAACAGAAAAAAAAGTAAAAACTAAACTAAATTCTTCAAAGGATGCTGTATTAGTGATTACAGAACCTTCATGCATACCAGAACCATCAAAGCTGTACCTGGCTGTAATCAGTCACAATATAATTCGCCTAGAACAACTCAGGTTAACAACCGTGTCTTCAAAAACCCAGCCATGTATGCATACATTGTTAATAAGGGCTTCAAAAACACCTAGTGATTTAGGAGCCTAGACCACATTTTCAAAAGTGACATAAGTACTTTTGAAAGTCAATGGCACTTCCACTCCTAAATCATTTTTTAAAATGGTATTAAAGTCACTTTTGAAAATTTTACCCTAAGTGACAAACTATTTAATATTTCAAAGTTAGTGTTGCCTTAAATAACAGAATTTAGAGTAGCTCCAAAAAGAGAGAAACGTAACTTAAGGACTGCAATATTGAACCTAGAACAATAGACTCCTGGTCCATGATTTGGACTCCTCGGTGCTATGGTAATACAAATAATAAACAACAGCAACTACACTAGGCCAGAAGTGACTGCTTATATTAAACCTCCAAACTTGCCCATTGTGAACTAAATGTTTCCAGAAGCCTGATCAAACTGAGATTTGGCCAAGTGCTCAGGTGATTAAATAGAAGTGACTCCTGCTTGCTTATGAAACCATTACAGACACTGGTCACGTTTTCTTTTTCAAATTTGTTCAAGTGTGAAAGTTCTCTGTTTACAAATCTAGCAGCTGGACTTAAATCATGTTGTGTGTGTCAAGAACTTTATCTCCAATTTCCAGGGGGGGTGTTTGTGTCTCAGACAATTTTTTTAAATAATAATATAAATCTGGCTTTATGGTTGAGGTATCATCCTTGAGCATTTGGAATACAGTAAATCTTGAGTGCTTAGATTCATTCAGGACACAGATTACTTTACCTCATTTGATCTTCTTAGTGTCCCAAAATGCTCCTAGATAGGCCACTTAAAATACAAGTGTGACCTGTTTTGAAATCAATGTCAAAAGTTGAGATGTTATCAGTGAGTATTTTAATTCTTAGCAAAGAAATGTTGCAGATTTTATCTCAAAATTTTGTAACATTATTCTCTCTGTTAACTTGGAAACATCAGCATGAAGATATAGCATCTAAAAATGGAATAAAATACTTGGCCTCCAGTTTTTCAGGAAGGTATTTATTTTTGCAGTTTTTTTGCTGACCCCAATAGTTGGATTTGTTGAGAGATGTATCCAGATGCTGAAGTCTGTAAATTAAATGCTAAAAGCTTATGTGCAATTGGTTCCTACAGAAGGAAGTTTTACGAAAGGGATTACAAAAGCACAGATGGATTAAAATAGCATTATGGTTTTAAGTAGCTCTCTTGTATACTTCCTATGAAAGCTGTTTAAATGGTTGCATATTGGCTCCTTTTGGAAAGCTCCATGTAGCCTTTAGTTTAAAGCTTACAGGTTAGGGTTCTTAAGCGTATACAACAATTTAAATTGAGCATGTAACACAATTTGGATTCGAACAAAATGAGATAAAGAAAACTTGTTTAGAATGTCATTGCAGAAAACATTAAAATCCCTAACACTCTGCAGACTTTGTCCTAGAAAATTTTTGTTTCCTAATGAATGACTGTGATGCTGATGTCCACTCTGATCAAAACTGTTGGCTCAGTTGAAAACTGACAAACTCACAGCTGGAAGTCAGGCCAATCCACTTGTGTGTTAGCAGAAGATCAAAAGAGGCTGTTAAATGTGTGTGAATGTGTTTGGCGTTTAAACTTCATAAAATTAATGAGATTTTTGCTGCATTATTTTCACTTATCTGTACCTTGTTAATATTTTGCATGGTATATGACCCCCAATATTTAAAATAACCCTCCAAACATGAAAGAAACCTTGTGTAATGCAAATGAAGTACAGTAACTCCTCACTTAACGTCCTCCTGTTTAACGTTGTTTCAAAGTTACATCGCTGCTCAATTAGGGAACATGCTCGTTTAAAGTTGTGCAATGCTCCCTTATAAGGTCGTTTGGCTGCCTGCTCCGTCCACTGCTTGTAAGATTCTGTGGAAGGGCAGCGACTTTACAAGGGAGCATTGCACAAGTTCCTCTTCTCTGCCTCCTCTCCCTCCCTCCCAGCGCTTCCCTGCCACCAAACAGCTGTTTGGCAGCGCTTAGGACTTTCTGGGAGGGTGGGGCAGAAACGGGGAAGCGCAGCTGTTTGGCGGCGCTTAGGACTTTGGGGGTGGGGGGAAGGAGCGGGGATGTGGCTGCTCCGGAGAGGAGGTGGAGTGGGGGTAGGAAGAGGTGGGCCTGGAGTGGAGTGGGGATGGGAAGAGGCGGGCCTGGAGCATCCCCTGGCAAAGTCGGCGCCTGTTCTTCTCCGGGGAAGCTGCCGCTGCTGCTGCGAAGGTGTTCCTAGTGTCCTTGCCTGCAGTGGGCTGTGCCTGTGTGGGGTAAGCCAGGGGCACTTCCAAACCACAGTACCTTACAGTACTGTACAGTATATAATGCCTTTTGTCTGCCCCCAAAAAATTTCCTTGGAACTTAACCCCCCGCATTTACATTAAATCTTATGGGAAAATTGGATTCGTTTAACGTCGTTTCACTTAAAGTTGCATTTTTCAGGAACATAACTACAACGTTAAGTGAGGAGTTACTGTACTCTTATCAGAAAGGTCACTTCAAAGTGAGTGGTCAGTGTGGAGCATTCAGAGTTCAAAGACTAAAGCACCTGTCTCTCACCACCACCAAAGAAAAAACCATATGATAGCTATAAATATGGATATAAAGGAAAATCCTTCATCGCTGGACTGTTTGGATTCTAACAGGGCAGAATAACTGAATGAGAAGATGGAGATTCCCCAGAATTATTCTGGGTAGCCCTGAGAGGGACTTTTGGGAAACTGGCAGATTTATATCTCTGCTACCATCTGGGATTAGAGACTGTGACGCACCTGTACATATTTTTACCTGCTTTAACTTCGCAATAACTTTCATTTCTTTTTCTTACCTAATAAACCTTTAGTTAGTTTACTATAGAATTGGCTACCAGCATTGTCTTGGGTGTGAGATCTAGAATGCAACTCAATCTGGGTGCATAACTGGTCTCTTGGGAGTGGGAGTAACCTGGAATATTTGTGATTTTTGTGTGTGTAAATGACCATTTATCACATAGTCCATCTTGCCTGGGTGGCAAGACACAGTGGAATATCTATGGGGACTGTGTGTGACTCCATTATAAAATTATTGTAAGACTTTAGGAGTTCATATTTGTTACTGTCTTGGGGAAATCTAATTATAGAACATACCATCAGTTTAGGGTGTCTGCCCTGCTTCTGACAGTCTGCCATGAGGTAGGCACTCATGATTGTGAGCCACTCTAGACAGCGTGACAATGGCATCAAAGCATGGGTTGATCAAGGATGTCTCCAAGGGGCAATCATGTAGTTACCACTCAAGATTCATCAAGACAAATCCTAGAATCCATGAGTCGCATGCAGGCGGTTAGTCGTGAAAATATTCAACGCCTTCTGAAAGCGTTCCTTGAGAATGTTATATAAACCCAGGTGTACAAAAGGAACTACATAAGACAATGTATTTGGCTAGCCACTTAAGGTGACCAACTTTCTTGTACAGTACCAATACTAGTTAATAGATGGGCTGATTTGTCATTTTCTTGTTTAATTTTTAGTGTCTATGATTTGTTATTCTGATTCTTTTAAAATTAACTCTAATTTGACAAATATTTATTATTTGTAGTATGGTAGTGCCTAAAGGCCACACCGGAGACGGGGCTCCATTGTGCTAGACAGCATGCATACATAGTAAAAGGCAATCCCTACCTCAAAGAGTTTACAATGTAAATAGACAATACAAAGGCAGAGGAAGGGAAACATTTTTGTTAGCTGGGATTACATGGGTGGGTAGGGAAGAGGAGGGTGGTCAGGAGGTTGGAGTACTGCAAGGGGTAGGATGCCACTAGGCTTTGGAACCCAAGACATATGGCTCCTGTCATGCTTAGCTGTGGGCAGAGGGGAGGCGATGTGGCTTGCATGGAGTAGAGGTGTTATGAAAAGTAAAATCTTAAATCTTAGATTAGTGCACAAACTGAATACCTCTTGGGAATGTGTATTGTTCTAATTTGTATAAAATGCATGGCTATGATTTAAATGACAATCTGTACAAAATAATCTATGTAACAAAGCTTTCAAAATGACCCCAGTAGAGATGCCAACACTTCAGATAATGGGTGAGTAAGTCTTATCAAGTGGTACAGTGCTGAGTCCAATTTGCATTTCGGGTTTCTCCCACTTTTTCTAAGTTACCATTTCAAGCCATGAAATAAGGAAAGGAGAGGACATCAGGTTCTTTTATTGCTATTGGGTCTGCCTGTAATACAAATATTCACAAATTCAAGTGGGGTAATTACAAAAATCTAATTTGTAGGTGGAACGTTCATGTGTGTACAATATACAGCTATATAACTAACTGAGTTCTATCTACAAATCAGAAATATAAGTTAAACATGTCTGGGAAGAAAAAAGACAATCATGGTCAAACATAGCTATTTATTTTTTTTCTTATAAACAGCATTCAGTTTCTTACTGAAAAAACCTAGAATTTAAATATTTTTTCATCCCATCACATACAGCAATCTGTATACATTATTTACATCTCTCAAATAAACATGTTGCAGATTTTCAGACATTCAACTTTTTTCTTTCTAATCAAAAGCTGTTTTGATCTAAAACTAAAATACCAATCAATAAAGTCTACAAACTGAAGCAATATTGGCACGGTTAGCTTACAGTACGGATTCCCATGTTGCATTTAATATTTTACACCTATTTTTCTTCCAGCTGCTTTAAGATGTATAAAGAAGTGAATATGAAGGTTACAGTGTCGCTTTTGCAATATCCTTTTGCCTCCAGCAATTAATTTTTATTCAAACCTCATTCACTTTTTTTGCATTCTTCTCTCACCTCCATTGCACATCAAGATATTGCTTCCAGTGGTAGTATTTAGCAATACAACTCCAGCATATAGGAAGAATCAAAACAGCAAAGAATTAAGTGTTCCCTCCAAGACTTGTGTCCCAAAATGTCCCTAGTTGCACAAGTACAAAAATAATGAGTACAGTTTAATGGCTATAAAAATTAATTTCCCCTAAAAATACAGTAATCTATGAAGAACAATTTAAGGAGAGTTCTTAAAACAAAAATGAGCTTTTTGAAATTTAGTCATTTTGCAGTCTTCAATTGTTAAGAGGAAATTATATTTTAAAAGGAGAAAAAATGTGCGTAACACTCTGAATGTCCATGTTAGTTATCTACTAAAAAGATAAAACATCAAAACTTTTACACAGTTTTAAAACCTCAACACTAGAGGTGCTAGTGATTCAGTTTGGAAAACTCAAATGAAGTTACCAATCAAGAAAACAAGGCTCTAAATAATGGTGGGAATTTTCTAGTGGAAGAAACAGGCAGGTCTATATTCATGCTGCACCTTTAACAGTCCAGCTGAAAACTCTTGTTTTACATACAGTAATATAGCACTCCAGACAAAAAAAATCACCAGTGTTGGGTGGCACAAAAAACTCTAAATGAAATATTTGTAATAAAACTTTGTATGGTGATTCAGGGAAAGGGGGCTAAGAAAGAAAAAGGAGGAATCTGGAAGGTAAAGAAAGTCAATAGCAGCAAATAGGCATCTTATACCTGTGAAGTGAGTTTCAGAGAGAGTGTTCAGTTCCAAAATATTAAATAGACGACAGTACCCCTCTGTTCTCTAACAAGGTAAATGCAAAAGTTCAGAGTTCTACATTGCATAGTAAGCAGTAAAATAAACTAGAGACACTTGCAAACAGCTATTTGCTCCCTTTTAAAATTTGTTTTCTTTCTCCCCCTCTACCATGTTGGACATCAATTCAGCTACCAGCAAGTCAGATGTGGCACATCTTCTCCACTTGTGCAGTTAACTTGAATCCCTGACTTGACTATGAAAGACTTAAAAATGTCTGTGATTGGAATTTATCTACTATCCTAATTGTGTAAATTCCCTGGACCAAATTCACCTCTGGCACAAGATAGCAGAACAGAACTAGTACAGTATGCCAACAGTGATCTCATCTCAAGGTAGATTACTTCCTGAAGTTACCACACAAATCATCAATATGATCAAACACGCTGGTAGCTGAAAAATAGCAAAACCTGTTTAAAACCTTATTAAACTGTAAGGCCTTAACCTATACTGGGAGCATAACCAGGTCAGTTGTGGCTTGCATGGTTCTGCTCCAGGTGTTAACAAGGCCTAACGCTCCAATGTTTAATATCAAAACAATGAAATATCTAACAGAGCATCCCTTTATAACATGGATCTAGACTAGTGTTGTGGTTTGTTACGTTTTTTAAAAGATACTGTTCTGTTACCAAGTTTACTAGAGTCCAGCTGAGTTTAAAAACCAAGATGACTTTTGCTTAATATTTAGATGTGCCCGTGCTCTACAAGTGTAAACACACTCAATTCTGGTCCCAAGTCTTTTGCTAAAATATTTGAAAATTAAAAGCTGCAAGTATAATACAAAAAGGGATACTCTATCCCATGCACTGCATTAGTATCTTAGATGCGATCTTCAAAGATTAGTATAATTAAAGTATATTCAAACAGCTTTATTTCAGACAGTGATCTCCAGGCTTTTATTACATATCTAGAAGTTAGTGTTAAAAAAGGTTTCCACCAACTATTTTTCACAGTCCACATTTCATACTTTGTGTACACTACTCATGTCTTAACTTCAAAAGGTTTGTCTTCCCTATTCAAAGATGTAGTTTTAAGAGCCAAAATTATCTATATGAACAGTGACAGAATTAATGGCCTTCTGGATGCCAAGTAACAAACACAGCAGAAGAATAAGATGCCCATGTAAGACTAATATTCTACATATTAAATTCTAATATACGAGAGTGTGAACTGCAGAAGAGTGTCCTGAATTTTTATAGCTGCTGTTTTAAAATTGAGATCAAATATCCAAAGTGAGGAGGCAGACCGTCAAAATAAATACAGCTACTGCTCAGCTACGGTCTGCAAATCCCTGCTTTTAAGTTTTGGATTCTTCAGTATATTAAGCTTTCTAATCTATTTCTGATTAGATCATATAATGCATTTAAAAAAAATATTTACCGTGCCTGAAAGCTCTCAATAGAGAATGCTAATCCAAATAATCACAAGTAAACTGTTTTTTGAAGGGGCTTTCTGGTTAACACCTTTCTCATTTAGATATACAGCAAAGCATTGACTATGGCCATGTCTACATTACAAACTTACATCAGCATACAGCTGCTGCAGTTAGTACATCGCTTGTGTGAGCGCATACGGGGCTCGTTGTGTCAGCAGAGCGTGTACTCACCAGGAGCACTTGTATCGATGCAGACTGTGGTGCACCATGGATAAGTATCCCACTGTGCAACTCGCCACCATCCGGTGCACTGTCTTTTAGGAAGTTTTGACAATGTTTCATGGGGAGAAATGAGTTGGGCAGGGTAATTGGAAGCATGGGGTCAACTTTCCAGTTTGCAATGGTCTCCATCCCATAGCGCCATCTGTATCCCATAATTTTGGAGACTTTTTTTCAAAATCCCACAAACCCATGTGGCTCTCCTTGCTGTCTGCCATCTCTGACAAAAGCATGCATCCTGCACACCTCTGCACTATTTTAATGAGTATTGCAAGCACAGGGTGCATGATCCTGCAGTAACTGCAGAACCACAAGAAGAGATGCGGGGAACATGATGATTCCTTGGATGACAGATTGCTGTGGGACACCGAGAACCAATTCAAGGTTCTTGTTGGCATTCACGGAGCAGCTGCAAATCGTGGAGCACTGCTTCTGGGCCCAAGAAACAAGCACTGACTGATGGGATTGCATCATAATGCAGGTTTGAAGAAAAGAATTGAAGAGAAGAGTGAGGGGGGATTTGATAGCTGCTTTCAACTACCTGAAAGGGGGTTCCAAAGAGGATGGATCTAGACTGTTCTCAGTGGTAGCAGATGACAGAACAAGGAGTAATGGTCTCAAGTTGCAGTGGGGGAGGTTTAGGTTGAATATTAGGAAAAACTTTTTCACTAGGAGGGTGGTGAAGCACTGGAATGGGTTACCTAGGGAGATGGTGGAATCTCCTTCCTTAGAGGTTTTTAAGGTCAGGCTTGACAAAGCCCTGGCTGGGATGATTTAGTTGGGGATTGGTCCTGCTTTGAGCAGGAGGTTGGACTAGATGACCTCCTGAGGTCCCTTTCAACCCTGATATTCTCTGAGGTTTGGGATCACAAGCAGTGGCTGCCAAACTTTCGGATGTGTAAGGCCACATTCCTAGATCTGTGTGCTAAGCTCTCCCAAGCCCTCCAGTGCAGGGACACCAGAATGAGAGCTGTACTGACAGCTTTTGCTACGGTCTCCCACAGTATTCTTGCCAGCAAGTTAAAGAAGTATGGGCTGGATGAATGGACTATAAGATGCATAGAAAGGTGGCTAGATCATCGGGCTCAACAGGTAATGATCAATGGCATCATGTCTAGTTAGCAGCCGGTATCAAGCGGAGTGCTCCAAGGGTCGGTCCTGGGGCCGGTTTTGTTCAGTATCTTCGTTAATGATCTGGAGGATGGCGTGGATTGCACCCTCAGCAAGTTTGCGGATGACACTAAACTGGGAGGAATGGTAGATACGCTGGAGGGTAGGGATGGGATACAGAGGGACCTAGATAAATTAGAGGATTGGGCCAAAAGAAATCTGATGAGGTTCAACAAGGACAAGTGCAGAGTCCTGCACTTAGGATGGAAGAATACCATGCACTGCTACAGATTAGGGACTGAGCGGCTAGGCAGCAGTTCTGCAGAAAAGGACCTAGGGGTTACAGTGGACGAGAAGCTGGATATGAGTCAACAGTGTGCCCTTGTTGCCAAGAAGGTTAACGGCATTTTGGGCTGTATAAGTAGGAGCAATGCCAGCAGATCAAGGGACCTGATCATTCCCCTCTATTCAGCATTGGTGAGGCCTCATCTGGAGTACTGTGTCCAGTTTTGGGCCGCACACTACAAGAAGGATATGGAAAAATTGCAAAGAGTCCAGTGGAGGGCAACAAAAATTATTAGGGGGCTGGAGCACATGAGTTATGAGGAGAGGCTGAGGGAACTGGGACTATTTAGTCTGCAGAAGAGAAGAATGTGGGGGGATTTGAAAGCTGCTTTCAACTACCTGAAAAGGGGTTCCAAAGAGGGTGGATCTAGACTGTTCTCAGTGGTAGCAGATGACAGAACAAGGAGTAATGGTCTCAAGTTGCAGTGGGGGAGGTTTAGGTTGGATATTAGGAAAAACTTTTTCACTAGGAAGATGGTGAAGNGTAGTATAGGGCAATGGCACTGAATACCGGCACCATTTTCCACAGGCAGTGGTGATTTTAGCTGATATCTCACTCCTGAGGGTAACAGAGGCAGAGAGAACACACCTGCTGCTGGTGTCCAGAAGCTGCCCAGGCCCGTATGCTGCTAGCCTGCGTACTGCAATGGTGCCTGCTAAAGTTATCGCTGACTGGTGTGGGAAAGTGTCCTACCGTGGCAGCAGAAATAAGGCTGCCATCCCTAGAAACCATTGGCAGAGGATTGCAGAGTTCCTCCACGAAAGTTTCATTGAGATCTCCACAGAGGATTCAAGGGACATCCCTGCGCACATAAACTGTTCTGTATCCCCCCCCTCTACCCAACTCTAGAGCAACTCTGCCTCTCTTGGTTGTACCACTCCCTCTTCTAGCACAAGTACATTAACGATAACTCAAAAGATATGCCCTGCTACTTTGAGGTGGGGGCATCTCTGTTATTGAAAATTAAACTACACACTTATCTGAGCTTTCTTCCCCTGCATCAGGCTCTCCTGTGCTCAACTGGTGGGACTGGCTGGACTGTGCTGGAGTCAAAAACAGGTCCTGGCTTGCTGTGCAGCTGGATCCCCCCAGCAACTGTCCCCAGTACTTCTCCTCCTCTTCCTTGTCCACCACCTCCTCCTCGCTGTTCATGGCGGGGGTCTGTGACTCAGGCTCCTCAGAGGTATCCATGGTGCTTTCAGAGAGGGGGTGGTTTCTCCACTAGATATAGCATGCAGCAATTTGTAAATGCGGCACGTCTATGGCTTGGCAATGGATTGATTGTTGATGGCCTTCTGGTATGCCTGCCACAGCTCCTTGGCTTTCATGTGGCACTGCTGCTGGTCCCTGATGTATCTCTTCTCCTGCATCCCCTGAGCAATCTGCTCATAGATGTCCACATTTCTACTGCTAGTTCGGAGCAGTGCCTGCACAGCCTCGTGTCCCCGAAGGCCCAGGAGATCCAATACCTCCTGTGTATTCCAGGCAGGAGCACATCCAGAGCATGTAGGCAGCATCGTCAGCTGGGCAGTTCCACTGAACAATGGAGAGCTGCTAGGTGTGCTCGCCAAGCCAGAAAAAGGAATTTCAAAAATGAATGGGGCTTTAAAAGGTTGGAGTGGGGGAGAGACGCTTCTGGCCTCTGTGCTACCTGAGCAGTGGAATTCACAATGGTGACCAGAGTGATCAGTGTGGGGCAGCTGCTGGAGGACAGTAACAGTCAGCGTAAATAACGTAGTGTCTACACTCGCAATGCATCGACCTAATCATCAACCATAGCTCTACGCCGCTCGGGGAGGTGGTGTTATTAAATTGGCATAACAGGGCACTTATGTCATCGGGAGCCACATTTAAGTGAAGACACTTGCACAACGAGGTCAACATATGATGCTTTTTGTCAATATAACTTTGTAGTGTAGACCAGGCCAACGTCTAGTGCTTTCTAGAGATGCGAGAAGATTACCAAAGGTCAAAATCTTTTTCCTCTTGCCAGAAGCATAATCTGCACACTGAACACCCACCCTAGCCTGTAAACCAATACTGATTACAGTAAGCTCAGCAAAGCAGTTTTCAGTGGAAATGAAAATTAACGATGCAGATGCCGTTAGCTATTAAAAGCAGCACAATTTACGCCTCCATACGATTAAAAGCCTGTCAGTGTATTTCCATTACAAGCCCCCAGTTTTCAGCTATAAAATGTTCTTCAGACTGAAGCGAAGCATAAAAGGCCACAGACCCAAGAGCAATTTAAACATTTAGTTTTCTTCATGTCTGAAGTGCATTAGAACAGTTTGTTCAGTTTAAGTTTTAGGGGGATGACTCTGCCCTCTGAATAGTCAGATGGATGCCAGCACCATTTAGTCTGTTGAGTAATTATCCAGGAACTAAAAAGACCCTCGGACCATAACAGATCTACAGTTAATTATAGCTAGAGTTCTGAAACTGGATTTAGTATCTGGATCAGTTATCTACCCCATCCTACACATGTGAATAGCCCCCAAAAGCAAGGAAATAAAGTATTAAGACCAATACTCAGGCGTACTTGTGCAGCTCAGCCTAGATAAGTATCGAGTTCCCTGTGATCTTACTTAACATAGGAGACCGAGACCAAGACCAGCCCCTTTTATGTGCACAGCACAGTTTGCTGGGGAGGGGGGGCGGGCGCGGGACACACACACACAGGGAACCTCTTTCTCCAACACTTGAATGAGAAGTGCGGGGACTGGTTCTTGCACAAGCCAGTACACCGCAGTCTCAGAGTGGGCATGTTCTGACACTAGGGAGTGCATTCAGTCGTGCAGCCAGCTAGTGCATGCACTGCTGTCTGAAGCACATCCAAGCTGCCCTTGCTGTGGACTCCTGAAGTAAATTACACATTGCTATGCTCTTCCTAGTAGTACTGGCCCAGAGCCTATAAACTCTAGGAACAGTGAGTTAGTGAAACGTTGGGTGTGAATATTCCAGTTATAGGGAAACAAATTGTGTTCATACCCTTTTTACTTCTTTCTGATGTAGGAAGATCTCAAAGATCTTCTTCACAAAAGCAGGTAAGGAGTTCTGTTTGGTTTTTTCACATAAGGGAAAGACTGGAACATCAGCAATTGAGAGGGGAGGGGATTTTAGTCTGACTTTTTAAACCTGTTTTTTGTTCAAATACTTGAAAGAAAATCCATCTGTGTGAAAGATTCAAACATCTTGACCCTTTAACTGTGGGCTCAGAAAGCTCCCACTCCGGTTTTTCACGGAGGCTTCCAGAAAAAACAGGAAGCCGAGACCTGACATGTCTAATATAAGAGAGCAAAAGAATGGCAGCTTCTTCTCCTTTTCACCCCATTTTTTGGGACCAGCTTTCAGACCTAGATATATCACAAAGAAGGGGGAAAAAAAGACATAAACCTAACTGCTTCCCCCACTCCTTGGCAGCTTGTCTTTAAGGCCGATAAAACCCTGTGCTGTAATTTGACCTATAAATCCAAGACGTAGATCAGCTAACAGACACGCAAGGGATTTGTATATCTTAAAGAAACATGATGAAGCTGAAGGAACAATGTCTGAATGATAATTATAATTTTAACTTCTCTGCTGCCAACAACTGCTGCCATAGTAGTGTAATCAATTGTAAGCTACAATGTGAGCACGGCTTACCAATTAGTAAGGGACGCTCAGGTAACAGCTATCTAAAACTTGGCCTTTCTATAAAGGAGAAGCAATGAACAGAGTATCAGGGCAATTTGCTAGTCCATAGCTGGATTCCCACAGCTATGCTCAGTTCAAGTAACAAATAAGGTTATGATATTAGTAATGAGTGAAGCAAACAAAAAGTCAGCTAATATCAGCTTTTGCTACACTAGAAACATTTTGCCCAATTGGAGGATATTTGTTTAGGTAAAAGGTTGTTTTCAAGCTTCAGATGATTTTGCTCAGTAAGAAATAGTAAAGCAATGGAGTTTCCTATTTCAAGAATGTGGGCCTGACTTCCAAAATTAAGTGTGTATGTAATCTGTACAGGTCTGTCGCATCTTAGGCTCATTTAACATGTGCGATTTCAGCTTTACGCGGTCGGCAAAAACAAGAAAAAAAAACCAAAAAAGAGAAAAATAACAATTTAAATACTGTTTCTGTAGTGCGGGCGATTCTGCCCGCCATTACACTCAATATAATTTTGACTATACGCGGTTTTCGCTTTACGCGCTGACCGCGGAACGTAACCCCAGCGTAAGATGAGACAGACCTGTATATGCAAATACCAGTTACATCTGCATGCACAAATGGCCAGTTACAAATTTTGCAGGCTCTTTGAATGTGTAATTGTGTTTTTCCATACATAATTACCCACTCCTAACTATCAAAGTCAAAAATGTGTGTCAAGCAGAGGTGTGTGAAATGTTTGCATGGTTTCAGGATATCCTGCAACACTTCTATTGTTCTGTCACAAACTGTAAAAATCTAAAGATCACCAAGGTTCAAGAGCCATGGTAGTTCGTAATAATAATAGCTAATTCTTTTATAGTGCTTTTCATCTTTAGCTCTCAAAGTGCTTTACAAAGGAGGTCAGTATCATGGGTCAATTTACGTCTTTGCATCAAAATCATGTAAAATCTGTGGTTCTGCTAAGTTATGATGCAAGAGCAGGTGAAAACTGGCTACTTTTTCATTTTGAGATTTGGCACCTAGATACTGATGATACTATGGGAATGGCACATTACAAATGTGTAAGACAAATGTATTTGAAGCCAAAATTTGACAGATATAAAGATACACAGATTGAAAGCAAAGATACATTCCATATGAATTTCTGAGACGGGAACCCCCTGAGTTTCACATAGCTATAGCACAGAGATGTCCAAATAGTAGTCTGTGGACCACTTTCAGGTGGTCAATGGAAATGTCTTGTCACATGGTACTGGTTCTCCCAGTTTCCAGTTTAAGAGAAACAGGACCAGAAAGGGAGGGAGATATGAAATAAAAGAAAAAGGAGATTGTGTGATTGTTTTCTCAAAAAGAACAAAAGCACTTGCCACACTAAAAACAGCTAAAAATATACAAATATTACTTAATATAACTTTCCCCATGTAAACAATTGCTGTAGTTACCACAGGGACCTCATACAATTATGAATGAGATGGGCTGTGGGCCTTCTGATTGCAAATGGAAAGTGGTCCACAAGACAATGTTTCTACAAAGAGATGTTCTCTTATGAAAAAGCTTGAGAATCTGAGCTCTAATCTTGAGTTAGCTTTTTATTGTTCACGTTTAAATGGCATCACTCTAGTGGATTTAAAACAAGGTTTTTCTTAATATTACCTATGTGTCATTTTTGATGATGAATAAATAGATCTTTCCTTCTCACTGAAGACACTTTTGCAAATTGGTTGGCTCATTTGGGAAATGCTAGGAAACTTTATTAAAGGAAGTAATGTACCTTACAGTACATTAGGCTGGCCTGAGTTGATATTTATATTAACAAAATAAATATATGTAACAAGCAGTGCAAAACTACAGTGGAATGGAGAACCAACCCTCTGCTATCCTGGGTTGTCCATGGTTTTAAAATCTTTATCATTTAGGTCTGGTGACTAGGACATGATCTGAAGTGTCACCATCACTATAATTTTTTATTTTTACTTTTTTTGGTTTTTTAGAAATACCTAGTTTTGAGAAGCTTTATATTCATTTCTCTTAAAAAATGGTGATACTTTGTATTAAAAGCTGGAGATCACTGATTTAAGTAAGTTATGGCTTTTGTACTTTAAGCATATATATTCTAAACCAAGCATCAGTGTCCTGGGTAGGTTATATTTTCTGTTTCCAGCAATATTCAGTATTGTGTGTGCTTTGCACCTCAGAAATGAGTCTGCCAAGGCACTTAGAGAATGTAAGTCTTTTAGGGACTTCATGAGAATGGGCTACAATTGACACAAAACAGAACCCATCCATCAGCAGTGTCATATCCCCCAACAAGCATACTTCCTTTTTAAACACTCAAAATCTACTAAAAATCCACAATGAGAAAAAAAAGCCATTTACTGCATGTCACTAAAAGACAAAGATTTCCCCTAATAAAAGCACAAAGAATGGATCTTGGCTGCCTGTAAGAACAGAACAAGGTTTTGTTTTGTTTTCAAAACAGAACAAAACAAACAAACAAAAACCCCAGAAATACCACACGCTTGCTATTTCCACAAATCCACTTCCTTTTATCTATCCTTGGAGGTCAGTTTTTCAATCAGTTCTTGAAGTGGAGCCAGTTCTCTTCTGTCAATAAGGTTGAATTCCTGTAGAGGGGGAGACAACATTTTACTTGAACAGACAATGTAGTGTTAGTACCAGCTTTACATTTAATTATAAAGTTACCCTGCAGTTTGCAATCGGCCAGGCTTACCTGTTAGCCATTTTCAACATCTAGGTAGCTGGTTCAAATCCAATCTAGGTCACTAATGACTAAGCATGGTTACAATCATCAGAAGGCTATTCAGCAGCCTATGTGAAATGAATTAGTGTGCTCAATAAAGTGCCTGGTAGAGCTATATTCCAAAAAAAGACTTTACTTCACACTCAGTAAACTCCCTTCTCAGATCCTGTTCTGCATTAAGGCCATCCAACAATGCAGCTCAGACAGTATTCCCCCTTCTATAACTTCTAAAGGGCCACTTCCTTGATGGAAAAACAGTAGTAGCCAGTAAATGCACTCTTTGCAGCTTGATTTCAGAGTTTTCTTCTTCTACTGGCTGTGAATTAAGGTTTTCTTTGGTACTTGTCTGTCTTGTGGAAACATGTCATAATCCACTGTTGCAATCTGTTAATACTTATAGCAATAATTATACACTACAATACCAATAAGGTAGCATCTTGGGCTTAGAGCTGCCCAATTATGTAAAAACACCTGCTTCTATACCCAACTGCTAGAAAACTCAAAGAATGGTATTTTTATATATCGACATTTTAATATATGCTGTCTTCAGAGTAGAAGGCAACCATTACCATAGCATTCTTATGCTAATTTACCTGAAAAAAAAAAATAAAGTGCTTGAAGGATGTGTTAAGATGTGCCTCTTCTTGCAGCTGGATTACTGGATCAAAGTGCTGGTGGTAAATGTGAGCATAAACTCTAAAGAGACGCTTTAGAATGGTCTTTGCCACTGACATGAAGTTCTTTGGGAAAGGAACACCTAAAAAGAAACAAACGTATGGTAAGCTCTTTGGGGCAAAAACCGTGTCTTCATAGATTTTAAAGCCAGAGGGACGATTATGATCACTTAGCACATAACACAGGCCATTGATTTCACCCAGTGATTCCTACATCAAGCCCATAACTCCTATCTGAGTTAGAGCATATGTTGAAGACAGACATCCCATTCTTGCTTTAAAGACTTCAAATGATGGAAAATCCCCCGCGTCTCTGCGTAAATTGTTCCAATGGTTACCCTTGCTGTCAAAAAAATTGCACCTAATTTCTAGTTTGAATTTGTCTAGCTTCAGCTTCCAACCACTTGTTATGCCTTAGTCTGCTAGATTAAAGTGTCCTCTACTATCAGAAATCTTCTCCCCATATAGGTACATAACTATGATCAAGTTACCTCTCAACCTTCTCTTGGATAAACTAAATAGATTGAGCTTCTTTTGTGTCTCACCGTACAACAGACTTCAAATCATTCTTGTAGCTCTTTTCTGAACCCTTTCCAATGTATCAACATACCCTTTACACTGTGGACACCAGAACTGGACGGAGTATGTCAGTAGTGGTCTCACTAATCCCTTATACTGGGGTAATAAAACCTCCTTACTCCTACTCAATATTTCCTTGCTTATACATCTAAGGATTGCATTTGCTCTCTTAAGCTACTGCATCACATTAGTGTCTGTTACAGCTGTCCCCCTGCTGAATTCCTTTTTCCCCCTTCCTTTCTGTTTGTGCTGAGTGGCCGCCCCCCGGCCATGGAACTGACCAAAGTCACAGCCTGGCCCTGCTCATGGAAATGGCTTGTGCAGCAGACTGACTGGAGCCATTGCTCTGTTCAGGGAGGGGGGCTTTTCGCTCCTTTGTCTAGCTTCTTTGTTCGGACCCGGCTTGGTGTAGGGGGCGCTGCCCAGGTATGCAAGACCTAAAGTGGCCACATAGCTGAGCATATGAGTCATACCTGTGGGTCAGAACATGCCCCGGCATGCCTATGCTCACCTGCAGCCTTTCCCTGCCTTCTCTCCGCCCCTGTATCAAGAGGAGCCAATCAAAAGTACTGGTGGGAAACTGCCTAAGTTTGCCTTTAAAACCAGACATTTTCTGATCAGACCCCTGAAGAAGGTCCTTGCTTTGCCACCTGGTCTGATCAGCTAGGGGTCCTTGGGGGGCCCTCTTCCCGCTCTCATTTGTTTTTGAGTGTACCTCCGTTTTTAAACTCCCCTCCCACGAACAACTAATTTGTGCCTGGAGATCTCCTAATTAGTGTAAGCGAATCGAGTCCTATCTGCGTCCTCTGATGCTGAAACTGCTGTTCCTGTTGCTGCTTTGGGGATTGGTAAGGAATAACCTCTTGCACACTCCCCTGGTTCTAACTGTTGGCTTTTCTTTTCCCAGCTGGCAGACCCAAGCTAACTCCTTGGTCTGTATCTGTAATCTGCTTCTAGCTCTGCAGCGTCTTTGCTGCTAGAAATAAGCCTGCTTGCAGCCACCACTAGTTAAACCGGCCCCCCCCCCCCTTGGAGCTGCATCCTGGGCTCACACCACTCTGCCCTCTGGAACTACTAGTATAAGGTGCACCCATTAGGTTAAGTTTAGCCTTTAGTCTAGATACATTGTAATTTCATTTTGCATAGCTGTGGTTAAGTTAGGTTTAGAAAATTGCTTGCATTGTACTCTGTAAGTTAGGCTTAAAGCATTGTTGCATTGTGTTTTGTTACTTGCTAATTTGTGCAGTATTGGTTAAGTTAGATCATAGATAAGATTTTGCTGTGTTCTGTATAATTGTGATTAAGTCTGTCTTCCCCCATCCCCCAACCTCATTCCTCTACCACTTTCTTTCTCTCTCTCTCTCTCTCTCTCTCTCTTAGTCTCTCTGCTGTTTAAACTGGCAGCCTGTCTGCTCTCTGTGTCTCCCTGAGTTTAAATCTCCCTCTTTTAATCCCTTCCCCCACGTGCTCACCCCGCTCCTACTGCTGCCAAACCTCAATTGTATTACTGAAGTCTAGCATAAAACCCCATTGGTTACCCTTTTTCTCTCTAACACACCTCACATTTTACATTTACACCACTGTGACACATTTTTACCTAGAGTTGTTAGTTATTTAACACATTTTACCCATAACTGTTAGTTGGTTATATGCTGCTGTGACACACCCTTTACATAGAAATTGTTAGCTACCTGTTACATTTATACTTCAGTGTTAATTGGTTACCAACTGTATTGTGCCCCACTGTATTGTACCCCACTATTGAAACCCCCTATCCTATTTACTAAAAGAAACCCCTCCCCAATTGTCTACCTTAACAAACCCCATACCCCTCACTATTGAATTTCCCATTTTTGCATTTTCTTAATAAAGTTTATTTTGCACCCCACCTGTGTGGTAATTGCTCCCCAAGATCCCATATACCTGCTGGCAGGGACAATTAGCAGTGCATGTTCACTTGGTTATCCACTATGACCCTGTTAGTCATTTTCTGAGTCACTGCTTTCCAAAATATAGTCCCTCATCCTATTAAAAAAAGTCTTCATATGTACTTGAACAGGGCCAAACAAAATGGAGATCCGAGCCCTCTGTGCATTACAGTAAGATCAATATTAAATCATTAAAAAACACTATTAACATTACTGTTAATAATAATAAGAGCAGCTTTCCTCTCCCCCCACTCGCTGTGCCCAACAGCTCTGAACTGAAGCACTAAAGCACTTGCCATCTTGCTAACCGGTTCTACGTTGCCACCTACTGAGCAGGGGATAGCTGGGAAGAGGGATGACTTAAAAAACAAAACCTATTATAGGTTCATTGCACTTGACTAAAACCATGAACAAGTAAAAGCAAAAGCCATTTGATTTTGACAGATGGTCCATTTTTTAAAATGGGCTGTCATTAGCTGCTTGCTGAATAGTGCCATGCATTTAAAGAAGCCTCCTAAAAACATAAAACATTTCCCAATGTATTTGTAAACAATAAGTTCTGTATTCACGATCAAGGGTGCAATGCTGACCCAGTAGGGGAATGCCTCCTTGGGGCTATGCTTCTTTCCTGCACAGAAACTTATTTTGGTAGTTGGGAAAACATTATATTCTGCAAAAAGATACTGAGGATAGGGTACAGGGGTTGGAATTACTTTTCCCCCTCTCCTGTTTCTCTAGGAGAAACACCCTGCTTTTTAAAAGGAGAAAGCTGAAGAATCAATGAAAATACAGTTGCTTATTAAATAGAAACACCCTTTTTCTACATCCTGAATTTTAACAGGTTTTTATTGAGGATTGCTCTATTATGTATCATGTCTGATAGCCAAGCACACAAATTGTACCTGCTTAAACAGATGCAAGTACCTTTCAGTGTACTAATAAATTGTTCTTTAACTGTCCTACAGTAGTCACTAATCATTTAAGAAACAACTCAATATTCAACAGCTCACTATTTCTATTTATTGATGAGTTCCCTTTGGGGTTGAATCAATATTTTTTCCTTCCTGTAAATTCAGACACAAAGCTACACATGCTTTTCAATGCAGAGATCTTAATAGTCCTGTACAACAGGATGCTGATTTCACTGTTCATTTTTACCTATTTTGGATGGAAATAGTGTTTCGTCATCCAGCTGATCCTGGACCCAAGTCATCAGGTAGTCAATGTACTTTGGTGCTGAGCACTTGATTGGTTTCTTTATGTTTGTCCCATCTGCCCAGTGATACTCATATCTGGGTTGGAACAGAAAGGAAAGACATCTCTTGAACACACAACTGAGTCATTCATACAAAAGCCTTGGAAAGGTTTTTTTGTTTCTGTTTAAGGATTGAACTTGATTTTTATAATCCTTTTAAAGACACTCACTCCCGGTCCTTCCCTACCACCAAGGGAGTGAACATACTGTCAACCCAGGAATGAAAAGGACTGCTGAGTGCTGCAGTGCTAAAGTCCTCCCAAAGGAACCAATGAGCTATATTATACTCATATATATTCCTATATTATATTCCTCTAAATACAAAAGAGAATGATACTACCAGTTTAAAACCATGTGCTTTCAGAGAAAACATCGTTACCTATCCTACAAATCTGATCTTAAATTATGAGAACTGAAAGAATTTAAATAAATCTTATTAACATTTAAACAGCTTAAGTTTACTCTTCATTTTTTTCATCTTGGACTGAAAATAGCCTAGTCATTTCATTTTCTATTCTTAACACAATAGCAGAATGCTGTGATGTTTGAGTGGCAAACAGCAGGGGAATGTTTGTTTAAAAATGTTTCCTCCAGAATTAAAATTATGAGAACAATTTTATTGGTCATACATCTTTGTAAAATATGTTTAAAATATATTTGTTTTACACAAGAGCAAAATTGTGGACACAATTTAATCAGACAGTGCCTGTTTTAAACAATTTAAGGTGTTTTGTCAGTTAAATCGGCAACTAGGAGAACTTTTTCACAATAATTTTTAGAACAGAGATCAATTACGGCAGTAAACAAGACTAACACATTTATTTACACATCTCTCTTGGTTTATCAAATCATGGATAGTTCTTTGAAAACATCTAGTCAATGTATAGCGGCAGTCCAAAAAGCTAACAGAATGTTAGGAACCATTAGGAAAGGGATAGATAATAAGACATCAATATCATAATGCCTCTATATAAATCCATGGTACGCCCACACTTTGAATACTGTGTGCTGTTCTTGTCTCCCCATCTCAAAAAAGATATATTAGAATCGGAAAAGGTACAGAGAAGGGCAACAAAAATGATTAAGGGTATGGAATAGCTTCCATACAAGGAGAGATTAAAAAGACAGACTTTTCAGCTTGGAAAACAGATGACTATGGGGAGATATGATTGAGGTCTAAAATATCATGACTGGTGTGGAGAAAATGAATAAGGAAGTATTATTTACTCCTTCACATAACACAAGAACCAGGGCTCACCCAATGAAATTAACAGGCAGCAGGTTTAAAGCAAAAGGAAGTATTTCTTCATACAGTGCAGTTGACCTGTGAACACACTGCCACTGGATGTTGTGCAGGCCAAAACTATACTGTAACTGGGTTCAAGAAAGAATTAGATACGTTCATGGAGGATGGGTCCATCAATGGCTTTTAGCCAAGAGGGTCAGGGAAGCAACCCCAGGCTCTGAGTGTCCCTAGCCTCTGACTGCCAGAAGCAGGGAGTGGCTCGATAATTGCCCTGTTCTGTTCCTTCCCTCGGAAGCATCTGGCATTGGTGCTGCTGGAACACAGGATACTGGGCTAGATGGACTATTGGTCTGACCCAGTGTGGCCATTCTTAGGTTCTAGCATAGAGAGAAATCAAAGAGTCTACCTGCATGTTAATGAGTTTACCAAGAACTGCCCAGTCCTAACATTGATTCTGGCAGAGCAGACCTTCAGCAGCCCCCAGCCCTGGGGGAGTTACCAGCTCATCACAGCTGCAGCTCAGAACATGTACAGTCATGACATGTTAACCCTTTCATTTCAGGAGCAGGTAATTAGTAGACAATAGTTTTTTTTCCCCAGACATACATTCAAAAGGGTGGATTCAAAGTGTGTCACTTGCATTCCCCAGCTACTTCCTAGGAAATCCAATCCATGGGTATTGTCCCAAAAAATCCTTTGAACTTTCTCATACCTTCCAGAAATTGCATTCATCCCGTCTTCCTGCTAAAGCACTTCCATACTAATCTCACAATAATACATAAACATTTGCATTTCTAATCTAATGTACCCCAAAGATAGCAACCCTAATTCAGAAAGGTCTAACTTAATTCAATGAAGTTCATTCAGGATACTACAGGATACTGTCAGTCTGTCATATAGTGACCCACACCATTTCTTGAAGCATCGCCTTGTTCCTCTGAGGTCTTTTGTGCATGTATTGACCCTGCTTAGCTTGTGTGACCTGACAACCTCGGAGTATGAAGCGGTATGACTTCTAAGAAATAGTAAAGATAGACTCTCTGCCACAACACATACTATAAGTGGAAATATGCAGAGAATCTTCAAATACTCTGGCAATCCCCACATGTCTGGCTTCATAAAAGAAGCTGGACTAAAACTTTGCGATGGTTTGATCTATAGCAGCAATAAAGTGTGGGTACCGGTGAGAATACTGGGTGCAGTATTACATTTAGTACTTCTAGGGGTCACAAAACTGATAAAAATCAGTGTTTTCTGCATGATTAAATGTATTAATGAACACATTATTCTGGGACTGAAACTTCTTTAGAGGGTTCCCAAAATATAGAGCAGCCGCATTAGGGCAGTTATGGAAGATTAAAACCAGACTGATACATTGACTCAAATGAGTGAGCAAGCACCTACATCTCTAGTAGTAAAACAAATATACCATGCCATTGCCAGCAACTAAAACTCAACCTTATGGTTGGATCGGTCTTGTTTGGAAAAAAAGAGAGAAAATCCCCAACCCCTCTGTAATGCTCATGGATCATGTTATAATAGAGACAAAACGATATTTAGTGGGTAGAGTAGTAAATATAACATTTACAGTGACTAGCTGTAGGATCAAACAGCCCCAAATGACATTGTTAGGATTTACCAGGATTGAGACAGATTAGTTAATCGTTCTTTCTATTCACATATGCTAATGATTCTACCTAAATGTGAAAATATGCCTACACACTAAAGATAACAAGACCAACGCCTCCTCCACAGAATTCATATTTTATATATATATATACACACACTTTTTCTTTCCAATAAAAATACCTTTGAGAAGGCTGTAGAACAAAACTATCACTTTCGCTAAGCAAAGCACCCATGCTAGGAGGCTAGGATTAAGATTTTTAAGGGTATTATTATATACATAGGAACTTTATATATAACATCTTTAAATCCCAGTGAAGAGATATTAATTTGACACAGTTTAAAATACTGCGTTCAGTTTTGACTCTCCCATTTGCCAAGAGACACTGGAGCAAAGGAAGAGGTCAGAAAAAAGTAAGTGGGTTGGCACACTGCTGAGAGAGAGGAGCTATTTAAAGAGGCAGATTCAAATGAAGATATATAACTGTTCTCACAGCAGACATGTAAGGCAGAGGAACAGCAATTTCATATTTAAGTAAGTTATGAGCTTAGGCCAAAATTGGGATTTGTGGATACTCTTCACTTCTAAAAGTCAGGCCTCTTTTGTTTAGGTGCCTGAACACAGAAGTGCTGAGCACCCACAAATCTAACTGAAGTCAAAGGGATCTTTCAAGTACTCACTCAGCAAAAAAAAACAAAAAACAAAAACAAAAAAAACCAGGCCACTTTTATGAAAATACCTAAATTTGGACGTGGAAGTCTAACCCTAGACATCCAGATGTGAACATTTTGGCCTTCATGTTTTTTCCAGTGTGTACCTATTGGCAGACATGAAAACCAATGAGAAAAGGGGGAAATGAAGCAATAAGTCAATTTCCCCTCCTTCCTAGTACCTTGTAAACATATTATTTTAACAATATATTTTATACAGACTAATACCTTTTCAATGTGATTGTTCTGCTTATGGTTACATGACAGTATGCTGCAAAACGTCTGTTAGTCTATAAGGTGCCACAGGATTCTTTGCTGCTATGACAGTTGATGTGGCAAACATAGTAATGAGGACTGACGATGGAAAGCAGGTGTAGCTCATTTTGGTTGGGTTGAGGAAAGAATATGGATATGAATAGGAGACACTGTTTTAAGACATGAGTAAGTGAAACTTACTATTTTCTTTCCGTATTTTTATTTTTCTGACAACTAGCCATACAATGGACGACTGGGTAGTGGAAGGCAGAACATAAGGACTGTTCCTGCTGCTCCTACTGACCTCAATGGGCATGTCTACACTAGAATTTTTACCCGAATTAATTGATTGCCCGTTGCTCAAGGTACCTAATATGCTTGTAAAGGGCTAGTCTGGTAAAATCTCCAGTGAAGACCCGGAGCCACAAGAACAGGACTGAGCCCATAGTGCATGGTATGTAGATGTGAAGAACATAAATTGACCCTTGGCTAATAATAGAAATCATTCCAGTCTTATACCTGCAAGCAGCTCCCCATCCCCAAGCAAGATCTCAGGCCAGGGAGGTATGCAAAGAACCCTAGGAAATAACTTCCTGTACTTAAAGGTCCCTTCCTACACTTGCAGATGTAGAGCGCTGGGAGTTAAACCAGCCCTCAGAGACAGCAGCAGGGAAAGGGCTGCCGTGTGTTTACACTGTCAGCTGCAAGCACACTGGCGTGACCACATTAACCGCTCTTGCAACGCCAGAGAGAGCAGTGCATTGTGGTAGCTATCCCAGTGTGCAAGTGGCTGCAGCGTGCTTTTCAAATGGGGGAGGGGGTGGAGTGTGACAGGGAGTGTGTTGTGTGTATGTGGGGCAGGGGCGGCTCTAGCTTTTTTGCCGCCCCAAGCACGGCAGGCAGGCTGCCTTCGCCGGCATGCCTGTGGGAGGTCCGCCAGTCCCGCGGCTTCGGCATACCCGCCACCGAATTGCCGCCGAATCCGCGGGACTGGCGGACCTCCTGGTGCCTGGAGCCGCCACTGATGTGGGGGGAGAGACAGTGTGTTTTGGGAGGCAGAGTGTGTCAGCACGCTGTCTTGTAAGTTCAGACAGTGACAGGGGGAAACCCCATCAGTCCCCGCCCCCCTTTCCCCACACACAGCCTGCCTCAGCAGCAGCATTCCACAGTAATGGTTTGCTTTGTCCCGGAGCAGATAAGCAGCCAGCTTTGAAAGGGGATATCCGCATGCCTGCAGCCGAGTTCAAAACAATGACAAGAGTGGCCACTTGACTTCAAGGGATTATGGGACATTTTCAGAGGCCAATCACAGCGCAGTAATGCAACACATCATCCACACTGACACCAGGGCGTTTCAGCCAGGGTGCAGCAAGCTCTATGCTTCTCGTGGAGGTGGATTACCAGGAGTGCTCCAGCTGCAGAGTCCAGGTACTCTAAGTGCCTTGCCAGTGTGGACACCTCAGGAGTTAGGGCGCCCAGGGCTGATTTAAGGCGCGCTAACCTGCAAGTGTAGCCAAGGCCTAAGATAGCTGCTGGAAAGAGGTAGTGAGTGTGAGCTGCAGAGACCCCAGACACAGAAACTGCTTGCATTTAAGGCTTGCCCAGAACACAAAGTAGGATTCCGCATGTCAAAAAAAGTGCTTTAGCCCAATCTGTCCACTTCCAGAGGGTTACCTCAAATATTTATCTTGGGATTTGCAAAGACTAAACACTAATAATGTGCAGCAGATGCACAAGACTCCATGCCCATGCCAGAGGGAAGGTTATTTTCACACATCAGTGGATCTTCAGTTTGGTTACATATTTCATAAGCTCCTGAAAACAAACCTTTCAGTTTTGCTTTGAAAACTGATAGGATGTCTCAGTGATTTGCAACAGTGAACCATTTATATGCTACATGTTTTGTGCATCACTAATCAGATATTTGTTTCCCTTTTAATATAACTAAATAGTGCTACACCCCTCTTGTCAAAAATTTATGGCAAAAATCTACATATGCTGCACTTTTCAGTTTTTCTAGAAGGATGTTGCAACCAGAGAGCAGGACACAGGAAGTTAACATATGTATTTTTGTAGTGATTAACTAGAAGGTTGCATATAAACCAAATTAAATAATAAATATCAGTAGCAGTAGTAATACATACTTAGCATATATTGTGCTTCTCATCTGATGATCTCAGAGTGCTTTACAGTATCGGTAAGTATCATCCCCATTTTAAGTTCTAACTCTCCTTCCTTCCTTCCGCCCACACACACACTCTCCCCTCCCCTCCCCCCACAAAAAGATGCCTGGCAAAAGTTTTTCAAATTAGCTCACTTCAGTTTATGAGACTCATGGTCCATGAAGATCTACTTCTGCTTTATTTATTTTTGTCAATACTCCCTGTTTTCATTGTCACGGCTCAGAGCTAATTGTACCTTTGACTACTGTCTGTCTTCCCGAGTGCAACCCTCTTAAGTGTTAAGACCTCTTGCCTTAACCTGTCCTGGGATGGAATCCTGCAATTTTCCCACTCTCAGATTGGGTCCTTTATACCACCTGTGATTCCGCAGCGAGTCCCACTATTCTTCCCTTCGGGAGCTGTGACCAGTGTGAGAACACAGGGACATAAAACAGCCTTTCCAAAACAAAGTATTACTTAATCTCATCAATAGGAACAAAGCATAACAAAAGCAAAGGGCTCTTAACACAAGAGCCTACATGCATAACTGTCTTACCTAAAGTGTGGATCGACCTAGCTTTGAGCAGGGGGTTGGACTAGATGACCTCATGAGGTCCCTTCCAACCCTGATATTCTACGATTCTATTCTATGATGTGACACCCCCATTTCTGGGAATTGCTAGCGGCAGGCAGCTGGGCTCTAGCCATGAAATTGACAAGAGCGCCAACAGCTGATGTAAGTAAAGCAGTGTCTACACAGACACTGCGTTGCCCTAACTACACNGGCGCGCTAACCTGCAAGTGTAGCCAAGGCCTAAGATAGCTGCTGGAAAGAGGTAGTGAGTGTGAGCTGCAGAGACCCCAGACACAGAAACTGCTTGCATTTAAGGCTTGCCCAGAACACAAAGTAGGATTCCGCATGTCAAAAAAAGTGCTTTAGCCCAATCTGTCCACTTCCAGAGGGTTACCTCAAATATTTATCTTGGGATTTGCAAAGACTAAACACTAATAATGTGCAGCAGATGCACAAGACTCCATGCCCATGCCAGAGGGAAGGTTATTTTCACACATCAGTGGATCTTCAGTTTGGTTACATATTTCATAAGCTCCTGAAAACAAACCTTTCAGTTTTGCTTTGAAAACTGATAGGATGTCTCAGTGATTTGCAACAGTGAACCATTTATATGCTACATGTTTTGTGCATCACTAATCAGATATTTGTTTCCCTTTTAATATAACTAAATAGTGCTACACCCCTCTTGTCAAAAATTTATGGCAAAAATCTACATATGCTGCACTTTTCAGTTTTTCTAGAAGGATGTTGCAACCAGAGAGCAGGACACAGGAAGTTAACATATGTATTTTTGTAGTGATTAACTAGAAGGTTGCATATAAACCAAATTAAATAATAAATATCAGTAGCAGTAGTAATACATACTTAGCATATATTGTGCTTCTCATCTGATGATCTCAGAGTGCTTTACAGTATCGGTAAGTATCATCCCCATTTTAAGTTCTAACTCTCCTTCCTTCCTTCCGCCCACACACACACTCTCCCCTCCCCTCCCCCCACAAAAAGATGCCTGGCAAAAGTTTTTCAAATTAGCTCACTTCAGTTTATGAGACTCATGGTCCATGAAGATCTACTTCTGCTTTATTTATTTTTGTCAATACTCCCTGTTTTCATTGTCACGGCTCAGAGCTAATTGTACCTTTGACTACTGTCTGTCTTCCCGAGTGCAACCCTCTTAAGTGTTAAGACCTCTTGCCTTAACCTGTCCTGGGATGGAACCCTGCAATTTTCCCACTCTCAGATTGGGTCCTTTATACCACCTGTGATTCCGCAGCGAGTCCCACTATTCTTCCCTTCGGGAGCTGTGACCAGTGTGAGAACACAGGGACATAAAACAGCCTTTCCAAAACAAAGTATTACTTAATCTCATCAATAGGAACAAAGCATAACAAAAGCAAAGGGCTCTTAACACAAGAGCCTACATGCATAACTGTCTTACCTAAAGTGTGGATCGACCTAGCTTTGAGCAGGGGGTTGGACTAGATGACCTCATGAGGTCCCTTCCAACCCTGATATTCTACGATTCTATTCTATGATGTGACACCCCCATTTCTGGGAATTGCTAGCGGCAGGCAGCTGGGCTCTAGCCATGAAATTGACAAGAGCGCCAACAGCTGATGTAAGTAAAGCAGTGTCTACACAGACACTGCGTTGCCCTAACTACACCGACATAAGCCCTATACCTCTCATGGAAGTGCAGTTATTATGTTGGTGTAGTAGGGCACTTACATCAGCAGGAGGAAGGCTGTAGTGTAGACACTGACATAATCAGGTCGAAGTACACTGCCTTATGTCGACCTTACTGTGTAGTGTAGAGCAGCCCTTTGTTACGGTGTTGGGCGTAGTGACTGCTTATTTTTAGGCCGTAAGGCACGTATAGAGTAATTGTATAAAATACCATCTGGCCTTTGGACTTAATAAAGGAACTTATGGTTATATTCGTGTCTGGTGGTCTCCCACATTAATATTAATAATTTCTAACATTATTAATAATTCCAACATGCTAGAGTACATCCTCCACCCTTTGGAAACATGACAAGCAACACCCTAACGATCAGACAGACATAACATGCACAAAATGTTACAGGCAGCTCTCACATCCTTCACATTATTTAATTTATTTAATTTATTAGAAATAGTAGCTCTGACCGTGACCCACCTGAAGGAAAAAAATTCAAGACATGGCCTACATAGTTTTTGACTTTTATCATATCACTTTTGATTAGAGGTGGGATTTTTAACCACTATACTTTACTGGTAAAAGTCCTAGTGTGGATGCAATTATACTTGAATAAAGGCGCCTTATACTGGTATATCTTAGACCATGTCTACACAGCAAACTTTTGCTAACACAAGTTACGTCGGCATAAAGCTGATGCAGTTAGTATACCACTTGTGCGCATGCACACTTGGTTCCATGTGTCGGCACTGCGTGCACTCAGGAGTGCGTGTGTTGACGCTCTGTGTGGTGGGATGTAGGTGCTTGGTCCCACCGTTCAGCGCACTGCCTTTTGGGAAGATTTGGCAATGCACTGTCAGGCAGAAATGAGTCATGCAGGGGTGACCTGGGAGAGAGGGGTCACGTTCCAGGCAAGCAACTTTCTCCGTCCCATAAGGTCATCTATATCCCATAATTTTCCTACCTTTTTAAAAAATCCCACAAACCGGCGTGGCCCTCCTCGCTGTCTCACATCTCTGACAGAAGCATGGAGCCTGCACAGCTCTGCACTATTGTATTGAGCATTGCAAGCACAGGATGCATGATCCTCTGGTATTTGCAGAGCTGCAAGAAGAACCACATCAGCAGAGAACATGACGATTTCGTAGAGGGCAGATGCTGTGGGACACAGCGAGAACCAATTCAAGATTGTTGGTGGTGTTTAAGGAGTAGCTGCAGATGGTGGAGCACTGCTTCTGAGCCAGAGAAATGAGCCTTGATTGGTGGGATTGCATCGTAATTCAGGTTTGGGATGATGAGCGGTGGCTGCAGAACATTTGGATGTGCAATGCCACATTCCTGGATCTGTGTGCTGAGCTTGCCCCAGCCCTCCAGCGCAGGGACACCAGAATGAGAGCTGCACTGACAATGGAGAAGTGAGTGGCGATCACACTGTGGAAACTTACAATGCCTGATTGTTACCGGTCAGTGGGAAATCATTTTGGAGTTGGAAAATCCCCTCTGGGGGCTGATGTCATGTAAGCGTGCAGGGCCATTAATCGCCTCCTGCAGGACTGTGACTCTTGGCAACGTGGAGGACTTAAGTGGATGGATTTGCAGCAGCAGGGTTCCAAAACCGCAGTTGAGTGACAGACGGCACGCATATCCTATTTTGGCACCAGACCACCTTGCCACAGCGTACATCTCCAGAAAGGGCTACTTTTCTATGGTTATGCAAGTACTGCTGGATCACCAGGGATGCTTCACCAACACCGAAGTGGGCTGGTCAGGGAAGGTGCACGACACTCGCATCTTAAGAACACAGGAATGTTCAGAAAGCTACAAGCAGGGACCTACTTTCCCGACCAGTGGGTCACCATAGGCGATGTTCAAATGCCAACAGTGATCTTGGGGGACCAGCCTACCCTTTGTTCTCCTGGCTCATGAAGCCATACACCAGCCACCTTGACAGCACCAAAGAAAGATTCAACTACCAGCTCGGCAGGTGCAGAGTGACAGTTGAATGTACTTTTGGCAGACTGAAGGGAAGCTGGTGTTTACTCACAAGATTGGATCTTAGTTAGAAAAATATCCCAATGGCTATAGCAGCCTGCTGTGTCCTGCATAATATCTCTGAAGCAAAGGGAGAAAAGTTGCTGCCAGGATGAAGAGCAGAGGTAGAGCAGCTGTCTGCTGAGTTTGAACAGGCAGACACAAGGGCTATTAGAAGAGCTCAACATGGAGCTATATGGCTCTGGGAGGCTTTAAAAAAACACTGACAGTGAACCACAGTAATGGGTTGTGATGTACTGTGCTCTACCTGGGCCCTGCTGTCTTGGGGCTTGTTAGGAATTGTGGAGTACTGTACTTGGTGTACATTTATGAATATAAGTGTCAATGCACCTATTTATTTCATGGTGCTCACTGTACATTTATGACTATTACACTGTTTGTCACTGATCCTGTGAGTTGTGTCAGACCATACAGCAAGTGGGTGCTTTCACTACCATTAGGCATTCTGCAGCATATGCTGGGAACTACAAGATTAATTATTTTCCAAACAATAAAATTTGATTGAGTAAGGCAAATATTGTAAAAAAAAATTCTGTGCAAATTAAAAGCAAATGCATGAAAGCCTTAATAAATTTATGGAACAGAACTTAAGAAGTGGAAAAAACATTCAGGTCCATTTTAGCTACACACAGCAACCATGGCTTTCACATGTCAGTGGATGCGAAGCTGTGGTTCTCCTTAACATTCCTGTAGGGAGGAGTGGTAGGGTTTGGGATGTGGCCCCTGATGCCATGTGGAACATTGAGGGGGATATAGGGAGGTGCTGTAATGGAGTTTTCCATGGACTGCAAAGGGAGGCAAGCCCGTGATTGTTGAACCTGTAGGTCCACAAGAGTCTGCAGCATCTGTGTTTGCTGCCAGAGAAGCCCCATTATGTCGTGGTGCATCTCCCTCCTTTTCCTTTTCCTGGTGGGACTCCTGTGCCTCTCTCCTGTCAGGTCTTTTCTTCTCCATACAGTCTGCAGCATTCACCCTCCAGGCCCTCTGCTCATGGTCTGATGCAACACTGGCTTCCCAGATCTCACTGAACATGTCCTCTCAAGTCCTCTTCTTTCTCCTCCTTCTCTGGCTCAGGCGTTCCGCAGATGTGGAGGGAAAATCCCTCAAGGCTGCAACAGCAGCAGCTACAGAAAAACATCCAGAGAAACCACTGTCAATATAGTGACAACGGAAAGTGAAAGTTAAGATTCGGAATTCCCTTCCCTCGCTCCCCATGAGTTTTAAACAAGACATGCTTATTGACACTTCTGCTTCGGAATGCTTATGCCCGGCACCACTCACAGCACCACTCATGGTGAGTACGGCCCACCAGGGAGAAGGGAAATGAGGAGGAAATTGCTTGGTTGCGTGGAACTATGAGTAAAGGGCAACGGTATCGAATACTGGTACTGTTTTCCACAGGTGGTGGTGATTTTAGCTGATATCTCACTCCTTAGAGCAGGGGTAGGCAACCTGCGGCACGCAAGCTGATTTTTAGTGGCACTCACACTGCCCGGGTCCTGGCCACCGGTCCGGGGGGCTCTTCATTTTAATTTAATTTTAAATGAAGCTTCTTAAACATTTTGAAACCTTATTTACTTTACATACAACAATAGTTTAGTTATATATTATAGACTTATAGAAAGAGACCTTCTAAAAAGGTTAAAATGTATGACTGGCACGCAAAACCTTAAATTAGAGTGAATAAATGAAGACTCGGCACACCACTTCTGAAAGGTTGCAGACCCCTGCCTTAGGGTAACAAAGGCACGGAGAGCACAACTGCTACTGGTGTCCCGAAGCCACCCAGGCCAGTATGCCGCTAGCCTGTTTCCTGCAACGATGCCTACCAAAGTTATTGCTGACTGGCGTGGGAAAGTCCTACCTGGAGGAAGAAATAAGGCTGCCATCCCTAGAAACCTTCAGGAGAGGATTGCAGAATACTGCCATAGAAGTTTTATCAAGATCTCAGGAGGATTAAGGAGACATCCTGGTATACACAAACTGCGCTGCATGGCCCTCCTGCCTAATTCTACAGGGGAACGAAAAGCAGATAACTCCACCTCTTATTGTTGTACCGCTACCTCTTCTGGTATGAGTAAATGAATGAAAAGTCAATGGGTGTGTCTTGTTAAGCTGGGGGCACATCATTGTAATGGGAAATACTTTTAAACACTTACCCAAGGTTCCTTCTGCTGCATCGGGCTTGCCCATGCTCAACTGCCAGGACTGACTGGACTATAGTGGAGCCTCAAACAGGTCCTGGCTTGTGTGGTAACTGGACCCCTAGGTCGCATGTCCCCCATCCTCCTGCTCTTCCTTCTCCTCCTCTTCCTCACTGTTCACAGCAGGGCCCTCTGACTTGAGCTCCTCAGAGGTCTCCAGAGTAGTCTACAGGGTGGTAGTGGGGTCTCCATCAAGAATGGCAGGCAGCTCTTTGTAAAAGTGGCAGGTCTCCAGCTCGGCACCAGATTGACTGTTGGCCTCCCTGGCCTTCTGATATGTTTGCCACAGCTCCTTCGCTTTCACACAGCACGGCTGCTGATCCCTATTGTACCACTTCTCTTGCATCCCTGATGCAATCTGCTTGTAGATGCCCACATTTCTACAGCATCTTCTCCACACAGGCCAAGGAGAGACAATTATCTCCAGGCCAGAGCATGTCTGGAGAGTGTAGCCAGCATGGTCAGCTGGGCAGTTGCACACAACAATGGAGAGCTGGTAGGCGTGCTCACCAAACTGGACAATCAGGAAAAGGCATTTCAAAAATTTACAGGGCTTTAAAGGAGAGGGCGGCCTTCCAGTCTCAGTGAACCCTGGGCAGTGGAGTTCACAACTGTGACCAGAGCAGTCTGTGTCGAGCATTGTGGGACAGCTGCTGGAGATCTGTTCAGGTTGACACAGGTAATGCAGCGCCTACACTCGCACGGTGTCAACCTCAGTACAATGACGGCTCAATGCCACTCGGGGAGGTGCTAATACTGCCTCGCTGTAACGGAGCACTTACAGCTGCGGGAAACAAATGTAAGTGTAGACACATGTGCAACTAGATTGATGCAAGGCAGCTTATGTCAACCTAACTTTGTTGTCTAGACCAGGCCTTATTTTCGTATGGAAAGGGGAATAAACTCTGCTAGTAGAAGGCACTTTTGTACTGGTATAACTGCACCACACTAGGCTGGTTGTGTGGGTAGACAAGCACTCTTCTAAATCTTTATCACTAACTTAAGCCCACCAAGTAAACACAGCATGCTTGCTTCTAATCAGATAAACAGTATTGCAGATGAATAGTTTCACTGTATTCCTTAACTACATATTACAAATTCAGAGTTCATGTTGCAGATGGAAGTAAAAGCAGAGAGAGGGGGAAGATGCATACGCACACTTTTTTATAAAATATTTATGTGTAATATCAAGCTCTTTTCAATATAGACAAGGTTTGTTTCCCTGTTTATTTTACATTAGAATTTCAAGTATTTTCCACTCTGGAAGACACTGGACAGCTGCAGAACTAGCAGAAGTATAAGATGACACGTATCAAGTAAGTCAAACTTCAGCAATTGAGAGGGGGAGGGATTTCTATTCAGACTGTTTAAAACTGTGGTTGATTATTTTTGTAATATCTAGTTAACTAAAACACATGAAAAAAAAAGCTTTCCGTATCCCCAACCCTTCATTTAGGGGGTTAAATGGATACCAGTCTGCCTTACAGACACTTTTTTTTGTTAGAGAACTCACTGGGAAAGATCAAATTGGACATTCATGATATTTCTAAGATTGGAGAGAGAATCTCAGTGTCCCCCCCGTCCCCGCATAGCGTCAGGTCTTCTTTTTATATCATAAAGCAACAAGAGAGGGCACAACATTTTCTCCATCTTTGTAAGTCACCTTTAATGCAAGAGGAACTGAGCATTATCACACGTTTGCAAATAGAGATTGATCTCAAAAGTTGCACTCTCTCAATGATATATAACAAGTATTCTTACTTTGGGCCAGCTGACATCACTGGGCAGCTCTCTTCTGTACAGAAGTCTGTAATAGTACCATAAAGCATATTGATCTGGTTGAAGAAGTCCACAGCTGTAAAGAATGTGAACAGGTCAGTTAGCAGTCTGGTAACAGTCTACCAACAATGCAAACTTCATGCAGTTCTAATTACAAAATTCCCACTGCTGAACAGGTGTATAGAGTTTTGTGATGAAGCTTCCTCATTGTTAATTGCTTTGTAAATATTACAAAGGAAATGTGAGGCACAGACAAAATAGACAATTGCGTATAAATGTTATATTAAAGTCCATTGCCATACAACGATTTCTGTTCTGCTGGTTATGAGCCAACTATTAAGAATTTATGTTTTAGCCTTTTAATGTATTTAAAAACATTGCACTTCATTTAGCAGTGCATTTCATTGAGCATTTGTTTATTTTGGGGGCATGCTTATTACACATTCTGGTAGAGAGCTGTCTGANTTTTAGCCTTTTAATGTATTTAAAAACATTGCACTTCATTTAGCAGTGCATTTAATTGAGCATTTGTTTATTTTGGGGGCATGCTTATTACACATTCTGGTAGAGAGCTGTCTGAAATATTTAATAATATTGCACCTTTCGCAATGAAGGAAAACAGTTACCATATATAATCGATCTTGGCCAACATTTTTTAAAATAGAGCCTAAACATTTTTTTCCTCCAAAATTGCTTGGCACCCAGCAGCTCCCATTTCAATAGGAGGTGCTGGGTGCTCAGTGCTTTTTTAAAATCAGGCCTCTTATTTAGGAGCCTAAGTTTAAGCTCTTGTTTTTGAAAGGCTTGGCTTCTGTAATCAATTTATAAAAATAAGCCGACTTTCCCCCCCATTGACTGATCCTGATTTCAGTTGGCAGTCTCCATGTTGCTCCAATGCTACCCAAAGGAATGCTTTAGGAGCATATTTTGTCTCAGTTCAATGTAAATTACAGGCAAAATTAAAGCAGGGGAATCAATCACAAGCTGTATTTCATGGAACAAATCTGTGATTGGTAACTGCTAAATACTTCTGGTTCTATGCATAACACTTCATGGGGATAAAGGTTCCATTTGTCTTCCCGCAATTATTCCCATCTGCCTTCCGCCCAGGAAGAATCCAGCTACTGTAATAGTCTCTGCTGGCGAGCTCAAGTAATACAAATCCACAAGAAAAGATGATCTATGATATTTTACACACAAAAAACAAACAAAAAAAATGGATGTGAAATTTAGACAGATTCAGCTGCAATTTACAAAATCTATTATTTCATTTGGTCACTGCTAAATGAAGTTTCTAGCCCTTTTGGCTGCACGGCTAGTTTTGACAATGTGAATAGATGCACAATTAGTTTTGTTTCCGTCTGTCTGCAGACTCAACAAAAGCACTAAGGGTACTTCTACACAGCAAACAGCAGCCCGTGGCAGCATGTCTCAGAGTCTGGGTCTACAGACTCAGCCTCGTGGGGTTTGCACTTTGGCACTAAAAATAGCAGTGTAGACATTCAAGCTATGGCTGGAGCTCAGGCTCTGATGCCTGGGTATGGGGGTGGGCCTTAGAACCCAAGCCCAAACATCTATGCAGCTATTTTGAGAGCTTTGGTGCAAGCCTGAGTCTGTAGACCTGGGCTCTGCAACGGGTTGCTGCTTGCTGTGTAGATGTACCCTTAGGGTACGTCTACACAGCCAACGTTAAAGTGTTGCTGCTCTCCAGAGAGAGCTCTCCCAACTCTGTAAAAAACCCCACCTCCGCGAGGGGAATAGCTCCCAGCACTGGGAACGCGGCTCCCAGAGCTATAGCACTGTCTACACTGCCACTTTACAGTGCTGAAACTTGCATCGTTCAGGGGGGTGTTTTTTCACACCCCTGAGCGAGGAAAGTTTCAGCACTGTAAGTGGCAGTGTAAACAAGCCCTAAGAGACTTAAGACCTTCCACTATTTATCTTAGGGCTGGTCCACACTAGGAGCGGGGATCGAAATAAGATACGCGACTTCAGCTATGAGAATAGCGTAGCTGAAGTCGAAGTATCCTATTTCGAATTACCCGCGCTTACCTCGCAGCGCGGGATCGACGTCCGCGGCTCCCCCGTCGACTCCGCTAACTCCGCTCGCCCTGCTGGAGTTACGGAGTCGATGGGAGCGCGTTCGGGGTTCGATGTATCGCGTCCAGACGAGACGCGATACATCGATTTCTACCCGCCGATCCGGGCGGGTAGTGTAGACGTAGCCTTAGTTGGGCAAGGTGTGTGAAACCAAATTAGGGCCACTTCTATGCCCGTGTCATGCTGAGATGGATCCCCAAAATACTCAATTAATGCCCTCATTCAGTGAGTTTGACAAACAAATCACGTCCTTAAATGTCATTTGAATGAGTGTTCAGCTAAGAAAGGCTCTTCGCTCCCAATGCACAAGTAGCTGAATATTCTATTGACTCATCTTTGGAGCATTCAGATAGACATTTGTGTATTGATAGCCTTCATTAGAAGGTGACATTTACAGAGCTATCAGTTACAAAATGCGGCATTCCCACAAGTACAATCTGCAGACCGCTAGGGAGCACTGTGGGTTTTGCAGTGTTTACATGAAACATCACGCTCAGCCATTTCAGTCTCACTCAACCTGTTATCCAAGGCTGGGGTCGAGCTTGGGGCAGGGCACTAAGAAAATAACTTCCACTGCTCAGTAACAAACCCCCAGTAAAAGGTCTGAACTTAAGGGAGTTCTTTTGGGCAATCCCCTCATGGAAAAGGGATCCACACCCAGAACTCAAGGATTGTCAAGGTAAGTATCTGAGGTAGGGGAGAGGACAGGAGAGATCCTTTAGGCTCCATAAATGACACTTAAGTAAAGTTACTTCATAGACTATATGCAGAGCATGCCCAGCAAATTCCTGCCAGTTATTTTAGTTCATCCCACTTTTCAGCTGATGTAGTAAACACAGGCTATAAACTGCATTGTGCAAGCACAATCACCCAGGAGCAAATCAGCTCAAGACTGGTGGATCATGGGTTTAGTGCACATTCTTTGGAGAAGCAGTAGCAGCAAATGGCAAGACATCATTCAGGGATGGAGAGGGGAAGGGGAAGAGGGAGGTAGTCAAGGAAAGGGAGGGTTGTTAACACTTGTTGAAAAAAACAAACAAACACCGTAAATTATTAAAATCTTAATAGGAAATTTTAATATTAAAAGAACTGCAAGCAGATTTTGTATATTGCAGCCAATTTTGAACTTTCCAGTCTTCAAGTGCTGTTAATTAGGTTTCCAATCCTCACTCCCCCAAAACCCCACTAACCCCGATGTCTCCTTAAATGCAGACATGCCCAAAACCACACAGGCTTTGAAAGTATGACTGTTATTGCTTTGAAGCCCACATTCTGAGTTTCAAAAGGGCATGAAGCATATCTCCCAACCTCCAAATTCATCAGCGTGTGACAAACAAGCACAATGTGGGCCACCCGTTTTTGACATATGTAATGCAGTGCCTTAGCCTGTTAATTTCCCCTTTTCAGTCACAGAGCTGAAGGTTGTCGTGTTTTTTTTAAAAGCAGTTTCTCCAGTTATGGAAGTGTGTGTTATCTGCTGATTAAAACAAGTAAAGAACAAGTAAAGTTTTATTTCCACATCTGTCACTGTGTCTTTGGGGAAGACGTTTAAAATTTTGTACCTCAATTTCTTTCTTCTCTGAAAAAAGGAGAATAGCAGGCTTCTCATAAGGGGGTTCTGAAGCTCATATGTTTATTGCACACGTTGGATGTTTAACCCAATAATTTAAAAATATTTTAGTTTTTTTGCCTTTCAACTTCATTGAAAGTTCCCAGAATAAAACTATTTTGTAAAATGGATCAACTATTTGACACACATATGTAACCCATTGCCACAAATCATCATAGAGGTCAAGGTCTGGGAAGATTCAGAAAGGGTTAGGCATTTATATGGATAAGAAGAAAATCCACAATTACGTTAAACGATACATAAACCCTCATGCATCAGCCAACCATCCCACCCACTGTTTGGGATAAGGAAGAAACTTATATGGGCAAATAACTCCATAATTACCCAATTATGGGATCCTACCATTTTCCTCTCAATTACCAAATATTGGCCACGGTCACGAGACATGACATCAGGTGAGACATAGCACCAGTCTGATCTGGCAGGGCAATTCCTAAGTTCCATTTTTCTCCTCCATTGTTCTTTGCCCAGCAGTTTTGAAACGTTGCCCTCTCTGCTACCTCAGACTGAGGCACACTACTTTACTTCTACAGTTGTGCCTGCAGCATGAGGAGAACATACCCTTCTACTAGGGAGGGCACACAACATTAGGCCTTCTTTATATATCCTAAAAAGGTAACAAACCCAATGTTTGTCCTTTACAGGCCACTTTTAATAGGCTTTGATGGTGGCAAACTGGAGAGCAACTGAAAGCAGAAGTAGTATAATTGGTATATGAAGCATCCTTGGTAATGTTTAGTCACCAAAATTAGTTTGCTTTTTAGACAGTTTAAAAAAAAATCTATTCATGCTAAATTTTGTAAAAGACCTATTTTGAGGATTTAAATATTCCTTTGTAATGTTGGAAACTCATACCATAGCATCGTGTGGACGCATGGGAACTAGAAGGTCAAGCTGGGCAGTATTGCTTTACTGTCCAAGCAGCATAAAATGTGGACAGGAAACACAGTTTAAAATATACATTCATCCAAAGTACTATTTATACTGCACACCAATGTATACAACATTGTGCAACAGGGGAAGCACACCAAACCACCAAGTTCCTGCCCTGAAGAGTCTACAGTCTAAACGCACAACAGGCATAATATCAAAATTACATGGGGCATCTGGTTATTACAGCCAAAACTCTCCATGAAATGTAGGGCTGTAGGAATTTTTGATGGAGGAAGCTGGCTCCCTGAGTGTTTGTTCCAAGATGATGGGGCACCAGGAAAGGCAGTACAAAGGAGATAAAATGAGTGACCAGGAGAGACATTTGCAAAATATAAAGGATGGGAGTTGTAGGCAGGGATGGTATTCAAGAGAGCTTTGTAAGTGAGGAGAACCTTGAACTTACTACAGAAGAGAGGAAGCCAGTGTAAATATTCAGAGGGGAAGAAAGAAGAAGGGGCAACATGGTTAGAGCAGGCAGAAAGGATGATAATTTGGGCATCTCTTTTGCATAGACTGGATGGGAAGAAAGTGATAGGAGAAACAGCAAGGACGAAGTTATAGTAACCAAGTGAGGAAGTTACCAGAACATAGGCTAACACCTTGGCAGGAACAAGAGGAAGAGATTAGCTTTGGAAATGTAAAGAAAAAGCTTAGAATTTGGTGAGGGCAGACGAAAGACATTCTATATATACACGTTTATAATCTTCACATCCGTTTTAGACTTGACCCTGAGCAGTATTCATCCAAGCAAATGTTTGAAACTCAATGTGGAGAAGCATGTACAGTTGAGAAACACAGCACTAGCTGGAATCTGAAGGAGTAAAACACCCTAGGATGATACTTAGTTATTTGCTAGAAACTGTTGGTGTTTCCCCTTCACTGCTCATCTGATTTGTGAATGAGCATTTAGATTTTAACCACAAAGAGAAGCAATTCGTTTTGGAAAAACCCATAATTTCACCACATGGAACAGAGGGTTTTTTAGCTTGAGCCACTTAGCTGCTGTGAATTCTAACAGACACCACGGTTCTGCTCTTTCAATTACAGTACAACACAGATTGACCAGGGCATTAAGAACCACACACTGCACAAAAGACAGCTATGCAGTTGTCCTTATCCATTATCAGACACATCACTGCTCACCTCATGTAAAAAAGGTCAGTCAACTTACTATTAACTGCGACCCATTCATTTAAATCTTCACCCTCTGGCAGCATAACGGCCATCCGGAGATTACCGCTTCCAAGCGTGGCTTCTGCATGTTTTAACAGCTCATACTGGTGAGACCCCTCTGGAATGTTTTTCTTTGGTTTAAAGGTTTTAGAAGAGCGACTACCACTGTGAAGGGGAGAAGAAAAAAAAAGATTTAAAAGAACTTGTAGGAATTGAAGGGAAGGAGCGAGGAGCAGAGAAGTTAAGAATCAGTGTAGCACTAGTGTGAACACCTTCCTCTCCCCCCGATTTTTATTTAGATCAAGCAGGATGTTTACAAAAATAAAGAGCTACAAATTACAGAACGGACTCATATTTGTTGAACAATTGCTCGGAACTCAGATTACTTCCTATTTCACTGTATTCTCATCTATTAATATTATTTCTGAGCCAGCTGGAAAAAGGGGATACCCATCCTACCATCCATCTCATTGCAAGCTGGGTCAAAGTCAAAACATTAAAAAGCACCTTACCAGAATCAAGATGACCACATTTTAAAGCCACAAGAAAGAAATTCTCTCCCACTTCCCAAAGATTAAATGAGTAGAGCTGAGCAAATACTAGATTTTTCGGTTCAGGAGCCAAACAAGAAAAACTGAAAAAAAATTCCAGTTTGATTTGAACCAACAATTTTTTTCACTGAATCAGAAGACTTGTAAAATTTTGATTCTGAAAAAACTGAAATGTTTTGAGTTGACCCGAAAGGACATTTTTTCAGTTTTTATATTCATTTAGAGTCGACCAAAACATTTCAGTCCAATCAATTTATGTATTTATTTATTTATTTATTAAGTTTTTTGCTTTGATTTCGGCCTTTTGGGGTGTTTTTCACCTTTTCTGTGTGTTTTGTTTTAAACTGGCCAGATTCAAAATTGAAATGTTATTTCAAAGTAAAAAGTCAAATTGAAACATTTTGACCCTTTGAAATTTTCCCCCCTAACTGACGCTATTCCCCCAATTAAGCAAACAGTTTCAGACCCTGAAAAATGCATTTTTTGCTGAAATTTTTTTGCCTAGCTCTACTGCGGAGACAGCTTGGGGGGTGACGAGGAAGAATGGAGAGAAGGTAAAACCATTACATTTAAAATACTTTCTTTCACTGTGGAAAAGGGGTAACATTGAACAACTCTTGGAAAAACACATTTAAAAGCTAAAATCAGCCTGTTCAAGACCAGCTGTAGTTTCACTGTATAGGGTGTACTGTATAGGGCTCACTGAAAATATAGTACATCACACTGAAGTGGCTGTTATTTATGAAGGGTTCTCAGATGATTAAAAACAGTGCAGTGGTCATATTAATCTGCCGTCAACCTATTTACATGCAAATATTTGCCTTCCCTAAAAAGACGGTGTGACGCATGGCTAGAAAGGGTTAAACATCCTGCAAAATAAACAACCCTCAAAAGACATGTGGGGAGATAATGTTTGTGGTTTTGTGTATTTGCATATGTATGAGTAGGGTCCTCTGACAATGTAATCAACAGTCCCTTCTATGCTGTATTCTGATAATTCAGAGGTCAAAAGAACATCCTAACATTTAAATGAATTGTAAACACGCGAGATCTCTGTATTCATCTCTCTTTGAAATGTATAGCAAATAATCTGTGAATGGTGGAGGAACAAGCACATTGCCTTATGTTAATTCTATAGCTAAGTACCGGTGATGGATCTCCTTCAAAGTCATGCTAATTACCTTTTGAACTCCCAACTTGTCAAAAGACATGAAATTGTATAAAAGATCCTTGGGTCCTGATTCTGTCATCTCAGATCTGCTTAGGCTTCATCAGGGGAAGTTTGAGTTGCAAGACTGAGGTCCCAGTTATGCTGATAAGCCCTGAATATGACATTGGACTATAACCTATGAACTATTTCTGAAAGAACTCTTTGCAACTACAAAGCTCACCATCTCTGCTATGAATCTGAACCTCAATGAATTGAACTCATGTCTGATGTATATTATCTTTTACCCATACTCTCTCTGTGTTGTTTTTTAATAAATTTTAGTTTAGTTAATAAGAATTGGCTGTAGCATGTACTTGGGTAAGATCTGAAACATTCATTAACCTGGGAGGTAATGTGTCCGATTCTTTGGGATTGGTAGAACCTTTTATTTTATATGATGAAATAAGATTTTCAGAAATCATCATATTTGACTTAGGTACCTGGATGGAGGCCTGAGGCTGAATCACTTTAAAGGAACTGTGTTGTTTGGACTTCTGAGTAACCAGTGAGGTAATAAAGAAGCTGTTTTATGCTGGCTTGGTAAATCTAAGTATTGGAATAACCACCAGCTTTATGGGGATTGTCTGCCCCATTCTTTGCAGTTCACCCTGAGTGACCACAGCTGGCCCCCACTGGGACCCCAGTCACAGATGGTAAATCTCACACAGCAGCTCCAAATACACTTTATAAAGAATTACTATTGTTTGGATCACTATTAAAGTATTAAAATATACTTAGCCACGGAATTGCTACTGCAGTGCTATGGTTATAGCTGAGCTGACACTTCCACTTCCAACCCCTATTTCCATATATTTCTCAGAACATTTCTTTATGGATTTCATGAAGGGTTTTCACATCTTCTTTCAGACTAGAAGTTATATTTGGGTGGAAATTTTTATAGCAGTTGGAAAAAATTTCTAGGTGGAAAATTCTTGCTTTTTCAGTTTTATACAAATCCAGATTATTTAATGTTTGTGCTTGGATAACTACAAATGGCTTTTTAAAAACTTTAAACTTGGTGTGCATGTGCTGCTGAACAAGCAGAGCCTCAGAAAGAAAATTTGGATAGAATTAGAGGAAATTTAGTTACTTCAGTTTTAAAGAAGGGTAATGAGCCAGCATAGCATATTAATTTCCAAAATGTTAGAAAAATGCACCAAAGTGTGAGGCTCCCAATATTTGCAGAAGTGGATTTCATAGGAACAGCCAATATGTGGAACCATAAATGATTTCTAAGTGAATTTAGAGCAGATTTCTGTTGGAAAGGGAAGTTACATTCTTTTTGCTTCTAGTGACCAGACGGTTGGAGGGGGGAGGGGGAATAAGTTAAATCCAGACACTATGGAGCATCCAAAGCAAACACCACCCAATATTCTTCTCTTGTAAAAAGAGCCCTTCTAATTTTTCAGTGTATCATCTGTTAAGGGGTATGGGTTTCAAAATTTTCTAATAGTGCAAACTATTGTTATGCAGGTGTTTGCATGGTACAGGAGTCATAAAAGGATGAGACTGCACACTGCCAAGGCAGGGCTGATGCTTGGAACAATGTTTGTTTGACTACTTTTTACCTAAAGCATTGTAAATAAACTGGTCTCTTTTCCTTTGTATTTTCCCCACTTCCCCACTCTGCAGCAGCACAGAAAAACAAAAACACACACGAAAGATCACACGCTTGTTTCTACAAATCCTAAGTATTAAGAAGAAGAGACATGCACATGAAAGTGTGCAATGAAGATAAGTTTTTAAAGAGTTTGATGAGTGAGGAATTACAGGAACTTAATGTTGTTATGTAGCAAGCATATGATAAATTGCCAACTGTGTCATTAGGTCTTTTAGCAGCTAAATCTCAACAAGGGAAGGGGAAGAAGCAAGTTACTGAAATTGGAGTTTATTAATCAGTTGCTTAAATTCTGTTGAACGGGAAGCCTCTTAAAGTAAGAGAAGAACCCTTGGATATTTGAACATTTACACTGAACGTGACTTGGGCTTCTAAGCCCTAAATGGTGTTGCACCACTCTGCTTTTCTTTTCTGTAAAGCTACAATTTTCTTCCTTAAAATCTCCACAAGTGACAACTTTTTTAAAATAATCTGAGATTCATAAAACTAAGACATTTAAATATTTGTCACTCTCCAACTTTTGGCATTAAAGGTGGCTTGCAAAAAAATTTATTACTGCCCTTTCTTGCTGCTTTATGATTAATAAAGAAAGCCTGAAGGTAAAATTAGTTTCCTTTTCTGTAATTTTGGTTTCTCACAGTAAAGTGTCAGCTATTTTACTGTTGACTGTTGGGCTTTCCCTACCCAAGTTCCTAGTTTGGGAGTAACTGCTTAAAGTTCTTCCTTTGAGCTGGGTTTATAAAATAAATTATATAAATTCATGGAGAATAGGTCCACCAATGGCTATTAGCCAAGATGGTCAGGGATGCAACCCGATGCTCTGGGTGTCCCTAACCTCTGACTGCCAGTAGCTGAACCTGGACAACAGGGGACGGCTCACTTGATAATTGCCCTGTTCTGTTTATTCCCTCTGAAGTACCTGGCATTGGCCACTGTCAGAAGACAGGATAGTGGGCTAGATGGACCATTGGTCTGACCCACAACAGCCATTCTTATGTTCTTCTTCTCTTGGTATTATCTTGTGGAGCAATATTACAATAACGTTTCCTGATGACTTTTAACTTGAGCAAGTTGATGATGAGATTCTGGAATAGGTAGTTTCTCCTGATCTGTTGGAGATTGCCAGCCTTTTTGGAATTCCCAAATGGAATGGAATCATTATTATCCTTATTGTCTGAAGGCCCACTAGGAAGATTTTATCTGGACCTTCATCAGGACAAGAAGTGAATTACAAAGGATAGGGATAGCACATGGGGCATATATTTCTGGAAAAGCCCATTTTTAATAACAAAATTCTGTAGATTAAAAATATATACAATTACCATGGAACTGTATTTGGGCACAATATAACCATGCTGGCCAACTCAACACATTTGTGAGATGACTGGATTTTAAATGTATGCTGGGAGGAGAAGGAGGGATCCGGGTTTGCACTTGAGTCAGACAGACTTTTATAAGGCTACAGAAGGTTATAAGGTTATAAAAGAACTGTGCACACAGTAAGCATGCATACCACAGCAGCTCTCAAACCCATGGAGCAATATCCAAAGCCAAGTTTGCAAGAACTTTCAGTTTTAATAGTTTAAAAAAATACTGAAGGACATCTGCTCCACCCATTGGAAACTAACGTCCTAGATTGGGAGTAGCCCTGGCTTCAGTGCAGAAAGGAGGAATCCATCTTTGGTACCAAGAATAACTTATGGCCTTTGTAATGGGGTACTTTGTATCACTACAGAAATGCCCTACTAATTAAATTTTTCTTGTCTGGATTCAGGAGAGACATGGATGGCTCTATGATGGCCAAGGTTGAGTGGATCAACTTGACCAAAGTATCCAGTCATTATCACTGCAGAAGTTGCCTGTTTCATCTGAATCAGAATGTTTTGAGGGCTCACCCTCTTTGGATGGAGGTTTTGGTGCTAGCTTGCAGGAGTTCCACTGGTGCCTAGATTTGTAAGAGGGGATATTGGGCTTGTACTTTTTCTGTTTGGCTTTCTTTTTCTCAGCATTAGGCTCAAAAGAGAAAGATGAGGAATCCTGTTTCCTGTGAAATGATGAAAATAGATGACTGGGTCTCAGAGGAGGGGGAGAATTCTCCAATGAAGAGGCAAGAACTTTCTCCAAGGGAGAGTGAAGAAGTATGGATGGGAACCTGTAAACAGGAAATGGAAAATACGGAATAACCCCAAATGTGATCGGATCAAGAGGAAAGATGAGAACACCCAAGTCTTTCAATCAAAGAGGCTGCTGAGGTACATGAACATCTTGTTTGAGAGGATCAGGGTACAAAACTGGTGAGAGGAGCTAAACCCCTGGGGCCCTCCTCAACTGAGCAATCTAAAGTTTAGAGGGTGTAGGGAAGTTGGGGATATATAGAGGGAGACTGTGAAGAGGATCAAGCACTGGTGCCAGAGCCATCCTTTGGGCATGAAGGGCAACAGTAGCCTGTTAATGTGGCTCTTTCTGGAGTCCCAGAGCTTTTCCTTACCCCGCTAATGACCTTATTTGCTAGCTTGGGAAGCACTGTGGTGGGTTCTGGAGGGATAAGCAGACTTGGCAGGGGAGTCTCACACTGCAGCAGGTATTGGACACTTGTGTAGTAGCAGCTGGCTGCTACTGCAATTAAGAGTCACTGAGTAGGAACAGGAAACTGGTGGCTCTGATGTAGACCACTTCTAAAATGCATTCAATAATATTTGTATTTCACCTAGAGCATAAAGGTATGAGAATCACATCTCAAATAAGATAACTGCTGTTCATGGGCGGAGAAGAGGAGGAGGAGAAACCACTGCTGGAGCAGCCCTCCACCCTCATTTATGGCCAACCAAATTGGGTTCAAACTAATGCAACAGAGGTGGAAAAGGCACCAAAAAGGCCTGATAATGGAGTGCTCTCAGGAAAGAAGAGGAAGCTGATGCTCCCCGCGGTATGTGGATCTCTCACAAGCTGTACAGTCAACATGCCAACAGGGGGAGTGGCAAGCAAAACATCCCCAAAAGCTCCTGGCAATTGCTTCTGTAGGAGCTCAAGTGGACAGGATAACCTGATAGTAATAGCCACAGTGATGGATCCAAAATACAAGAGATTATTAAAATAGGTGTTAAGTGTTAAACAGTGACCAAACATCATATCCTCTCTCAGTCACTCAGGTTTCAGGCGCATGCCGCCAATCATCCCACTATTTCTCCAGTATGGACAAGGAAGCCAACTTCTGATATTTCTAATGAAAACCAAACCAATGCCTTTTGAAAAACAACCAACCAACCATCCTTTCAGGTCTTCTTTCTGCATCATAAAGCATCAACAAACAACAACAAAAAAGGGCGGGGGGAGCAAGAATACCCATCCACTCTTTGCAACCCTGGCCAACATTTTACCAATATAAATGATTAACACTGAAAAACCGTAACTGCTGTGACTAATCCGGTGCTTGAGGCAGAATGTACACCCTAGTTATATAGACTATGCGACAGATGGATCTCTGTGGGATGTAAACAACTCTGGTTTGTAATTTAAGATACAAAGAGTGGATCTTGGCAGGCAGATTTAGAAGCAAAGAAGCTAGCTGTCCAAAAGGTATATAAATTCTTCAGTGACTTAATCTTTGTGCTGGAGGGGATGGGATCAGACAAAGAAGTGAAGAAATTCAATATTTGATCAAGAGGACAGATGAACGGTTTGCTTTTACATAATGATAGAATAAGTACAAAGCATAGGTGAGGCTTCCGGGACAAGGAAAGAGCAAGTGTAGATAAAAGATGGTGTGTGTAAGGGGAGGCGGGGGGGGCACTCCTAAAAAGGGACTGCAGCCATACGAAGTTCAGGCTGAGAGCTCATCAGCTAAGTTACACAGGCTCAAGCCTGTTCAATCCCTGGATGGGAGACCTTCCTTAAAAAAAGGAAAAGTAGGACATTTTGGCAATTCAGTAGGTAGCAGTTTGAGTCAGTAAACTGCTATGTTGGGCGGGTGTCTCTTTAAAATGAAAAAAGTACAGAATTGTAGACTTGAAAAAATAAAAGATTAACCAAGCCCCACATTAGCCCCAAATATGCACCCTCAACCTCCAAATACATACAATCACATCTTGGTTTCTTCCCCTGCCTACCAAGCTGGTCAAAAACCACATTGATAAACATGGTCCATATGCCCATGTGGCTAAATACAATCAATTCCCTGAGTTACAGACCCCGCACTGCCATTCTCCTATTCCAACCCACAATCTCTGTGTCACTACACAATCCAATCATTTCCAGACAGCAAGAGATGGTGTAATGTAATATTTGCGGGGAGGGAGAAAAGGTAAAGATTCAAAGCCACGAGGTAAAGAGAGGAAGGAAAAACCAGAACAGTGGTCACAAAACGCTAGAGAAATATTTATAATGTTGAGGCTGGTTTATCATTCCCATGCAATTGGGAGATTAAGCACATAAGAAGTCTTCCAATTGCATTAATGAGGTCACATATACTGTACATACAGTAGAGTTTAGAGCTGCAAGAACCTAGTACAACATCTCTATGCCAACCCCTTCCCAGGGCAAGTTTGTTCCATGCCAGATGTTTTCTTGTGCTTTGTCCAGTCTGGTTTTAAATGTCGCTACTGATACAGTTTTAACTACTTAACTGTCCTGGTGTTCTCCTACTTACCCGAAATCATCCTTTTCTTAATTTCATCACATTACTCAGTTATACCCCCACACCTGTTTGCCACGCTTAGTAACTTCTCTTCCTCTATGAAATTAAGCAGTCTCAAAATAGACTGTAAAATCCACCACCTTAGTCTTTGCTTGCCCACGCTATATATGCTTTCCAAAACTGAGCAACAGGAGGCAACTAAAAATCCACTTCATCCCTTCTATTTGTTATAAATTGGTTTGTGTGAAATGAGATTATAAAAACTCTTATTGTCTCATGTCATCTTCTCTAAATCCTCAGACACAAATAACCAAGTATATGACTACAGAGTGTTTTGTTTGGTGGCCACCAAAATTATAGATTTATTATCATTATTGTGCTAACCAAGTATTATATAAAAATAAAGCAAGTTTCTTCTGTGTCCCAATTTAAGCTTTAAGATTATTTCATTGTGAGCCAGTATGTGAAACTCCCCCTTGCATGTTTCATTCCCTAAAGTGTCAAACTTAGGTGCATGACATTTACTCATGGACAAAAGAAATAAAAGGAAAAGAAATTTCTCATGTAAATGTAATGCTAAAACTTCCATTTTTTTTTTAAATTAAATAGATAGATAATTGTTCAGTAACCGTATTAAATGCATCAAACAAAGAATGAGAAACACATCCAAGTATCACGTCCTCCCCAATATTTGTCACAGTCAACTTAATGAGTTTCTTCTCAGTTGACCTAAGTTTCTACAAATTCTTGAGGTTTTAAGTACATTTAGTTCACCTCAAACATTTCTAGAAACATTTCTCAACCTGTTCTATATTTGGAAATAACTGCAGAGATTCAGCCTCCAGATGCAGATTTATCTACGACTAAGCCAGGCAATATGTCTAGTGGAATGTTAGGCAACTGACTCACTAGCCAAAAAGTCACCGGGCAGCCCACACCCCTCAGCCAAACAAGTTCTTCCCATTGTCTAAGAGTCTCACCCACTTTATTGCCTTTGCAAAATCATCATAACATTCCTGTGGTCAAGGGCTAACTTTTTCCGAAGATGCAATTCTACCAAGTCATCTGCTGATGGGGAAGTCTGAGTGCTATAGCCTACATCCTTTTCCTCCTAGAAATATAATTCTACATATCTGAAAAGCAATATTCTCAGGGTGTCTTGCAAACATCAAACGCCATAATCCATTAAACCACTTGGATAGCCTACCGTGGTAATCTAGATTCAACATCTGATGGAGGTAAAGCTATCAAGATCCAAGTACTAAGTATTTAACCTAAGTTCTTGCTATCCTTCAATTAACACTGGAAAGGGACTACCAAAAAGAAGGCCTACCTAAAACATCTCACTCCTAAGGGAAAACTCTAGGAAAGGATTGTCAGACTCATTCAGTGAAAACGCCCAATTATATTTTAATTATGTTCCATGGGTTGGGTCTTCAGAGTTTGGGCCATCTACTCATTATTTGCAGTACATCCAGAGAGGTTTGCACAGAAATTGAGGATAATCTATGGCCCTTATGCAATAACTAAAACTTCGAGGGCATTTTCATTGCAGTTAACTCATGCTCTTGCTTGGATGTTGCCTCTACCCAACTCCCATTCACACACACACACACAGCCCTCTGACCTGAGTGTGGTAGTGCTTTACAGGCTGTCTGGTCTGTCCTGTGGCACAGGCTGAAGCCCAAGTGCTGCTTACACTCAGGGTAGTAACTTGCCCACTTTGCAGTTAGGACACACACTAAACCACATAAGTGCTAGTAGTCCTCCAGTGCCTTCCCACAATTCCTCATATGTGCCCAAAAGGAATTTAAGATCTCCCACAATTCACTGGAAAGAATAAGAGCCTCTCAGCTTATTGCAGCATTAAGAAAAGACAGTTACCTGTTCCATAACTGGTGTTCTTCGAAATGTGTTGCTCATGTCCATTCCACAGTAGATGTGCATGCTCACCACATGCACTGGTGCCGGAAGTTTTTCCCTCAGCAGTATCCATAGGGGACCGGCTCTGGCACCCGCTGGAGTGGAGCTCGCATGGTGCAGTATAAGGAGCGCTGTCAGCTCTCCCCACCCTCAGTTCCTTCTTGCCGGAAACTCCGACAGTGGGGAAGGAGGGCGGGTCATGGAATGGACATGAGCAACACATCTTGAAGAACACCCGTTACGGAACAGGTAACGGTCTTTTCTTCGTCGAGTACTTGCTCATGTCCATTCCACATTAGGTGACTCCAAGCAGTTCCCGTGGAGGCGGGTAGGAGTTCACGGCTGCGCAGATTGTAGTACAGCTCTGCCGAACACAGCGTCGTCTCTGGCCTGCTGAGTGATGGCATAATGAGACGTGAACATGTGGACCGAGGATCACGTCGTGGCTCTACAGATGTCCTGGATCGGGATGCATGCCAGGAAGGCCGCCAAAGACGCTTGCACTCTAGTCGAATGGGCCCTGACGATCGGCGGTAGCGGGACCTTTGCTAGCTCATAACAGGTCTTTATGCAAGAGGTGATCCAGTTGGAAATCCTCTGCGAAGAAACCGGAAGGCCCTTCATCCTATTCGCTGTAGCAATGAAGAGCTGGGTCGATTTACGGAAAGGCTTGGTACGTGCCAAGTAAAAAGCCAAGACCCTCCAGATGTCCAGCACGTGCAGACACCTCTCCTCACTGGTCTTGTGCTGCTTGGGACAGAACAGTGGCAGGAATATGTCCTGGCTCATGTAGAAGCAAGATACCACCTTTGGCAGGAAGGCTGGGTGGGGCCACAGCTGGACTTTGTCCTTATAAAACACTGTGTAAGGCTGTTCTGAGGTCAAGGCCTTTATCTCTGAGACTCGTCTCGCCGATGTCACCACCACCAGGAAAGCAACCTTCCAGGACAAGTAGGAAGGGGAGCAGGAGCCCAGCGGCTGGAAAGGCGGGCCGGTGAGCCTGAAGAGGACCAGGTTAAGGTCCACTGTGGGACAAGGGCCCGTACCTGCAGGTAAAGCCTCTCGAGGCCCCTCAGGAACCTGACAGTCATGTCATGAGAAGAGACCGTCTGACCTTGGATCGGCTGGTGGAACGCAGAGATGGCCGCAAGGTGCACTCTGATGGAAGAATGTTCCAGACCCTGGTTCCTGAGCTGCAGTAAGTAGTCCAAGATGGACTGCACTGAAGAACGTGAGGGAGAAATGCTGCGCTCCAATGCCCAGTGGGAAAACCTCGTCCACTTGGCCAGGTAAGTTAGTCTTATGGATGGCTTCCTACTTCCCAGAAGGACCTGCTGGACCTCCTCTGAGCAGGTACGCTCCTCTGGGTTCAACCACGGCGCATCCACGCCGAGAGGTGTAGAGACTTGAGGCTGGGGTGTAGGAGCAGACTGTGATCCTGTGACAGCAGGTCCGGACAGTAGGGAAGGGGCCAGGGAGAGGCCACCGCCGTGTTCATGAACGTGCCGAACCAGTGCTGGCGAGGCCATGGAGGGGTGATCATGATAACCCGTGCCTTGTCCCTCTTGATCTTTACTAGGACCCGGCTGACCAGAGGGATCGCATACATCAGACCCTTGGCCCACGACAAGAGGAAGGCATCAGAGAGGGAGCATTTGCTCAGGCCCTGCCGGGAGCAAAGCCAATGGCACTTTCTGTTTCACCTGGTGGCAAACAGATCTATTGGGGAGTTCCCCACCTCTGGAAGATCATGCAGGCCACCTCCGGGTGCAGCAACCACTCATGGTGAGAGGAGAAGTCCCTGCTGAGGTGATCTGCTAGGGCATTCCTGATGCCGGGGAGGTGACCAGCTTCCAGATGGATGCCGTGGCCGATGCAGAAGTCCCAGAGACGGAGAGCCTCTTGGCAGAGAAACAACGAGCGCACTACTCCTTGCCTGTTGATGTAGAACATCGAGGCCATATTGTCCGTCAGGACTCTCACCACTTTGCCCGACAGGTGCGGCAGGAAGTCCCCACAGGCCAGCCGGATCACTCTGAGCTCCTTGACATTTATGTGTAACGTTGCCTCCTCCGGGGTCCACATCCCCTGGGTCTGAAGATGTCCGAGGTGCGCCCCCCAACTGAGGTCCGAAGCATCCGACACTAGCTCGACAGATGGAGCAGGACTGTTGAATGGGACTCCTTCCAGGACCTTCTTGCGATCAGTCCACCACTACAGCAAGGTGAGACCTGCCGGGGGAATGGTGATGATCTTCTCCAGATGGTCCCTGGATTGGGAATAGGTTGACGCCAGCCATTGCTGCAGGGGCTGCATGCAGAGCCTGGCATGGCGGACCACGTATGTGCAAGCTGTCATATGGCCTAGCAGGTGCAGGTACACCCTGGCCGTTGTCAGGGGAAATGCGGACACTTCCATGATGAGGTCCGTCAGTGCCTGAAACCTGTCTAACGGCAGGAACTCCCTTGCCCGGGTCGAGTCGAGCACAGCCCCGATGAATTCTATCCTTTGAACTGGAACTAACGTGGACTTTTTGTGGGTGACCAGTAGTTCCAAGGAGTGGCACATGACTTGTAGTACAGTGACGTCGTGTTGGACCTGAGCCTTGGAGCTGCCTTTGACCAGCCAGTCGTCGAGGTACGGGTAAATTTGGAAACCCCGACGCCTGAGGTAGGCCGCGACTACCGCCATGCACTTCGTAAACATCCTGGGTGCTGTAGCCAGGCCAAACGGAAGGACTGCAAACTGGTAGTGGGCCGAACCCAGCGTAAAACGGAGAAAGCATCTGTGTCCTGGGAAGATCGCTACATGAAAGTATGTGTCTTTCAGGTCGAGGGCGGCATACCAGTCTCTCGGATCCAGGGAGGGGATAATGGAGGCCAGGGAGACCATGGGAAACTTTACCTTCTTTAGGTATCTGTTGAGGTCTCACAGGTTCAGGATGGGACGCAGACCACCCTTGTTCCGGTAAGGAGGCGGGACCTCCTCCACTGCCCCCAGCTGTAAAAGCCCCTGAACCTCCTACTCAAGAAGACTCTCACGAGAAGGGTGTCTGAAGAGGGACGGGAAGGGAAGGTGGGAGGAGGGGTGGAAATAAATTGGAGTGTGTAACCGTGCGCTACCGTACTGAGGACCCAGCAGTCCGAAGTTATCGCCGACCATGCTGGGAGGAAAAAGGAAAGGCGGTTGCAAAAAATTGGTAGGTTGCCCTCAGGCGTACCCTCAAAATGACTTTTTAGCTCCTTGCTTGGAGCGGGTCGAGACCGACTGGGTAGAGGGTGGGGGCAGGTGGCTTGTATGCCGTCTATAGACCTTGGGCTTTTTGTGAGGCGTGTCCTGCCGTGGCTGGCTCTCTTGCCCCTGGGATAGTTGCAGTTTGAACTGCTTACATGCCGGGCCCGGAACGTAGAGCCCCAGGGTTTTTAGGGTGGTTCGGGAGTCCTTCAGCCCACGTAATTTGTTGTCCGTCTGCTCCACAAACAGGGCCTGGCCATCGAAGGGGAGGTCCTGAATCGACTGCTGAGCCTTGGAGGACAAGCGAGAGAGGAGCAGCCAGGACGCTTGCTGCATGGAGATGGCGGACGCCATGGTGTGGGCGGCGAAGTCTGCCACATCAGATGCCACTTGAAGGGCCACCCTGGCAGAAGCCGTGCCCTCATCCAAGATTGCCTGGAATTCTTTACAGAAACATTCCGGGAGGGCATTCTCTAACTTGGCCGTGGCTTGCCACATATTAAAGTCATAGCGGCCAAGGAGGGCTGGTTGCAGTGATCACAGGGCTTAAAGCCTGGGGAGCAAGGCATGCCCTGTCCCCCGGCTAAGTCCCCAACGGGACTAACAAAACTCTAACTACTGCTAAGGGCTAACTAACTCAACTACTAACTATGTACACTAACTTTACAAGAACTCTAGTTTGTACGAATGAAGCCTAAGCAACGCTAGTAAGAGCAGTGAACGTTCCGTGCACCATCACTGGTGGCAAGAAGGAACTGAGGTTGGGGGCAGCCGGCGGCGCCCCTTATACTGCGCCGTGCAGGCGCCACTCCAAAGGGTGCCAGAGCCATTCCCCTACGGATACTGCTGAGGGAAAAACTTCCAGCACCGGTGCATGCGGTGAGCATACACACCTACTGTGGAATGGACATGAGCAAGCACTCAAAGAACCACCATGGATTACATCCCAAAGTTCCAGAAGTCCTAGTGCCACTCATGAATGAGTACAGCACCAGAGTGGGCCTTGTAACTCAAGTATGGCTCACACCCAATGTAGTCTAACCAGCATGCTCCAGCCTGGGTTCTCATCACTGGGGTTAACTCTGTAGTAAAGATGCATCCTTAGGGTATATTTACATGGGAGAGACTCAAGAAAGTTAAGGCGAACCAACTAAAGGTATAAAGTCAATGCACAGAAATTAAAGCATGTTAAACCCCTATGAGGTGCTTGGTCTCTGGAATAAAGTAGCTGTAGTTCATTGTACTTTAATCCTCAAGGAGCTTCATCTTCAGGAAGTTTTCTCTGAAATCATAAGGACCGGAAACTTACTTTAAAAAAATTAAAAATTAAAAAAAAAAAATCTGCAGAATCTGATTCCATTGTAGGAGCCATCAGCATACTTTAAGCAGGCCAGATCCAGCCCATGGACTAAGTGTTTGATATCACTTTCTCTAGCGTCACCCTGGGTACTTGTGTGTTTTTGATTTGTGCATATGATTTGCTGTGAGGAGGACGTAATCTTTATTTTTCTCCCCAGAGATGCAATGTCAGACATACCAACTTCAACAAGGCGAGCTGCAGGACTCAGGAAAAAACTCTCAGAGAGATTACTGCAGTACAATTTAAGTGAGTCCCTCAAAGTAGCTTTCTAAGCAAATATTTGTGACAATTTGGCACAGTCTGAATAAGCATAATTCAGACAGTTCACAGAACATGTACCTGGGGCTTGGACAGCTTGGTTTTGAAATAATACTTAGAACTCCGGCTTTTCATCTTCAAAGGACTTTATAAATATTCATTAATCTTTACAACATACCTTTGAAGTAAGCATCATTACCTCCATTTTACAGATGGAAAAACTGAAGTAGTGAGATTAAGGGTATGTCTACACTACAATAAAACACCCGCGCTTGGCCAAGGTCAGCTGACTCAGGCTCACAGGGCTACAAAATTTCAATGTAGACATTTGGGCTTGGCTGGAACCCGGGGTCCTCCTCCTCCTCACAGGGTCTCAGAGTCCGGGCTCCAGCTTCAGCCCAAACGTCTACACTGCTATTTTATAGCCCCACAGCTGGAGCCCCGTAAGCCCAAGTCAGCTGGCCCGGGCCAGCTGTGGGTGTTTTAATGCAGGGTACTGCATATACCCTAAGTGATTTGCCCAACTCCAAAGAGGAAATTTGTGATAAATACAAAATTATAACTCAAGTTCCTGGCTCCCAGTCCCATTACTCATACTGTGCTTCTTTTTAATGTGATGCACAAAAACACTAGACAGGCAGAACTAAACTCCAGATAATTAACCATTTTAGACGATCAAACATGAAGCATGCTGGGCTTCAAATTATACAGCTTTGCCAAAAATAGCCAAACAAACACTTCAATATTGGAGAAAATGTTAGGCCCTGTCTAGATGAGGTAAAGTAGTGATGTTTTAACACATACTAGCCAACATGCTTTACTTAATGTGTTTTTAACCCTAGTGTTAAACCCTTTCTACATGAGCTGCTAAGTGGCGTTCAAAAACATGTTAATGATAATTTGAAAACTCCATCTATTTTACTAATCTAGAAAGAGTCTTTGAAGGTACAGTACCTCTTTCTACCTGTTGCAAAAGAGACGGAGATTTCATCTGCCATGGTGGTTAGCTGTGACAGTAATGTTACCAAAACAACTTATGTTAGCCTGGTTATGTTCCAATATGCCATCTCCCAATAACTAACATATCAACATGGGGTAAATATTTTAATATCTTTAAAAAAAGAAATCAATAGGTTTGGCATTTGGATGTGTTGTCTCCATGGCAATGAAGATATATTTGAAGGACAGTTGGAAAGAAAAACTTTACATGCTCAAATCTATACTTAGGAATTTAACTTAAACATTTTTATTCATAGCACTGATGTGTCACAACATTTCTACTCTGAAGAGAAAAGGTAAGTGAGCCAGGTGTTTCCAGCTTCCATTTAGTTCATTATAAGCCACTTTATTCTGCTCGCAAAGACAGAAATCTTAATTTTTTTAGCTGTGCTCCTACATGCTAAATTAAATCTGTTCCATCCGGCCATTTTAATCTGGATGTAGCAATTCAATGCAAGAAGTTAGAACAATTGCCTAACTTGACAAATCATCCATTCCTCTGGTTAGCCGTGACGCAGCATCTCGAGAGAAATTTTAAAAAAGAAAAAAGGACACGGTGAAGCAGCAATCACTTGCTCCTTATGGCGGTCACCATGGAGCTAGCTACCACACAGTCCTCAGTTGCATGTTTCTGACATGCTGTCCCCAACAATGGGTCATAAAAAGTTCTTCAACTATGTTCAATATGACTAGGTACCCAATAATCCAGATGTATTTAAGTTACACAGATAATATTTGATGTGTGGGTTTACTTACCAATAACTTTTAATAAAAGTGAACATCAGGAACATTAAACAGGATGGACTAAGCTGTTCCAAATATTATAGTAGTACCAAGCCAGCCAACTCAAAGCAATAGTAGACTGTGGGTGCGCTAATCTAGTCAAACACTAAATCTTTATTGAACAAAAAATTGTGGCAGTGTAAATATTGCTAGGTTACCACAGATTAAAAAATAAATATATATATATAAAAGATCACAACCTCCAGAAATGTATATACATCCTCTACCAAAGGCTACTCTGTGGGTTTGGAATAGAACTAGAGATAAATTACTTTCTCTCCCCAGTAACACCCATTGCAAATAATCCGGATTTTTATCCAAATCTGGAACCACAGAGTTTAAAGATTGGGAGAGCCATGGAATACATATAGTTGACCAGTTGTTCACCAAAGAAGCTTTTCTAGTTCATTTAGAAATCCAAGCTAACCTTAACTGGCCCACTTCTCCTATGGTACCAATACCTTCAAGTTAGGCATTATTTTTCTCAGCTTCCTAGAAAACTTGTTTCATACAGAATACAAACTTTAATAGAAGCAATGGTTTCTAGTTGATGAGGAAACAAAAAAAGTATAACTAATTTATATCAATCTTTGGAGGCAACTTTCCTAAAAGAAATGTCCATATATAACACAGTGGGAAAAGATTATGGACAGAGAAATTACCCCAGAGAAATGAGCTTTGATATGAAAAAGAGGACCAGCAACCTCAGTCTGTAGCACGATAAAATACAATTTATTTAAAGATATTGTTTCAATGGCACCTCATGGCAGTAAGGTTAAAAATAGAGAGAGTTAATAGAGATAAGTGTTGGAGATACTGTGGTGATAGAGGTGCTTTTATGCATATTTTGTAGACATGTCTAGTCAGAGAGTATCACAAAGCAATTCATAACCAAATATTACAAATTGTTGGATATCTGTTACTAAAAGATCCTCTGGCAAACCTCCTAGCAGAAAGAATTACACTCAAAGAAATGAAGAATTAATCTCTGATTGGCTAGTAGCCACCGGACCAGCAGTAGCCTCTCACTGGAAAGAGAAATAGTCCAAAACTACAGAAATGGTTCCAAGAACTATGGGAGGCTGTTGTTTTATGGAAAAAATAACACATCCATTACATACCCAGCAAAACAGAGGCCAATTAGATGCTTAGATATTTGGTCACCATTTATTCAATATTCAAAGTATACTTGTCTGCAAAAACACAGCACCCCTGTCCAATTTTCTTGAATATTAACATTAAATAGACAATACAAGTAGAATCAGTAGTTTCACTCAATTTGATAAAATCCACAGAAACAACACATCCTGGCTGATGTAAAGAGGCTCACTCTAATATGGTTCTCAAACTTTTATATTGGTGACCCCTTTCACATAGCAAGCCTCTGAGTGTGACTCCCCATTATACATTAAAAACGCTTTTTTTATATTTAACACTATTATAAATGCTGGAGGCTAGGCAGAGGCTGACAGCTCACGATCCCCACATAATAACCTCAACCCCAAGTTTGAGAACCCCTGTTTACTTTGTTAAATAGAGAGATCTGATTTTATTAATGCAGAATATCTCTCTAAACAAAGCTATTCTTTCTGATATTTACATGGCAGTGATTTGTAAACCTCTAAAACTTCCTAAATAAATAGTTGTTAAAAAGGAACATCAAGTTAAGTGGCAAAATGTGACCTAAAATATACAATATACATTTTTAAAAGTTTTGAATGCATTTTAGGGGTCCTGCAATTGATCTTCTTTCACTTCCTCTCTGCATGCTGAAGCCCCGCCCCCAATCAGGTAGATTCCTACAGCACAATGGGAAGAGGCCAATGGGAGCGTCAGCATCTGAAGAGGCGGCAGCCTTTAACAAAAATCACAGGAGAGGGGAAGGCGAATCAGCTGTCTCCCCCACCCCTGTAAGAATCTGGGGCAACTCTGGGTAGTGGGGGGGACAATCCCACCCCCCAAAGACTGGGGGGACAACTGGGAGTCAGTTAGGGCCACCTGTGCACACCTAACAACCCACCCACATACATTAAATGATGGGTCACGTGTACACACACACACACACACGAATTGTAACATGTTGTAAAGCTCCTACCAAAACCCTTTTTTGGGTAAAACTATTATTTATAAACAACAGAGAAAATTAAGCCACAAAACATGGGAGTGATGCCTACATTTCATTTCAATGGAACAAGTGTGAGAAGAGCAACATTTCACCCCAAATCTTTCTGTAGGCTAGTATTATTTTTAATTCCATATGTAGCTCCTGACCAAAAGCAGGGCTCTAGTTCTGTTATGGTCTAACTGGGAAAAGAGAGCAGAGGGGGAAGAATTTAGAGTTTCTGGAAATTGGACATCACTCCGAGTCTCAAGGCCTTCTTAGACTCACTGTGCTCGTAAAGGACCATGCAGCAGTGCTATTGAGGAATGACTTCCGCAATCCTTGGCTAGGCCAGAGAGAGAGCACCTGTTCACCTCAGACATGGACAGTAACGCACATTTTTGCCCCCTCTAGATTTGTAGTACCACACACTAGTTGGGTCTGGCTGTGTGAGCCACTCAGAAACTCCAGCTGGGATAAAATGATGCTGCCTACCTTCTGGGCAAAAAGAGAGACTGATGAAAGCATGTGACACCTGTACTATACTTATTTCACTGCTTGTGGATCCAGATCCCAAAGAAATTATTTTTCTTGCAATGGCAAGCTTGGCAGCAAGTGCTGCTTGATTCACAGATTCCACATGTAACAATCTCACCACACATTAAATTAGCAATTTAAATTATGTGGATTAAAAAGAAGATTCATTTAACATTTCGTGAGGACAAAGCCACATGAGTAACGTGACATAGTCCTTGCACAAGTCTCTTCCATTCAACCCCCCAAAGCAGCATCGCCATACATTACTATAAACTATAACAGCTCAACAGCCACTCAGTCTGTTCTCAATGTCCTGGGTCAGTGCACTGACGGAAGGCAATCAAGACAGTCTACTACAAGTCTCAGATGTCAAGATGAATATTCAGTGTAAAATCTGCCCACAGTTTTACCAAACAGACGAACTGGACAGCGGGAAGCAGACCACTCAGTGAGCATACGGTGCAAAAGGCAAAATTTCATTTGTTTCTGAATTATCACAGTTTCAAGGGCAAGGTCTGTCTGTAGTTGGAAAGAAGTTCCCGATATAATCCAAAGCATTCTAAAAAAAGTAGTTTGTGATTAGTTTGCTGAAGAACCATCCTTGAACATTAAGAACTGATAAGACTGGTTGAATACATGCACAGACCAAATGAACAATGTGCAAGACATGAAAAATGGCTGAACAAAGAATAGCCAGAGGCTCCATCTTTTCTCTAAATACAAAGTGTCTGACTAATTTGAAGCCTATCCTCCTTCCCTTTTGGCTGCTGGAAGCAGTATTGCCAACCCCAAGCATTCAAAATGAATGAGTCAGGTTACAAAAACCTCGTGAGATTTTACAAATATAATATATTTTGGGCTCTTAATTTGCTGTTTGTTATTTGAGCCTTCAGGGTACACACAGATCACATTTTCAAGCTTTTCTCTACAACCATGAAGTCTAGAAATGTGCTTTATTTAAAAAAATGAAAGATGGGATTCTTCCATAATCTCCTCTCTCTATGTGCTTGGTTTTTATGTAACATAAAATATTGCAAGACATGACAAAATCGCAAGTATCAACAACACTGCAGAAGGGGTATTCTCTCTCTCTATAGTCCTGCTTCCTAACCTAAGAGTTTCCAGGCTGCTCAGGGAGGCCCTGTGCTAATCTACCCAGCCTGTTTTTTAAGGCACTAAAAAGTGTTTGTCTGTAGATGCGTGAAGTTAGCACAGTACTGGTTTACACTCAGTTCATGTTTGGAAGGTTTTCACCACAACTCTCAGGGCCAGAAAATCCTATTTTGTGTGGTGATCATGAAAAAAAGAGAGATGGGTGTAGTAAATGCTTAGATTCTGCATAAGTTAATAGCTCTCGCTTGGAAAGCCTTCCTACCCGGACAACAGGCGGGGTTCCTCAGACATCTGCCACTATATCTCCATCCTGAGCAATATTAATAAATGCTGCTTGCTAAGACAGCACATTTCCACCAAAAGCAGAGAATTTTATACCACACCATGAGGAAAGTATATATCAGTCCCATTTCACAGGGAGGTTAAGTGATCCTGCCAATATCACACACAGATTAAAGCAGCAAAGCCTGGAAAATAACTCAGAATTCCCAACTCCCATTCCCAACTCTGGGATAGCCCCTTTGCTATTCTAGGCCTGGACTTTCTAATGAAGGGACACTCCCAGTTGCATCAAACTGTACAGTAGTTTTCAGAATAGCAATATACATTTGGACCCGGGTTGCAAAATCCCAAGTCATTTTCAACTGTAACCCAATTAGGATTCGAATCCAGGTCTTCAAAGATGACAAATGAATAACCTACTGTACTCTCTTAGTACTCTCCTGAATTATTTAGAAAAAATAGCGCATATGCATGGCCACTTTATTCTGCTTCCAGTCTCAGTACGAAGTGTCAGTTTTACTTCCTTCTGTTTCCCATCAAGCAGTGGCATTAAACTGATGAGACATACAGATGTAAGATACATGCCAAGAAAAAAACAGCAAATGGAAACTTTTGATTTATGACATAAAGCTGTCAAAAAACACATCCCAATATTTTGGAGAAGGGGCTTGAGAAGGGGAACATCTGTGGAAATGAACCGAATGCCATACTATGCAAGTTACGAACGAGTTCACCTAGACATCCCTTCCATTCACCACGGTTTGTTGTTTTTAGATTAATGTAATTCAAGGGTAAATGCTTTTTTATTCTAAACTGCAACTGGCAAAAGTCTGGTATTAATTTGTAATCCCTTGTATCCAGCATCCTTCCTATTACACACACACCTCTGGATACAGTCTAGTTGCTATTTATTATTTCACCTGCTATAAAATAAAATGGCAACTGCAAGCCCTTTGATAAATGTCTTGAAAAGCTGCCATTTCCCTGAGCTGCTAATATCTGGTATAAATGTAACCACTGTACCTAAAGTAAAATGTCGGAGCTCTAGACTTCAAACGATAACTTGTTTGGGGGACGGAAGATGTGCTGTTCCTCTCCTCGAGGCTAATAACATAGTATTCTTACCTAGAGACAGCAGCAACAAGAGTTTTCAACAATCTCGTCATTCAGGAATGCCTTTACCCTTTCATGCAAGGTGCACGCCTACTGTATACCAAGGCTTCAACCAGTTGTTGAGGTTACGGAAGACTTGCACCAGCTTGCACCTCTTCCTCATTCCCAACTATTTCCCTAGGACTTGTCAAATTTTGCAACCCACGCAACAAGAATTAAGATTTTCCCCATAGATAGGTCCACCCTGTTGTAGTAGTGTTATTCAATGAGCCTTCTGGCTAATCCTTAAGAATAAGTAAGTGATACTACAGTGAAAATACTGATTTGGCTTCCAAACATTTTCAGACAAACTCAATCACACTGCCTGCATCTGTAACTTTCACTCCATGCATCTGAAGAAGTGAGGTTTTTTACCCACGAAAGCTTATGCCCAAATAAATCTGTTAGTCTTTAAGGTGCCACCGGACTCCTTGTTGTTTTTGTGGATACAGACTAACACGGCTACCCCCGATACTCAATCACACTGTATTTCATTCACAGCTCCTGCACACTTCAAAATAAGACAGCTTTCCAAATTCTCATTTGAAATGCTTCCTGGAGATTCTGCTGTTTGACCCCACTGTGCCAGGAAGGGAGCTTCATTTCCTGGTTCGAGCGCCTGCTCTTGCCCACTTTAAACCGAAGACAATGCATGACCACACCTTTCTTTCTGGCTTGGTGCGCAAGACCTAGGTTAAGGAGGAATGTTACAGTACGCAACCTGAAAAAAGGCTGGTCAGGATACTGAGTGTGTGTGTATATTTAGCAACTCCTACTTCCCAGTTCCAGCCTGTTCAACTCCTACGTACACTTAGAAGTGAGCAAAAATGCTGCCAACGCTTGCAGTTTTATTGCAAGTCTTCTGATGTTTTTCTTAAAGCCCCAACTCCTCAAAGTCATGTGATTCTGAAAACCTCAAATTTCAATGAAAGAAGTTAGTTTCTAGCCGTCATGATTGCTCAGAAAAACTTGAATATGTCAACTCTAAAGCCTCAAAAATGTTGAGGCAAATAAAAAGGACCCCGCATTTATAATTTTTAAGCCAATTATGATTTTTTGAACACTTGGGGTTGGCAACACTAGCAAAGTAACAGATGTTATTTGTTATGGAAGCGCTTCTTAAATTTCTGCTAGGTGAATTCTAGACTTTGGCTTTGCTTTTTTGATGTAAAGCAAACCCCCAAGTCTAGAATTCACCTAGCAGAAATGTAATGAACATACAAATGTCAGAAAGAACATGCCTGTGTTAGAAAGAAGGAGCAGGTGTTGTCTTTAATATTGGGTTACTGAACAGCTTATCTTAAACCAGGGCAGAAGGATAGCTTTGTGGTTAAGGAACTATGCTGGGATTTAGGAGATCGAGATCTAGGTTCAACTCCTGGCTTGGCCATATGCTTCCTATGCAGCAAGTCACTTAGGCTATAGCTACACTACAAGCTAGGGGTGTGATTTCCCTTGCTCATGTACACATACCCACGCTAGCGCTCAATGAGCTAGCCCAAGTATAAACAGCAGTGCAGCCGTGCTAGAAGAGGCATGGCTGAGCCATGCCAAATACAAACTTGACAAGGTATGTACTTGACACAGCTAATGCTGCTACCATGGCTACGCTGCTATTTATGTTTGTGCTTGCTCACTGAGAGCTAGCGTGAACATGTGTGCAGGAGACTCAGACCCCTAGCTTGTAGTGTAGATGTAGCCTTAGTCTCTGTGCCGGTTTTCTAACCTGCAAAAGGAGGATTACACTTCCCTTACTTCTCAGAATATTGTCATCAGTATTTGTGATGTTCACAGTTACTATGGTGATGGGAGGTCACAAGTACCTAGACTGAGTTGTGGTATGAATAGGAATGTATAGGGTTTGCTGCAGCATTTCTCCACAGTGCAATGCAAATGAAGTGTGGCTTCTAAACCAGGAAATAGGCAAAGGTTGGATATGCTTACGCCCTGAAATAAATGCACCCATGTTTTTACATGTGATCATTTCATGCACTTCTGACCTCTGGGGAACCTTCAGAGAGCAATGCAAGTCAGAGCTGGAATCACTGGATACTACCGTACCAAGTTCCACACACTGTAAAACACAGCTGAACTGACTTCCGGAAGAGCCAACTGGTTGTAAAAGTGGCTTAATTTTATAAAGCTTTGTCCACAGTAGCACAAACAGCAGCACTGAAGAAGGGGGAGTGAAGAGANTGTAAAAGTGGCTTAACTTTATAAAGCTTTGTCCACAGTAGCACAAACAGCAGCACTGAAGAAGGGGGAGTGAAGAGAAAGTGAAGCTGACAGGATGATTCAACAGGGAGGAGCTGGGATCAAAAAGGCAAAAAGATAGCAGGTCACAATGAAAAAGGCTACAGTCTTACTTAGATCACCCAGACAAGCAGAAATGAAAGGGGGGGGGGGAAACGGAGGGAGCGGGATGAAAAAAATGGCCATGTTACTTATTTATCTCCCTTAGATTCTTCCACAGCTTTTTCCTCATGGCCTCCCCTACAAGAAGACTACAACATTACTGATTGAATGGTTATTATGGCTATTTTTTAAAAGGTACCATATATTTCATGATTATACATTAAGATGAAACAAGTGGCTATTCAATTTCATAGACTTTCATTTATTACTTGATAGCAACAGACTATGCTACAGCTTTAAAAGGAAACCAGCAATAGCCTGTTCATTAATTAACACAAATTATACAAAGCCTAACAGCCAAGGGGCAGCCTGTTGGCCACAAGCGGCCTTCCAGAGCAGCAGTCAGTAGTGAGTAAAGCCTTTAAACAGTGCAGGTCTCTACACAGCAAATATTGTAGCAGCAGAGCACTTAGTCAATTGCTTCCTGGTGCTCCTGTTGTCACAGATTAAAAAGAGAGACAGAAGATAAATCAATCACAACGTGGAGATGAAGTTTCCTTTTGGCACAACACACATTGAAGAACTACAATAGACCAAGAAGTCAGAGTTGGCTGGGTGCCATGTCAGGAAGAGAGCAAGGGGCCCCTGAAACTGCTCTAGCAGCCAAAGCAATTCAAGCTTCCCACAGACTTTGGCTCTTGCAAGTACAGAAGGTAGGGTTTATGCTGCCCTTCTCACCCAAAACAAACTGATCTACAATTCAAAATGTCATATACAAATAAACAAACTTTATTTCCTTTATACTGTATTTCCCTGTATTCTGAAGGAAGGGAAGAAGAGAAAAATAAGACAACAGTTCAAATTTTCAGTGTTTGTTGCTCTGTGTTGAGCAGCAAGTGCTCTAGGTGGAATCAAACAACTGGTTGCAGAAGTACAAGTTTAATCTCTAAAAAGCATCCAGAGCAAGGGGGGGAAATACTTTTAACTGGTTACAGGAAACAAATTTCTTACAGTACTTCTATTACTTCACACTAGAAAGTGAATAATACCATATAGATTCAGAGTAGTTAGAAACAGAAGAAACCTGTCACCTAGTCCATCTCCCTGCTAGTACAGGATTGTTCCTTACAGTAAATTTCCTAGGGTTTTGGCCAGTCTGAGCCAAACTGAGAAGTTCCAAGTGATGAGGCTTCCAGTTTCCCTAGTTGTGTTATTCCACAGCTAAATAAATCTCACTGTCAGGAAGTTTCTCTCTTAGCTGCAGGCTCTTACTCTTAGTAATACCCTTATATATCACACTGAGTCTCTAAGCATCTTTGATGTTTAAGTCTACACACATATGAAGGATGCGATATTTCCTACATCCCTGTAGTTGTTTTCCAGGCTATAGGTATTTTGCTCTTTTATACTTTCCTCATAAGTCAATATTTCCAGCCTCTTCTCTGAATTCCCTTCAGTTTGACAATATCTTTCTGGTAACAGTGTCCACCACTGAATGCATTATTACAGGTGCAGAAATAGCAAATATGGGAGAACCAATTAACAGTTTATTTGGCCTTTCAAGAAGTCTTTGACAAAGTCCCTCACAAGAAGCTATTCAGGAAATTTTACTACACATCTTTCTAATTCAATTTTATCTAGCACACTTACTTCTAAGTCCCTTTTTATTACTTCTCTATACTTATTGATGTGTGCAATTCCTCCCAATCTACAAGCATGTTGATGAAATTCATGTATGCTCTGGAAGAGGGGGAAACACTTGAAAGTGTTAAGTAAGACCACTCCTACCACTGATCCTTCACTAGCTCACTAGACACCTCTTGCCCCAACTCAATGAATTGCTGTTTGTCGTTACTTTTTCTTTACGGACTTTCAGACAGTTTTAAAAATGACCTGAAATAACTTTTTCAAATATAGTTTAAATTAATTTTTCAATTAAATCTGTGAGACGGTTCCAAATTCCTTCTAGAGTCTAAATATATCTATTGCATTCCCTTCCACTAAGACTATTATAAAAAGCAAATCAAGTTTGTCTGGCATAATTTCTTAATTACAAACTCCATGTTTCCTGTTGTTCATGATTTCACTACTCTCTAGATGTCCAGTGACTTTTCTATCTGTAGTAAAATGAGGAAAAATACCAAGTGAAATTAGACTTGCAAGAAGTTAAACTGCCAGGATCAGTCTTTGCTTATTTGAAAACAATTTTTAAAAATCAGTACTTTGCTTTCTTGAAGAATTCCATGATTTTTCAAATAGAATTGTCAGTGGTACAATACATTTGTTGGACAATTTCCTTAATATCCTAGGATGTATAAGATATGTTGGACCACTTGTGTAGGCTCATATTTTTCAAGTATTCATTTACCTATTCTAAAATTGATCGTAACTTTTTTATTTTTAAATATATGAACAGAGTTGGCCTTCCTAGTCTACGGTTCAAACTTTGATATTTTTCTTGGACAGATGTAAAGAAGGAGTTCAACATCTCAACTATCTGAGTCACTAATTTAATTCTACTTATAATTAATGGGACTACTTTCTCCCTAATATTACTTTTTCCACTTACTATGTTTGCAGAGGTCCTTATTTCTTTTCACTAGCATTAACTTGCTTTTTAAAAAGTCACAGGGCAAATTCAAAACAAGAGTTAAATTTTCACCCAGTTGTATTTTCAAAATTACTTAGAGGGAAAGAGTTGGATGATCTTTGCTTCCTTGACAACCTGTAGGTATTAAAATATTCAGAACAGGGTTCCCTCCCTCATTTCACTGAAAAGGTTCAAAAAATTAAAAAAGTTTAAACATAGTCAAGTTTTTCCACCACAAGCATCTGGGCACGCAAACATGGCAGAGGACTCTGGGAATCACTCAGTAATGTCTGAATATGCTAAACAAATCAGCCAAGGAAGGTTAAGCAATAAATCATTCAGATTTCTGTGAAGCCCATCTTTCCCTAAACATAAAATCTAGCCTTAAAAAAGAAATTGGAATACTTTAATATTTCTACTGTACTTGAATGTAAAGTACATTCCCCTTTACAGAAGTGGAGCACAATACAGTTGTAAATATCAGACCATCAGAAAAGGTCCATATGCCACTGAGAAAGTTTCCAAGTGCATACTGCAGCAAGAATGAAAACTAAGGCCATACACCATGCAATTTACGCAATAGCAGACTAAGATTAGTTGTCAGTAAAAGTAGAGCTCTGCAACAGAACAGTATTTTTGTAATGTTAACAAATGCCAACAACATGCTCAGTACTGTATAGAACATGGAAGAAAACAGTCTCTGCTCTGCAGATTACACGCTCTAAATATTAGACAGCAGTTCTGTTAGATTTGTCACATACAAGTTAAACAAGCAGAACAGAAAAAGGGTAGAAAGAAGGTCTGGACCGCTTGTGGGATTATAATGTCAGTATGCTTTCAGAAGTCTTGACACAGAAAAGTCTTGTAGAAGAAGTTAGTTTTGAAGAGATTCAAGTGTAGAGAGGGAGGACACTTGGCAAGGCATTCCATACAAGAGTAGCATGGGTGAAGTGACAAGCGGGACAGGCAATCAGGAAGATGGAGAGATACAAGCATGTGCACAGACATGTAGGGATCTGAGAAGATGAGGAACTTGCACTTAATGCAATGGTAAGAGTGAGACAGTGGAGTGTTTCAAAGAAGGCAGTAATGTGGTGGGGCCATGGGATGAAGGACAAATGGGTACAAATAAGACAGACAGGACAACACACATGTCCAGTGTCCACAAGAGATCAGACGAAGATTATAAATCACCATTACTGATGAGAAAGTTATGTAGATTCCAAAAGAAATTTAAAAAAAACCCACCCAAAACACCAAGCCCACTTTTGATACCAAGTCTGACTGCAACTACACAATCGATATGAGAAACATTAAGAAAGGAATAACGTTTGTATGTCATTTACAGACTCATATAGGTCTAGGCTAGATGATTAACAAGACTTTCCCATTTTTGATTTCTCAGTGCTGTAGTGTTCACTACAATACTTCCCCCTCACCCCTTCGTTATCCAGTCAAGGTGAAAATGTTTCATACAACCTCTTCCATTGAGATACTATTCTATAATTATACAGATCTCATCAATAAGAAATTTCAAGCCAAACTATTCTTAATGTCACTTCATTATTTCTAGTTATATTCCTTTGCAGCCTAAATAATCTCTTTGGGATATTAATATCCTTCAAATCTATTTAGACACAACATAATTGGGGGCAGGAAGCATGGATTTTCAGAACCCAAACTGTACACAAATTCTTGAAGTTAATGAATTAAAGAGCAAATTAGAAACAGCAAACAAAACTGAATTTAAGGAACTGATTTGATATTGTTAGTGCACAAAAAACAACTGTAACTGATCAGCACTTTTTTGAAAAACACTCTGTGAATGGCTAAGGAAAATCCAACCAGACACACAAACGGCTGACCTGGAAGGGCAGAGTTTCTTTTGTTACCATGCTATCTAGATAGTTTAGAAATAGGGTTCAAAGCTTTATTATTATTATTATTTTTAAGATTTCAATAAGAAATAGTTAAGAGATTTGAAAAACAGAGATGCATTTCACAAAGGGTCACACTATTAAATACATGTTTGTAATTCTACCTCTTTCTAGAAGGTAAATAAAACTGGCTGATGATACAAACATGGAAAACCAGAAAAAGTAGTGCAAACATCATGTAGAAACCTGAAGGTATACACTTAGGTATGTCTACGGTACCGCAGCACAGCGATGCCTCTGTAGCACTGTAGTGTAGATGTATCCTACATTGCTGGAAAGTTTTTTTCTGTCAATGTAGTAAATCCATCTCTCCGAAAGGTGGTAGGTAGGTCAATGGACAAATTCTTCTGTCAACCTAGCTGTGTCTACAATAGGGAGTTAGGTCGACCTAACTACATTGCATAGGGCATGAAATTTTTCACAGCCCTGAGCAATGTAGCTAGGACAAGCTAATTATTAGGTGTAGACCAGGCCTTAGATTACACTTCTGAGTTGATTAATGGTACATAGTGTTCACTTAAGGAAATAAAATAAAGACTAAAATAATCAGAGGCAAGAGATTAAGGGCTTGTACACACTACCACTTATGACGGTATAGTTTATGTCACTCAGGGGGCGTGAGCGACGCAAGTTACACCTAAGCACCGGTGTAGACAGCACTATGTTTGCAGGAGAGCTCCTCTTGCCGACATAGCTACCAACTCTCATGGAGGTGGTTTTATTATGCCAACGGGAGAGAGCTCTCCCATCGGCATAAAGTGTCTTCACCAGACGCGCTACAGCGGTGCAGCTGCACGGGTATAGCGCTTCTAGGGTAGACTAGCCCTAAATCAAAGCACAACTGAAAGACTTAAGGGATAGGAGGTGATCATGAATCACCTATTAGAGATTCTACAAAATCTATACTATAATATACTACACCACCACAAAAGCTTTATTACATAATCCTCAATATTTAATGCAACATGTACCAGATTTCATATCATGATATAACGAATGTCAGCTAAAATTGCTTGACTCCTGCAAAGAAGTATCATATAGTTAAAACGAAAATACAGATGCTTGAACAAGTGTTACCTACTATCATTACAACTCACAAGACAACAGAAAAGAGACTAAGAAAAATATATCTATTTCTCTTTTTTCTGTTTTACTTTGTGCTTTTGACAGCATTTTTTGTACATGGTCAGTTTCCTGTTTACTTATTCAGATTCCCCTGCTTGACACACACAATGCAACACAGGAAAGAATAACGTTTAAAAAATATATAGGAAAATGATTGTAAAACCATAAAATATAAGCCAGCAGAATCAAGGACAGGAAGTGCACCAGAAGTTACTTTAAATTCATGTTTGGAAACAGACAAATTTTAAAGTTTATGTTTTTAAGTTTAATAAGATATTTGTGTAGCCATAAAATGTGCTGAGAAAGGATACAAGCGTACTAACTACCAATTTCATTTCTGGGTCTTGAATGGAAAGTTCTGAAACCCTAAAAGTATTACCACTGCATTTGACAATGGAAGACTATAAATGAGGCTTTGAAGTAAAACAACAGCTGAAGAGTGCAAGTTGGTAGAAGTCTAACTATAATCAGAAGTAGTGAGACCAAATGTGGGTTATTTGTATTAAATTTAACAAAGGGAGCCCACCAGAATGTGCTTTGGGCCCAAATCCTCTTACTTCAAAAGGAATCCCCCTTAACTTTTAGCAAGAGCATGTCTCTACTGCAGCTAGTTACTTGACTATTTAAGAATCAGTGTCTCTCCCTGTTGTAAACAGAACAATTAGACTTGTAATAAGGACAAGAAGTTCAGGATTTTGAAAGTGTATCTGTAATTTAGTCAACTTTGCCACTGAAAGTGGCAAATTCCTAGATTTAATAGGACTGTATCCCCAGGACACAGATAATGATCCCTGTAGGGATACTGCCATATTCAAAAAGGTGCGATGAAGGGCAACCAAAATAACTCAGAGAGAGGGGACGAAGCTATACTGCTTAGAGTAAAGAAAACCAAGACGGGTAGGATCACAGTAAGTATATAAATGGACTGATGCTAAATGGCAGCTGTGGACTGTAGTAAAGGGGGAGACAGAGACTAAACAGAGGGTAAACAAGTGAGGCAGAAATGTCTTCACACAAAAAATAGACGGAAATTTGGAACCAGAAATACTTCAAGAGGAAACGAGATTTTTTTTGTGGGGGAAGGGAAGAATGCCTACAACCTTCTAGATATTTGAAGTTATATTGAAGTGATATAAGTCAATGTATTTAAGGTCAAGGCTTAATAGACCAAAAGGCTCTTAATGTCCATATTTTTTCCTGCAGGCAAGTGGAGAGGGAATGGAGAAGAGAATGGAAGCCATTCACTTCTGAATCACAAAAAATTCACTGCTTATAAACATTTAGACACACAGTCTCAGGGGAAAAATACTTTTACATTCATTAATTACAAAAGAATGAGGGTTTTGTCTTTGTGCATTTGAGACAATGATTTTGTACAATGAAAAACTGAGGAACTGCTGAGTCAATTCACACATTTAGATGGAAAGAAAAGCCACCAATTTAACAGAGCACTACTGAAATGTGTAACAAAGCTGAGAGCTATAGAATTGGAGAGTCAACCCACTATTGGAAGCAATACTTCCAGTCATTTAAAATATAATTTCTGGTAGAAATGATGTAATATGTGAGAGTGGAACTGTGAGACTGCTAACAATTTAGGAGAATTCTAATCAGTAAGTTAATGATCATATTCACAAGAACAGAATGATGCACTAGTATCAGGATGATGTTCTGAACACCTTAGCAACAGGAGCTACTCCTGCCCCTCCAGCAAAACTAACAGCAGCTCTGTGGTACTAGGAGACTGCAGTACTACTTTGTAGACAGAGTGGGGAGTTCAGAAAAAAAATCTAAAGGGGGCGGGGAGGAGAGAAGTAAGGTCAAGTTTCTCTGCAGTGGGGCTTGAAGCATCCACCAGGTGTCTCTAGATCCTCACCCTCTACCTCTTCTTCCCTTCTACTACACTTCTGTTCCCACTTCCAGACAGTGGCGGATTAATGATTTTGCCGCCCCTAGGCCCTAAAATAATTGCCACCCCTGGCCCCGCCCTGACTCCACCCTTTCCCTGCCCCTATTGGATCCCTTCCCCAAATCCCCACCCCGGTCCCACCTCTTCCCCCAGTGCACCGCGTTCCCCCTCCTCCTCCCTCCCTCCCTGCCCCGCGAAACAGCTGTTTCGCGGCGCAAGCGCTGGGAGGGAGAAGAAGCAGGACGCAGCGGCGCGATCACGGAGGAGGCGGAGGTGAGCTGCTACTACACTAGGGGGGCGGGGTCGACCTAAGAGACTCAACTTCAGCTATGCAAATAGTGTAGCTGAAGTCAGCGTATCTTAGGTCGGCTTACCTGGCTGTGAGGACGGCGGCGCGGCAACCGCTGCCGCTCCCCCATCGACTCCGTTTCCGCCTCTCGTGAGCTGGAGTTCCGGAGTCAATGGGTAGCGCGTTCGGGGATCGATTTATCGTGTCTAGATGAGACGCGATAAATCGATCCCCGATAGATCGATCACTACCCGCCGATCCGGCAGGTAGTGAAGACCTGCCAATAAATTTGCCGCCCCTGCAAATTTGTCGGCCTAGGCGATAATACGCCGCTGCTTCCAGAGTCCCTGCATAGACCTTAATGTGTTCTGGATGCACCTGATGTGTCAACATGGGAGTGCTGCTGGGCCAGCCTTGGGAAAGTGAATGCAGTAAGACAGTTATGCTGAAAAATGGGCTCGTCAATCTAGCAGAGAAAGGTATAACATGAGCCAATTACTGGAAGTTGAAGCTAGACAAATTCAGATCGGAAATAAGGGATAAATTTTTAACTGACAGTAATTAATCATTGGAACAACTTATGGTGGATTCTCCATCACTGACAATTTTAAAATCAAGATTGAATGTTTCTCTAGAAGATGTGCTCTAGGAATTATTTTGGGGGAAGTTCCATGGTCTGTTTATACAGGAGGTCAGACTAAATGATCACAATGCTCCCTTTTGGCGTTGGAATCTATTAATGAAAAAGCAGGTCATATGAAAAGCACCTTCTGTAGAGAAGTGAAATGAATAGACGATCCATCTTGTAATCAGTTATATTTAAACTGGTCCATACTCAAAATGGCTGGACACACACAGTTTGAGAAAATTCAGTCAGAACCACTGCATGTTACTATAATACTTCAGAGTATCTCTCTATAGGAGTAATCTCATTTTTAACGTTCAATGTATTTCTTCGTGAAACGATGAGTCATACAAAGGATTTACTCAGGAAGAGCTCCCACTGGAGTCAGTGAGAAAAGTAAGAAGGAACAAAATAACTCTCATCCACACTTTCAAAGGAGTGTTTAGATTTTTTTCAGCTACCTTTTGATAGCTCAGTCTCTGCTGACTTATATGTTCCCCAGAGCAGAGGATAATACTCAGCATGATGATACAAATGCATTCCAGTAGTTCTCCTCCAATGGTGCTAGCAGTGTCATGAAACAGATGATCCAGAGCAGTGGTTCTTAACCTTTACTGCAGCCTGCACCCCTTTGGTTCTTAAAATATGTTCTCAAAAATCATTTAAGTAGGTCAGTTCTTTAAACCTAGATATATCATAACTATAGAATGATAAAATTTGTTTGTATATTACAGTAATCGTTAAAAAATGTATAATGTTAATAAATACATAGGTTTGATGAAACAAAGTAGCTGTTCTTACGTGCCTGTGCTTAATTTGTGTTTAGATGATTTACCTTCTCAAAAATTCTGGCATGCCTCGCACCCCCAGAAAGGGCATCTCGCACCCTCAGGGGGTGCGTGCACCCCAGGTTAAGAACCAATGATCTAGAGCAGGGGTTGGCAACCTTTCAGAAGTGGTGTGCCAAGTCTTCATTTATTCACTCTCATTTAAGGTTTCGCGTGCCAGTAATACATTTTAACGTTTTTAGAAGGTCTCTTTCTATAAGGCTATAATATATAACTAAACTATTGTTGTATGTAAAGTAAATAATGTTGTAAAAATGTTTAAGAAGCTTCATTTAAAATTAAATTAAAATGCAGAGACCCCCGGACCGGTGGCCAGGACCCGGGCAGTGTGAGTGCCACTGAAAATCAGCTCACGTGCCGCCTTCGGCACACGTGCCATAGGTTGCCTACCCCTGATCTAGAGCAACTCTTGCCAGTTATGTGTTATTGCCACAAAAGCAAAACCAGGTACAGAGCAGGCAATGTCAAGCCAAACAATGATTCTACAAGATGCTTCTAGATGGCTATGTAAAAAAACCCATGAGAAGGCAAAGCTAAACATTGGATTCATGCAATCCCACTCAATTTAAATGTAATGGGAAGAAAATAAAAGATGGTCTGTAGGATGTGACAAAGGAATATTCACTCATTGCCAGAAAGGGATTCTGCAACAACTGAGTCAATATGACTGATGACCTTCCTTGCTCTAATCCTCTGACAGTAAAGTTTCTCATACAGTTACATCTCATTTTTTCAGCAAGCTCACTGTTCCCCAGATTTAGTAGGAACGCTTTGGTTAATTAAGCAATAAGACATGCCAAGGCATATGTTGCAGTTTATTTTATTTGCCGGTAAAAAGTCCTCTTAATATCTCCAGTACCACAGTATTTCCTATTGTATACTACTGCAGAGCTAAGATAGACTAAATTAATTAAAAATAGCCTTCTAGTTTTTCCTTTTTAAAATAAAATCAAGAGAGGTTTTATTTTTCTAGTTAAGTTTCATTTACTTATTTTCTTTAGAGTAAAGTTGAGCACTGAGGCTGCAAGTTAAGTACTAATGGAAACAACAATAGTCTAGTGCCAAGGGAGGATAAGTAGAAGGTCTAAACATGTAACGGAATTGTCAAGATTTGCTAATATAGGCAAGCAGTTTCATGAACATATCCGATTTGTGTCAATGTACCAGAATATCACCATGTTTATGAAGCTTTAAAAAAGTAACATTTGCAACAACAGTTAATATACAATCACTTCCAATACCCATCTTCATCCCTTTGCAAATAGGGGACAAAAAACTGTACCTCTGGTGTCTTGTTACCACAATCTCCTGTAGAATGGTACAGTTCTCAGTTCAAGGACTCAGTACAGTCTTATCAAAAACGCTTACGACGTATTTTCAAAAGAAATATTATTACAGGATCAAAATAAACAATGTTGCACACAGAAATCTTGCCTTTGAAAGTGGTCAGGGTTCTGTTCTTATTTTCATTTTACAACTATAATAGCTAGTAGTATAGGCTCAGAAAAATAAACATCAAGGGGAAATTAGAAGTATGAAACAATTTTGGCATAAAAGCACACACTTAGGAAGTAATTAAGATGTAGTAGTTAAAATTGTGGTGGTGAACATGTAAGAAATCTCCACAATGAACTATGCATTTCTTTGTCGTCTTTTTGTTTGTTTTATAAACTAATGCTTCTTTACCCACTGGCATAAATAAATAACAAAGCCCAACAGCAGCATCCATTCAGTCCTTCATTTATGTATCTCAGAAGATTAAATTTTATGTGCAGAAGTCTTTCAGATCTGAACTCTGGACTTTAAAATTCATTGCAACATCACTAATATCATGGAGCTTTAAAGTCATCCCCATAATTCTACCACTCCCAGGGTAGTACTATTTCATCTTGTAGCTGGGAGCTCAAATGAGCATACCACACAGCTTTGGCTCCACAGCCCACCAACAATAATCTGAGGGAGAAGGAGCAAGAGCTCAAGCATGGTAGGCACAAATCTGGGGGGGGGTGGGGAGGAAGACCCTACAGTTCTTTGTAAGAGCATATGGGGTTCCCCGCATCAGGAGGTATTTCAGTTCTTATTTTGGTTCAATGAATGGGGTAGGGGTAGTGGCACTGATGAAGGAGAAAGTCTGTCCCAGTAGCCCAGGGCTTGGGAGCAACCCTATGATAAGGCAGTGTATGTGTAATACTGAAGAAAAGTTTTCTAGAACTTTTCTGAGTTCCCAAGGGATTATAAAAGGGAAAAATAAAGCAACACGCATTTTAAAAGAAAACCTTCCAAACACAAACAGAATGTAATCAACACAGGTGTCCTTCAGAGTCTGCACACAGTGTGTTCCAATGCCTTTATCGTAGCTCTGAGGTCTCCCAAACTGTAGCAGAGTGTAAACTGAACAGATGGTGGGTTTTCACAACTGTTATTGGGAACCCTATGAGCACCCATGTAACTGACCAGAATCAGGTCAGTTTCATTCTGCAGTACAAGAAGCATCACTGGGAAGGATCCCCCAACAATAGAGGTTAGGGACAGATAAAGTAGTGGAAACTCCCCTCTCTCCCCTCTTCCCCCCCCCCCCCCCCCAAATTGCAGCAGCCAGGACACTAGAGTGGGAGGAGGAAAGAGAGAGAAAGAGATTATTGTAGGGAGCAGAACAATAGACTGGCTTGACTTCTGGTAAAGCTGAGAAAAGTAGAGAATAGCCAGACAGTTCTTCAAGAGCATTGAGTGGGCTAGAGGCACAAAAGATAGTACTTGTCAGTCTAGAAAATTATCTACAGTATATGTATTCTGTAATTTATCTGCTATGAAATGTGTTAATGATTTGTATAGTTCTGATTTTAAAGTGGACCTGCAAGAAGTAGTAAAGGGAAGAAGGTGGGAGAAGAGTAGACACACATTCCCTTTTGGGCCTCCATATGTATAAAGGAAGCCTGAATTTAGTAGATTTAAAAACAAAAGAGTCAGGTCTTATTTATACATCACGAAGAAACAAAAAATGATATAGTCAGAAGCACATTTTTCCCCTTTGTTTACAGGTCACCTTCACACTGATGTTTATTGGGAGATTGCTCACGTATGTTACCAATAAATAATGCATACATCCCAACAAATATAAGCTTATCCCTCTTCACTCCCAGAAATTGTTTCCTACAGCTCTTTTTCACCAGAAATCTGCACGGGTCAATTCTGACTGCTCATTTTAATAAAAAATTAAAAAATATAAAACTGTATATTGGCCTTACGGATGGGGGAGGTTACTTAATCTTAAGGGTACACAACTGTTAGATAATAAAAACTTTAGGATACTGAATTATGTCAGGGATTTTTATTAAAAATCATTTTTTGATGTAGCTTCTTTGCTAGGGCAGTTTTAGTAATTCAGGATAGCAGTAGCAAGTTGCCAGATGGTACGCCTACAGAACTATCTTTAATTTCTTCCTTGGAGATGCAGACTATGATTTCTGAAACTCTGCTGTAATTTCCTTTTGAAAGGAATCTGTCAAACTGAATTTTTTGGAACTCAACTTTTTTATTTTTTACCCAGCTTTTGATAGCACGACCTGTTAAAGAGTATATTCTGTATCTCTTTTTTTCTCCCCTACAGATGTTTACAAGGATCTTTTCAACATGGGAAATATTGATTATACAGAGAAAACGGTGAAAGTGACAACATGCAACACTACTGTCAAATACAAGCAGTAAATAAAACTTTTTTTTAATTCATTAACTTCTCTCAATGATAACATTAGATTATTTTGATAATAGTAGGTACACTTTTATTTTAAAAGAAATGCTATTTTCAAGTTGAAAATATCCCCTTGAATTCTTCCCACATAGCTAGATATGAGCCAAATTCACTCCATGCTGACCACTCACTGACCCTATCAAAATAATAGAATAATCATGAGTCTGATCAATGGAAATTGAGAATATTCTCCACATTACAGGAGGCGCTCAGCACCCGGCATGATTGGGCCCCATATGAACACAACTGCTGTGTTATTTGGAAACCCAGTTGACAAAGAGAACGTGGGATTTTATCTTGCGCTTTAGTGGCAAATTGGAGAATTACAGCATTTACTGAAGATATAACCTGCACTTGTATAGAGGATTGGTACATCACCATATGGTACACCTAACAGAAGCATCTTTATAAAACCTTCATAATAAAACTGCACCAGATAAATATAAAAATGTGTAATCAGTTGGAAAATAAAGAGAGAGCACTATATGATTGGACTGGAGAAAGGGGGGAAGGAGGGAAAAACACTGTTACCTGCAGCAGCAATTAAGCCTTCTCCTGAAGCTATGTCTAAAAAAGTGTGTTTATTTTGCAGCCTAAAAAGTGAGTGAGATATTGAATATGTAAACACATTCATGTGTTATATAAGATTTTGTTTTTGATGGATAATAAAAGATAATTCCGGGGGGGGGGGGGGGGGGGGGGGGGGGAATTGAGGAGACATAACATTAACCTTTTTTAGGAAAATGCTTGAAATATCTAAAATGCTTGAAATATCTACTTGCCAGTAGGAAGCTGAAAGGTGGGGAAGAGAACAGGCATACATTTCTGCTGTATTTAAACTTTAAAAAAAATTAAGTTTCTAGACCTTAAGATTTGAAAGAAACTCTTTCAATTATAAGCAAATGCAGTGCTGTCCTCCTGAGTCTGCAGACAGCTCCAGTACCTTTGCTGCTGTTCCTAGCTTTGCTGAGCAGCAAGAAAAACAGGCACTGAAGTTATTAATACAGGAAGTTGACCCTGACCAATGGAGGCTAGGAGGAAATGGTAGAGTAGCAGAGACCTGCTTCACCCCATTCCAGAAGCCAGGAGGCTCTGGAAAAGGAGAAGAGACAGAAGTTTATCTTTCTCTTTCAGCAGCCAAAGAAGATAGAGCTTCACATTTTACTGACACCAATTAGCCAGGGGCCATGGATTATGAAATCAACCCCCCCCCGACACACACCAGAATCCAAGGACAGCATTCTGGTGTTACCTTCCCTCTTTCCCAGCAGCTTGGGATGGTGGAGGAGGGGCACAGCTAAGCTTCTAACCAGGACAGTGCCCCCGCCACCCAATAATCTGTTGAATCTACCTCTGACTAGCAAGCTTAGTCATTCAGCTGGTAGGTATCTACCAATTCTAGCCTGGACTAAGATACTGCATCTGCAGTTTCAGGTGAATTGGGTTGGTTTTGGCAAACTTAACCAATGTAATGACTAGATTTATAAAAGGAAGCTAATATCAATCTTAATTACAGAGAGAATAGTGTCTCTCCATGATGAGAGACTCACTACTACTCCAATTCCCAGAGGAAAGCATCTCCTCCCATGCTCTTTAGAATTAGGCCAACCATATGGCATCTAATAGTTATCAATNCCTCTGACTAGCAAGCTTGGTCATTCAGCTGGTAGGTATCTACCAATTCTAGCCTGGACTAAGATACTGCATCTGCAGTTTCAGGTGAATTGGGTTGGTTTTGGCAAACTTAACCAATGTAATGACTAGATTTATAAAAGGAAGCTAATATCAATCTTAATTACAGAGAGAATAGTGTCTCTCCATGATGAGAGACTCACTACTACTCCAATTCCCAGAGGAAAGCATCTCCTCCCATGCTCTTTAGAATTAGGCCAACCATATGGCATCTAATAGTTATCAATATAAGCCTTCACCAACTTTCAGATACCATGCCACTGGTCCAGCAAAGACTTATGTATGTGCTTAATTTTAAGCACCAGTAGGTTTTGTAAATTGGGGCCTAAATAGAGTTTAACTATTAAATTGTATCTTTTTCAGCTGTGTAATTCCACCCCCTCCTCCATCTTTGGAGTGCATCTCAGTTTAGTTAATAGGTCACTGAACTGGTTTACATTAATTGTCTTAAGTACCTTCTTTCCACTCCCAAGGGGAGAAACAAGGATCATTCAGTTCCACTCTAGTCTATGAAGCTGAATAGCAAGAACATGAGTATTACATGTGTCTGATTTGTCACTAATTCCTATAGGATCTTTGTATCCTTGCAGTAAACAATTGCCTTCTCATTATTATCTATCCAGTCAGCACCTTCTTACTTACCTGGTTTGCTATATTTATAGCACATGAAAGGTAGTCATCTGCACAAGGAGTATCTGAATCCTTAATTAACTTTTAATTCCTAATGTTTTATAAGGCTAAATAGACTACATTAACACATCAGCCAAAATACCTCCTATTAAAAGGTTTTTGCTGCACATATTTTTATTTAGTTTGAAAAGAAAAAGTCTAACTTAGTACCTACATAGTGTTTCCCTCTACAGATTTTTTTATGAACATTGGCCTATTTCCGTACCAAATATTACCAGTTGAGCAAATTCAGAATAGTCTTTGCGGAGTAACATTTGAGAACGTCTCACTTCTCTATATTAATGGAGTGCAGTGATTTATTTCCTGTATTTTTTTTCCCTTTAAACCTCCCCCTCTCCTTCCTCCCTTTTCATTTTTTTTATTTACAGGCTCGGGGAACGAAATATGCCAACATGTTTCCCTCTATGAAAACAAACTGTGCCCTCTACATGCCCGGGGGATATTTACAAGGCTGTCTGGTGGTCCCAGTCCTATGTAATCATGAACTTCTAATTTTAGAAATCTACCCTTTAAAAAAAAACACCAGGACTCACAAGAACCACTCCTCCCCATTGGCCCAAACCCTGGGGTTGCTGTTAAGATCCATGTAACAGGAATAATAACACACCATGTTACACCAACACTTGTATGGCTGGCTCAGGGCCAGCCTAGAAAGGAGGATGGGGATTTCGCAGGGTTATTGTCCAAGATGTCCATTTCTCCACAGCAAGGGCTGTACTCACGGCTGGCCTTCGCCAAAACCAAGGAAACAACCCGTGTGTGCTGGGGGCAGGGGCGGTCGTTGGGTGCCGACTTTAATGGCAAGCAGCAGGGGCAGGGAGAGCGCTGCTCTCCTCAGCCGGGCACGGCGTCGGGGTGCCGGGAGGGAGACCGGGGAGGGAGCCGAGCGCCTATGCTGCGAGAGGGACCCGCTCAGGGACACACCGGCTCATGGTGGCGGTGAGGAACCACTAGGGAGCCCCTGAGCTGCTTCCTAAGGCACAAGGCGGCGGCAGCCCGGGGCCGGGTACCCGCGCTGCCCCCCAGCCCTGCCTGCATGGGAGAGAGGAGGGGAAGGAAGATGGGGGGGGGGTACCAGGGCAAAGAAGCAGAGACGCGGTGCAGGGGGGTCCCCGACCCGGGGCCCGGCGGGGGCAGCACGAGCCCGGCGCTACTCACAACAAGAAGCTCATGGCGCAGGCGGCGGCGCGGGACCAGCGAGTGGCTCCGCTCTCGGCTCCCAACGGCAGCGGCCGGCGCAGGGGGGGCGGGGGAGAGCGCGGGGCGGGGCGCGGAGAGCCGGGGCCTCCCTCCGCCGTGCGGGGCCGGGATCCCCGCAGCCAGTCCGCGCGGCGGGTGCCCCGGCAGTGCCCTTGGGCTCCTTCATCCCCGCTGCTTCAGGCCACCCCCCCTCCTCCCCCACACCCTGACATTGCCCCCAGCCGCCCCCCAGCATCCCTGCCTCCCCCAAACACCACCTACCACTGCCTCCCCCAAACACCCCATACCAGTGCCCCCCGGCCCCAAACCCGCCCCACCACCCCCCCCCACCCCCACCAACCCCCCCCCCCCCTACCCCTGCCTCCCCCAAACCCCCCCCAACACCCCCCACAACACCCCCCCCCCCCCCACACTCCCCCCCCCCCCACACCGCCCCCCCCCCCCCCCCGCCGCCCCCCCCCCCCCCCTACCCCTGCCTCCCCCAAACACCACCTACCGCTACCACCCCCAAACACCACAAACCAGGAACTGCCTCCTATACCCCTCTACCCCCGTACCACCCCCCGCACCAGACCTGCACACCCCCCCCCCCTCCTCCCCCACCCCCTGACCCTGCCCCCAGCCGCCCCCCAGCATCCCTGCCGCCCCCACACCCCACCTACCACTGCCTCCCACAAACACCACATACCAGAGCCCCCCCCCCCCCCCCCCGCCGCCCCCCCCCCCCCCCCCAAAACCCCCTCACAACCCACCCCCCCCCCCCCCACACTCCCCCCCTCCCAACACTTCCCCCACTGCCCACCAAAACCACCTACCACTGCTTCCCACAAACACCACATACCAGTGCCCCCCGGCACTAAACCTGCCCCAACACCCCCTCCCCAAACACTGCCCACAGCGCCCCACTGTCTCCCCCACACTTCCCCCATCCCAACACTTCCCCTAATTGCCCACCAAAACCACCTACCACTGCTTCCCACAAACACCACATACCAGAGCCCCCCCACCGCACCGGCACTAACCTTGCCCCAACACCCCCTCCCCAAACACTGCCCACAGCACCCCACTGCCTCCTCTATACACTGCACTCCCTCTCCAAACACCACACATAGCACCCTACTTCCTCCCATCCAAACACTACACCCTATTTCTGCAGCATCTCACTCCCCCAAACCTCCTACTGCCTCCCTTTTAGCACCTCACTCACCTAACACTACTTCCTGCAACACCCTCTCCCTAATCAAGGCACCCCCGTACCAGCACTTCCTCCAGATACCTCCCACCTCTCCCCCTATTGCCTCCTCCCTAACCTCCAAGAATCTATCTGCAACAGGACAACTGTCTCCACCAAAGCCCCAATAGCATTTCCCTCATAACAAGCCTATCAGCATTCCAGACCTTCCCCCAAACCTTCATTAGTGCTTGCCCCATCCAAAGCCCCTACCAGTATTTTCCTCATAATATACCCTCAACACCTCCCCATTAGCATTACTCTAAACTGAAAACCCCCCCACTACACCCCATTCCCAACACCCACCATTCTGCACTAACATCTCCCAGTAACGAGATTAGTCTAGTGGACAAGGCACTGGACTGGGACTCTGAAAACCTGGGTCCATTTCCCAACTGACTCACAGATTTCATGTCTGTCCTTGGGTAAATCACATAATAATTCTGTGCCTCAGTTTCCCATCTGCTGCAAAGACAATAGTTCCCTATTTCATGAGGGTGCTGTGAGGATAAAATCCACTAATTATTGTGATGCAACTCAGATATTTTGGTGAAAAAAGACATTTAAGTAGATAGCAAATCTATCCAAAGCCCCCAACATTCCCTAAGTCTCCCTCTCCCCACTTCTCCCAACAGCCCCACAAAACACCCAAGCCCTCCACCCATACTATTTTGTCATCATTCCCTTGCCTTCACTAAAGCCAAATGCCCCTTTACACACCAGCATGCCTCCTAATAGAAAACCTGCCCAATTTACCCCATCTCAGGCCACCCCATCAGCAAGGTCTCGCAAAAGTCCCTTCTCCCAAACCTCCACCACTCAGTCCAGTCCACACTGCATACCCAGGACTGCCAACCTGTGTGTGTCCTATTCATTACCTTAGGTGGTTCAGATAAACCACTGAAATTATCCTACCTCTGTTGTTTGTACCCCAAGTTCAGGCCCCTCTTTAAGGTATGTTTCATATAAGGATGCAGCACTCTCTGCTAAGACTACAGCTGCAGGAAACATTACTGTATGAGAAAATATATGGCTTTAACTTACAAATTGTCACAGGACAAACATGCAACATAACATTATGCATTCTGCAGCCTATTGGCCCTGAGCCCCCCCCCCCCTTCACCAAAAGGAATTTAATAACCCATTAATGTCCTATGAGTTAGGTTTGCAAGGAATATAATACTTTGCACGTCTATAGAACCATTTTCCCCCCACCCTGAAAGCTTTGCTTTAGTTCCACAGGAATTAATTCAGGGAACTCCTATGTCCTGTACTGGAGGACATACTAGATGATCGCAGTGGTTCCTTTTGGCCTTATAATCATGAAACTATGAACCTTCCATTCAAGGAACTCAGAAAACATTATCCCGATTTTACAGGTGCGGAAACTGTGGCACACAGAGGTTTATTTATTTGCCCACCAACAAACAGGAAATCTGTGACTGTCAGAAATAGAACCCACAAGTGCTGGCTCTCACATTTCTACTCGATTCACTTAACAATTCTGAGGAAAGAAATCAAGTGCTTTAAAAATATCAAGACAAGTAGCAACCCTAGTTTAGCATGTAATCTTTATCCAACCAGGCTAAACCCAGCAGTCAGTTAGGGCCACACCTCTGAATTAAAGATCAGGGCAGTTACAATCCAATCCAGTTTGTGCAAACTGTTGCACTCAAACTTCTTGGAAATTGCCAGCACTGCCCTTACCTGAGCCCCCGCCCTAGCAACCTTTTTTTTCCACAGGAAGGTGGAGGTATGATCTCTTCTCTCATTAACAGGAGTTCAGTGTGCAAAGTGCTAGAGATACATTTTGAAATAAAAATAAATGCAAATAATCGTAATATTTTGCTTGCAAGTTATACTTTGAATAGTGGGGAGGCAGGTGTTCGCGGGCCGGGAACCCCAACCCCGGGGGCGTCCAGTGTTCAGGCGGATCGGGACCCTCTTCCTTTTCGCGCACCCGGATCCAGGGACCAATTGGGACTTCCCTCCTCGGGGTGGCCCGGGCGTGTGCCCGGACCTTTGTGCATGGGGCCGTCTGGCTGAGATCACTGCCGTGCGAGGTCGAGCGGCTCCGGCTGACCACCCAGGGGTCGGAAAACCCAGGGAGCCGCGAGGCTCAGCAGGGCCAAACACGGTCGCAAGAGCGAGCAGGGGCGTGCTGCGGTCCCCCACCACACCTGACGGGCCCACACCACGCGGCGCAGGCCGCAGGAGGTGGGGTGGCCATCGGCATCGGTGGGACCCTTGTACCGCCTTCTCGCTGGAGCCCCAGTAACCCCCGCTGCCCTCCCTGTCTGGGTCGCTGGTTCTTCTCTAGGGGGTTGCCTGTTCCCCCCCTTTTTCTTTTATAGGGGGAGGGATAGCTCAGTGGTTTGAGCATTGGCCTGCTAAACCCAGGGTTGTGAGTTCAATCCTTAAGGGGGCGATTTAGGGAGCTAGGGTAAAAATCCATCTGGGGATTGGTCCTGCTTTGAGCAGGGGGTTTGGTTAGATGACCCCCTGAGGTCCCTTCCAACCCTGATATTCTATGATAAGGGGCCCAACCTCTGGGTGGAATTCAGGGTGCACAGCACCTCTCAAGAGGTGCTCAGCAACTGATAAAATCAGAGTCAAAGTATTGGAGAATAGCTGCAGGCCACATGTTTGGACTGTGCTTTGGGTGTCCCTACCTTACAAGACAACTCCTAGATCAAGCAAGAGACTCTTACTTTTCTTGTGGGTCTCTCACCCAGTTGCTGTTTGTATTCTAGTCTAAACAAAAATTAAAAGTGCAATCCAAAGATATAGGCTGTTGGTGAAACCTTAGCCCTATTGAAGTCAATGGCAAAACTCCTATGGCTTTAGAAGGCCCAGGATTTCACTCCTTTCTTTCACAAGTTGCTGGGTGCAAGCAGATGTCTACTGCGGGATCCCTGAGTTCCACGTCAGTGGCTGTAGAGTCTGTCCATGTGGAACAACTTGTAGGATCAGGGCCATAGTTTGAGACAAACAAAAAAAAACGCAGCTTAGCATTCAAATGCATGAGAAAGGCAGGAGACCTTCAGGGTTGCTGTAAGGCAAGTTAGACTTTGCCAAAAGATGTTAGAACTTAACACAGAGTTTTAAAATTTGTATAGGATAGGTTCTAGGGTTTTTCCCCCCAATAATTTGCCTTACAACTTTGAAAGTCTCCTGCTTTACTCATGCATTTAAAAGTTGAACGGCTTTTTCTGTGTTCCAAACTAAGTCAGAATGTCAGGTTGGTGTCTCCCTGCTCTATTCATAATTATATTTTAATACTCTGTATTTAAGACACTTTTTAAAAAAATGGTTTCTTGGGGAGAATTGGGGTGTAATCAGAATGCATTTAAGATGACATTGCACTTTTCTCAATACATTTGTTAACAATCTGTATCTAGAGGGTATTTCTGCATTTGTTGGCTGGGTAGATCAGGCCTTATGCCTCAAAAAATATTGGGGGGAAAAACACAAATGCAGATCTATTCTGGTTTTGACCTGAATAATCTGCATTCTCTCCTCCCACTCAAATGCACTCTTCTGCCTGCACAATGTTGTATTTTAGTAGCAAGCTAAATTTCAAAGTCTTACTGCAGTATACTATAGGAGACGCTTTACCTTGGTAACTGTCATGGGAAATTACATAACCTGTATACTTTATGCCTTGTAGCATTTTTCTATTCCTAAGGGCAGCAGAGATGCTTATGCCAGACAGTGGGGATATGAGGAATCAGCAGCAGACTGCAGTGTTACATAAGCATAGAACTGCTCAGCTGAGCAAGTAAAGACATGTTGAATCTAACAGATAGGAGGAGACAGAGGGCCAGCACCAGCGCTAATGGGTTCTTGGGCTGCCGCCACAACACCAACACCAACACCAGAGGGCCTTATGCTTTCCCAAAAGTACTGCTCACAGGAACCTGATTGGAAGAGCTCTGCAGCCCCTGATTGGAGTGGGTACACTATTTAAGCCGGAAAGAGACAGAAAGTCATCTGTGCAACAAGATGGATCTTTGTTTCCTGCTACAACATACTGTGCTGTCAACTACTTGACTCCCAGCCTTGTCCCCGACTTCAGTCCTGCCCTGTTCCCTGCTCCTTTTTGCTGAGTCCAACCCTTGGTTTGACTCTCTGACTTTGATCCTGGGTCTGACCCTCGTCTCTGACTGGTTCTGACCCTTGGTTCCATTTCCTGTCTCCTGCTCTGACTACTAGCTCAGACTGCCCATGTCCCAGTCCCTGATAGCAACGGCCTCACATCTACTATACCACAAAGCATAAAAAATGACTTCGAAAGGGCCCTAACGCTAACACTTGACAAAATGCTTTGGTTCCAAATAAAAGTTTCCAGGTTCTATTCACTGATAAACATTAATTCATTTGGTGCTTGTAGCACAAAAATGTGCTTAAAATTATAATAAATATGTACTTTCTAAGGTGTATAGCAGGGGTAGGCAACCTATGGCATGGGTGCCGAAGGCGGCACGCGAGCTGATTTTCAGTGGCACTCACACTGCCCGGGTCCTGGCCACCGGTCCGGGGGGCTCTGCATTTTAACTTAATTTTAAATGAAGCTTCTTAAACATTTTAAAAACCTTATTTACTTTACATACAACAATAGTTTAGTTATATATTATAGACTTATAGAAAGAGACCTTCTAAAAACGTTAAAATGTATTACTGGCACGCGAAACCTTAAATTAGAGTGAATAAATGAAGACTCGGCACACCACTTCTGAAAGGTTGCCGACCCCTGGTGTATAGTGAGAGGAAAACAATGTTTAATCACAACATTGACTTCTGCAACTAATATCATGCAGTACATTAATGCCAGGGCTCTAGGAATATTGTACCCTACATCTTGGATGAAATCGACAGTATATAACAAGGTGGTTTTTTAGCAGGTGTATTGTTTTCCTGATTAATGTATGGTATTTGTCTCCAGGAGAATGGATACCTAGATGACTGATTAATATGATAACTGAATATTTACAGGTGGATATCTGACAGACTCCATGGTCAGTACCTCTAGAGTTACTTTCGTGTACTAAATCAAATCCTGAACAAACAAGCAAAGCATGAATAAGTGATTTTTACCCCAGGAATTACAAAAGATTAAGTGATGGGACATAATCCTCACCCCCAAACCAGAAGTAGGACACTTCTTCAACCTGACCATGTCCAGTTACGGATGAGTATTAGGAAGAGTCAATAAATATGGTCATTTGTTACCTCCAACACATCCCATGGATTTCTTGTACCATGCTGTGTGTGGCCCCTACTTCCTGACATGCTAATAATATGCATCTCTGAGATAAAGTGTGGAAGCTTTCTCCAGAGATCTCCACAGTGTTTGTGATATGGAGTTCCTTTGCATGGGTTCATGCAGATTTTATTCCCTCATGCAGCTGAGTCTCAGTGATGGATGTTTTGCAGTATCATTCAATGTAGCCCAGAGTAGGCACATAATATGGTACTACATCATAAGTACAGGGTTTGCAGGTTAGGCTATTAGAATATAGAATAGTCTCCTAAGAAAAATCATGGCAACCCCATTGATTGAATCATTTAAAGTAAAACAAATCACTTATGACTATACTGAAGGCAACAATTGTGCTTTGGCAAGGTGATACACAGAGTATCCTACTGGAAGAGTAGCACTTGTTCTGATGCATGACTTGTTCAAGACTTTTCTTCTTTCTGCATCTCAGGCTACAGAAAACAAGAATTTGTGTAAGTAATTTTTAACACACAACTTTGCTACCAATAACATCGTTAACAATGAACAATACGCTGTCTTCCTAGAAATATAAATCCTCTAAATCCTTAATCAAATATGATTTTGATGGGGAAGCTCAGATGTACTTATGATAACAGATTTCCTTTTTCAGATAGGCTTTCTTAACCAGGGTTTCTGACGAATAAATAAATACAAGGTGCATTTGACATACGTAATGAACCTTTTTCTTATCCTGGGTGTAGGGTCTTTGCTTCATAAATACATTCATGTTTACATATAAATGTTTTGTTACAGGAGTCACAGTGATGCCTGGAAGATATCAGTGTCATATTAAGGCCATAATACATGTGGAATCATTGTCATATATTGCTTATAGGCTGTTTTGCCAACAAACTGTTGCCTCCTAAAGGTAATCTTGCAGACAATCTGAAAGCTGCAAGATGGGTTCTGGAATGGGATACTACCCACATAGATATTCTTCACATCAGTGGAGGAACAGATATGTTGAAGACAAGATGGGTGAAAACAGATGTGCATACACCTATTGTTGAAGGGAATCCTGCTTGTGCCCTACTCAGTTGAGAATTCTTCAAGAACAATTTCTCTATATGAAAATAAGATCTATGTAGCACTGCCATAGTCAGTGAGGCTCAATGATCTGGTTATGCAGAGAAAATCTGTCTGGCCTGGAAGCTGATGTATGTTATAGGCCAAACTGTCAAAAGCAGCTTCTAAAATTGTACCTGCAAAGTTTCTGCACTCAAGTTTTTGTATATGCAAAACTTGGGTCTGCATATTCAAATACATATTATGAATGCAAACCTCAGGTTTGGCACATGTAAAAAACTTGAACATTAAAAACAACAGGCTCAGCTTTAAAAGCTGGGCTGAGGCCCCTTTGCAAATCCATACATGTGACTTTTTGTGTCCAAAATCCAATAAATTTGAGAGGACTGTTTTCCAAGGTAACAAAAGTCCAACTCATCCTATTACATACAATTGTTTATAAATATGAGCAAAAATTAGGAGAGAAATAGACTGGTACAAAATGGGCTGTTTATTTTCAAAGAATGGTGATAAGGGGCCTTCTAGGCTCCTGGTAAAGTCATGCGTTGGCATAACAAGCTGATTCTAGAAATGGGAGAAAGTGTTTACAGTTTAAATCACCAAAATGTTTTGATTGGTTAATTTTAATGGGAGAGGTTGCCTCCCCTTCTTTGACATTGTTTATCTGGGGTTGCACTAGATAGAAGCAGTGGAATGTGAGACTGAAAGGCGTGAGCTTCACCATCATGGCTGCCAATGCCCCCACCATCTTCTGAAAGCCTGGGATCCACCATGACAGGGTGGGTCTTCACTGTTCCAATTCTGAAAGAATCCTTACCGGAGCAGGTTAGAGAGAGGGAAAACCAGAGAACAGCACCAGCTTTGGCTAAATCCTGACAACCTTGCATGTGAGCCTTAGGTTCCTACTGTCACGCATGTGTCATTTTCCTTTCCTACCTTTTTTCTTTTCTGCATTATTTCTTTTTGCCTCGGACTGATAAGAATTTGGCTTATTTGGCCAAGATAACTCCACCTTTTTCAACACTGCTGTGAGCCTGTGACCAGAAAGGCCAGCTAACAGCAATGCCTTGAACAGTCCAGTGCCAGGTCACAGAGTGGCTGATCAGACAGCGTGCTGGGCCTGTATTATTCCAGCAGTGAGGATGTAAGTGAAAGTCAGTACAGGTCTGTCTCATCTTACGCTGGGGTTACGTTCCGCGGTCAGCGCGTAAAGCGAAAACCGCGTATAGTCAAAATTACATTGAGTGTAATGGCGGGTAGAATCGCCCGCACTACAGAAACAGTATTTACATTGTTATTTTTCTCTCTTTTTTTTCCTTCTTGTTTTTGCCGACCGCGTAAAGCTGAAATCGCACATGTTAAATGCGCNCTTCTTGTTTTTGCCGACCGCGTAAAGCTGAAATTGCACGTTAAATGCGCCTAAGATGCGACAGACCTGTACCAGAAACAGAAGCTGCATATATATTATTCTTTTCTCTCCCCTATTGTATGCTTGTCTCGTCTTAAAGGAACAACAGCAGTTCTATGCCATCTAAAGTAACCTTTTCTCTCCCCACCAAACAAAAAATAAATAAAATAAAAGCGCAGTTAGGACTGTCTTTAATACCAATTAATACCATGTAAAAGACTCTCAAGCATAGTGGTGGGTTTCCCTTTGTACTCTTTAAAGGGAAAGGGCATAAGGAATAGATAAAATAAAAAAACAACAACCCTTAATGCTTTACATTCCAAATACTTGTTTATCATTCTTCTTCTGTCTCTTTTTTAATAAAAAGTTTAAAAGATTGTAATGGTGGTTATTACAATGGGAATAAGGCTACAATAACTCAACATGAAACCCTCAACCACACTTCTCGCTTTAATGTTGTAACTGAACAAGCCTTAATTTACATCTTAACCCTAATTGGGCCTGAGATACCCATTTATCAACCCAACAGGACACGTATCTTAGGGCTTGTTCACACTTTACTCCTGGGGGAATTCTGCGCCACTGCACATGTGCAGAATTTATGTCCCCCACAGATTTCTTTGCTTCCTCGCAGAAAAATGACTTTTTGATGGGGAAGCAAAGGGAAGCCACAAGAGCAGTCAAACAACCCTCCCCAGCAGTATGTTTGGGTGCACAAGGCAGCTGGCAGAGAACTACCGTAAATCACTGTGGGGCAGGGGGCGAGACTGGGGAAGACCCAGCTGGGCTGGGGAGGATGGGACTTCCTCTTCCTCTGCATGGCATCTGGGGCTATGTCAGACCCAGATTTCTCCCAGCTGTAGGAAGCTCTGTAAACTGCCCCCCAACACACACTTCCTGCACCCATCGCTCCTCAGCTGTAGGAGGAGGGATCACTGTACAGGGAGCTGCTTCCCCATCCGCCCAACCCCCGTGCATCCAGACCCCCTCATACCCAGACCCTCCCGCCGAGCCTCACTCCCCCCGCACCCAGAACCCCCACAACAAGCCCCACTCTCCCTGCACCTGGATTATCCCAACAAGCCACCCATACCCAGATCCCCACCCTACCAAGCCCCAACCGGCTGCACCTGGATCCCCACCCCACTGAGCCCCACTCCCCCTGCATCTGGACCCCCACTGAGCTCCCCAAACCCAGATCCCCCTGCTGAGCTCTATCCCCCCCCCCCAGACCTCCCCCGCTGAGCCCCAACCACCTTCATCTGGACCCCTCTGCAGAGTCCCATTACTGTTGCACCTAGACACCCCCCCCCAGATTCCCCCACTGAGCCACCCGCACCCAGATTGCCCCACACAGAACCCTCTCAACCCACAACTGGATTCCCCCCACGCTAAGCCCCTCCCTGCCCACACCTGATACACCCTGCACAGAGGGGCAGGGCCCTGGGATGTTTCTGGGGCAGGCCCAGTCCTTGCGCTGTGTTAGGTTTGGTGCAGCCTCACCACTGAGTCCATGTCCTGAGAGGGGGAAAGCTGCACAATGATCTCCCATCTCTGTGCAGCCAGTGGCCTGTGCTCTCCAATGCCATGCTGAAGCCTCCGCATTTATATGACAAATAAAATTTGCAGAATTTTAAAATACTGTGTGCAGAATTTATATTTTTTTTGCGCAGAATGCTGCTGCAACACTTCAGTGAAGACACTACCTGCACTGATGAAAGGGCTCTTCCTGTCAGCATAGGAATTCTACCTCCGTGAGAGGAGAATTCTCCAGTCGACCTATTGCTGTCTACACCGGAGGTTAGGTCTGTTTAACTGCATCGCCAGGAGTGTGGATTTTTCACACCCCAAATTAATGTAGTTATACTGAGCTAATTTCCTAGTGTAGATCAGGCCTTATTCATTTGAGACAATTCCTCTTTTTCCTGCTGCCTTCACCCTGTTAGTTGCATAATTTCTTTCGCCTTAGTGACCAAGCTTTTCAAAATAGGAAACAGTGTTTTAGAAGGGAAAATAGGAACTAACTATAATTTAAATGGGAGATGACAACATGGTTAAATGATTAAGGCAGGGACATGGGAGTCCAGATTCATGGGTTCTTTTCCCACCTCCGCTAGACTCACTGTTTGAGCCTAGAAAAGCTACCCAAGCGCACTATGCCTCAGTTTACTCACCTGCAAGATGGATATATGAGCTATTATAACACTACCTTGCTCTTAAGTAGACTTCAATGTGCTTTAGGAAGGAGATGGGTATTGTTAAACTGAGCCACAGGGAGGTGAAGCCCCTTGCTCAAGGTCACCCAGCAGGCCAGTGGATTAGCCAGGGACAGCACCCAGGTGTCCTGAGTCTCGCCCAGTGCTCTGCCCACTAGGCAGCACCGCCTCCCTCTTTCAAAGCGCACTAAGCTAAAGGGCGACCAGGCTCCTTTATTCGGGGGGTGGAGCCGCCACCCAGTCCTGGGGAGCCGCTGCTGCTCCCGACTAGCCCCAGGTGCAGACAAGCCCTAACCCGCCTTTGTTCGGCCTAGTCGAGGAGTTTTCGCCAGGGGTTTCAGCGACCGTGTGTGCGCGGGGGCAGGTGTCTCTCTTCTTCCGGCTCGGAGCGTCCACACTGGGAGTTACCCGGCACGACACCCCCATGTAGCCGAGCGCTCACAGCCCCCTAACCCCGGTATCCCCGCAGGGGCTAAACCCAGCCCGCCCGGGGCAGCCACCACACGGGAGGGGGCGGCGCTAAGCCCCCAGCCCAGGCCGGGCTCCGCCCACCATGGAGGCCAGGCCGGGGCCCGCCCCGCCGCCGCGCCAGGGCCTGCTGGGAAGGCGAGGCGGAGCCGCCCGCCCCGGGCCACCTGGTCTCCCCGCAGCAGCGCATGTGCCGGGCCCGCTCCACCCCCGCCGCCGCCTCCTCGCCTCGCCGCCGCCGCCCATGGCCGGGACGCGCTGGGTGCTGGGCGCGCTGCTCCGGGGCTGCGGCTGTAGCTGCAGCAGCTGCCAGCGCACGGGGGCCGCCTGCCTGCCCCTGCGCCCCGCCGCGGCCTCCGCCTCCGGCCTGTCGGGCCGCCGCCGGCTCCTGCTGCTGCTGGGGGCCGCGCAGAGCCGGGGCCTGCAAGTGGCGGTGGCCGCCAGCAGCCTGCCCAGCCCGGCCGGGCCCGGGTTCGGGGCCTTGCGGGGCCCGCTGCTGCACCAGGCCCACCCGGGGCGGAGCTACGGCCAGGTACGACGGGCTCCCCCCCGGCAGCAGGGGGGGCGCAGGCCCTCGGCCCGCACCCCCTTCCCCGGGGAACCTCCCCCAAACCTAGGGGTCGCTGCTCCCCGTTTCTTGGGGGGTCCCCGTCCTGCCCCCTCCCCCGATTGACGTCCTGCCTTCAAATCTCGGGGGGGGGGGATGACCCTAAAGGGAGGGTAACTGCCCCCCCGAGTGACCCTGACCCCCAATCTCTGGGGGATCTTGTGGGTGTTGCTTCATCCTCCCCTGCCCCCAGATCTCTGCCCAAATCCCTCTAAATCTGCTCCCATCCCTTCAATCTGCAGGGGGGCTCCCATCCCTAGTCTCTAGGGGGGTCACTCCCTTTTCCATCAACTCGCCCTTCTCTAGGGGCAATCTCCCACTAACTGAGGTCACGATCTCCTCCCTGGCACCCAGTCTGTGGGTGATCTAAGATTATCCAGGGGAGAGAGGCTGTTTCCCCCCCTCATGTTCTTGTTCCTGTATGTACCCCCTAATCTTTATTGGCCACTGCTTCTGTTTATACCCACCCAGGAGGTCAGTGGAAAATCCATTTATTGGAGCCCTTATAGGGTGAAGGAGAAACTCCTGTCACCCTTGGGAGAACTCCCTTGCCCAGTGTTGAAGGTCACCTCTGTTGCCTTCTCCATCATGCCTAGGCGGGGAGGACATTGGTTATCTGAGGTGTTAAATACCCAGTCTCTTGCCAAGATAGCAAATTAGAAGCCACAGACTTTTTTGTATAAGTAACTTCTCTAGAATGCTATCCTTCTGTAAAATAACTGAACTGTTGTATACAGTTTTTTTTCTGTATTGTGCCTAATTTCTTGAATACTGAGAGTTGTGTAATAAACTTTTTTTTAATGATTAATTGCCCAATTATGCTAGATTTGTAGCATAGCATAAATGGTTTTCAGAGGAAGTTCTTGGGTATCCTGTTGCCATTTGGCAACTGGCTCAGGGTCCCTAAAATTAAGTTTCTCATTACCTGCTTAACTCATTGATTTCACTATTCCTTCCATCTTCTCAGTGAGGAGGGTGTGGACTTTTCAATCCTATGTTTAAGCTTAAAAAAAAAGTAAAACCTAGTGAATTTTTCACAGAAACTGGGTCTGTGTTTGAGTTTGTAACAAAATATGAATAATCTGAGTAGTTTTCCCTCTTCTTCCAAAGATTTCAGGCACCTCTCAGTCATTAGGCATTATCTGTGGTGGAGACCCTGAAAAGCAGACTTTAAGATATAGTTCTTTTTGTTTGTCATTTACTACTACTGGGACTGAAAAAATCTTTATTAGGAGCAATCCTACAGTTTGACTGGGTAATCTAATAGACTGTTTTTATCTCTGTTTACTTCTCTGTTTACTTCTCTGAACTGCTGATGGTAGCCAGCACAATATTCATTTAATAGTTTTAACACAGAAGGGAATTATTACTGAAACAAGCAGTTGAGCAGCTGTTATTTTTAAAAATAATACTCTCCTTTTTTCAAAGGATTCAGGTTCTTCATTTCAAGATGGGTATCCTTCACTCTCCGAGTATGAACCAATTCCATCCAAGAAAGGAGAGGAAGATGATGTGTTTCTTATCCGAGCCCAAGGATTGCCATATTCTTGCACTGTTGAAGATGTGCTTAGCTTTTTCTCTGGTATAATATCTGGTTTTGTACAGAGATGTGATGTGGTTGAATGTGTTTTTAAATATTAATGATTGACCCTAAAACTTAAATCCTGTGTTTATTGTTCAGTTACATTTTTATTAGTATTTGATATGGTGGAGCTATTTTTTCTGTGTTCAGTCTCTCTCTGTCTCATAAGGGTACAAATTAGGGCTGTCAAGCGATTAAAAGAATTAATTATGATTTTAAAAAATTAATTGCGCTGTTAATAATAGAATACCATTTATTTAAACATTTTTTGATGTTTTATATATTTTCAAATATTGATTTAAATTATAACAGAATACAAAGTGTACAGTGCTCACTTTTATATTTTTATTACAAATATTTGCACTGTAAAAAACAAGAAATAGTATTTTTCAATTCACCTAATACAAGTACTGTACAGGTCTGTCGCATCTTACGCACATTTAACATGCGCGATTTCGGCTTTGCGCGGTCAGCAAAAACACACACAAAAAAGAGAGAAAAAGCAATTTATGTACTGTGTTTGTAGTGCGGGCGATTCCGCCCGCCATTAAAGTCAATGGGATTTTGGCTATACGCGCTAACTGCGAAACGTAACCCCCGCGTAAGATGCGAGAGACCTGTAGTGCAATCTCTTTATTATGAAAGTTGAACTTACAAATGTAGAACTATGTACAAAAAAATAACTGCACTCAAAAATAAAACAATGTAAAACTTTAGAGCCTACAAGTCCACTCAGTCCTACTTCAGCCAATCACTTAGGCAAACAAGTTTGGTTATAATTTGCAGAAGATAATGCTGCCCGCTTCTTGTTTACAGTGTCACCTGAAAGTGCGAACAGGCGTTCACATGGCACTGTCGCAAGATACGAATCTTTAGTGTATCTGGCACGTAAATATGTCCCTTCATGCTTCAACCACCATTCCAGAAGACGTGTGTCCACGCTGATGACAAGTTCTGCTCGATAACGATCCAAAGCAGAGCGGACGGACGCATGTTCATTTTCATCAGCTGAGTCAGATGCCACCAGCAGAAGGTTGATTTTCTTTTTTGGTGGTTCGGGTTCTGTAGTTTCTGCATTGGAGCGTTGCTCTTTTAAGACTTCTGAAAGCATGATCCACACCTCATCCCTCTCAAATTTTGGAAGGCACTTGAGATTCTTAAACTTTGGTTCAAGTGCTGTAGCTATTTTTAGAAATCTCAGATTGGTACCTTCTTTGTGTTTTATCAGATCTGCTGTGAAAGTGTTCTTAAACGAACATGTGCTGTGTCATCATCTGAGACTGCTATAGCATGAAATATATGGCAGAATGCGGGTAAAACAGAACAGGAGACATACAGTTCTCTCGCAAGGAGTTCAGTCACAAATTTAATTAACGTATTTTTTTAATGAGCATCATCAGCATGGAATCATGTCCTCTGGAATGGTGGCTGAAGCATGAAGGAGCATACCAATGTTTAGCATTATCTGGCACGTAAATACCTTTCAGTGCCGGCTACAGAAGTGCCACGCAAACGCCTGTTCTCACTTTCAGGTGACATTGTAAATAAGAAGCAGGCAGCATTATCTCCCGTAAATGTAAACAAACTTGTTTGTCTGAGCGATTGGCTGAACAAGAAGTAGGACTGAGTGGACTTTAGGCCCTAAAGTTTTACATTGTTTTGTTTTTGAGTACAGTTACGTAACAAAAAAAAATCTACATTTGTAAGTTACACTTTCATGATAAAGAGATTGCACTGCAGTACTTGTATGAGGTGAATTGGAAAAATACTATTTCTTATTTTTACAGTGCAAATATTTGTAATAAAAATAAATATAAAGTGAGCACTGTTGTCAGTAGCTACTGGTGTGGTGCTCTGCTCTTGTTCGATGATGATATCAGTCGGCTGTGTGCGTGTTCCCTCTGTGTGCTGCCCCAGCTCTGCACAGATAGCTGACACAGCAGACCCCGAGAGAACCCCCAATGACCACAGACTCTAGTAAGGTACGAAGGAACCCGAGCCAGGTTTATTGTCAAACGAAGCACAGTAATAGTTTCCCGTAGACTCTACAAGACATACTACGAATTTGTGCCCCCTGGCAATGGACCGGCTCAGTCAGTGGCGGGACTTTCCACTGCCCCCTAGGCCAGACAAAGATGTGCACTGCGGGACCTACTTTTATACAGTTACAGGACAGATTACTCATCCCTACTGACGTATTGAGGTACAGCCCCTTGACTCATTAGGGTGCTGTCTCCTCCTTTGATCATGTTGTTTTAGACAAACAGATCTATCCATCATGCTGTCCTTTTGACCCTGACTTTAAGATACACCTGCCTGTTCCTTGTTATGTCTATGGAGTGTCCTTGTATCAGACTGTCCAGGTGCCATCTTGGCACAAGTTCCTCTTATTAGCACTTATGTGTTAAGCACCTGCTTCTAACAACCTTCTTCTCGCCAACTTCTGTGAGCAGGGCCTGCCTCTGGCTCACAGCCCAGCTTTTGCTTAGCAGTGCTTGGGAGTACTTTGGTTCAGGCTTCAGGCCTCAGACTGGGCCTCTGACAGAAGAACTTACGTTTCAGGGCCTCATCTTCCTACAAGCACTGTACACTTTGTATTCTGTGTTTTAATAGAAATCAATATATTTGAAAATGTAGAAAAACATCCAAAAATATTTAATAAATTTAAATTGGTATTCTATTGTTTAACAGTGCAATTAAAACGGCGATTAATTTTTAAAATCGCAATTCATTGAGTTAATCGCGTGAGTTAACTGTGCTTAATTGACAGCTCCAGTACAAATAAATCATTTAACTTTATTTTTAAAGTTATATTTTAAAATACACTCAAATTATTTCAATTACAAACTCAAAAAATAAAAATTTGCCAACCAGGTAAGGCCTGCCCTTGATGCTACAATCTGATCCAAGTGGGTAGATCCTTGCATCTGTGCAGAGCTCTGCTGGCTTCTATGGCACTCCACATGGGTAAAAATGTCCACCTGTTTAGAACAGATTGTAGGATCAAGGCCTTAAATTGATAACCAGTTGAAATTAAGGCAATGTATGATCCTAGTTGTGTGTGGAGATATCGATATCTCTATATCTCTAGATAATGGCATCTGTATGGCATTTTACTGTCCTGTGTTTGATATACTGTAGTGTGCTGCTTAGGTGAAATTTTTATATAAGATCAGAATGTTCAGTTTCAATAGGACCAACAGATTATGGTAAGGAAGAAACACAATAAATCAATATTGTGCTGTTTCCTTAACTCTATCTTTTGTGTGTAACTTTCTAGACTGCAGGATTCGAAATGGCGAGCGTGGGATACACTTGCTTTTAAACAGGGATGGCAAACGCAGAGGAGATGCTTTGATTGAACTAGAGTCAGAACAGGATGTGCAGAATGCCTTAGAAAAGCACCGGAAATATATGGGTCAGCGGTATGTGGAAGGTACGTTTAATCCATCTGTTTTGAAAGTAATCTACATATATTAAAACAGGCAAAGAATATTTTGTAGCAAAACTAAAGATATTAGTGTGTTGGGGAACAGAGGGGAAAGTGTTTTAGAAGTTAAAAGGACTGGAACAGTAACTACAAGAAATGTGGTTGTGGCTGTGAAGACTGTTGTATATCAACCAGTGTCAACACACACAGATTTACTATTTAGTACCTATAAGCAAAAACCTTTAGGCATTGTTCAGTGGTGGTGTTTTTGTTACAACTCTTAATTCTAAACGGGGCCTGGAGGGTAACTAGAGTTAAAGCTAGCTTCCTGTTTTGAAGTTTATTTTCAAATACGCTTTCCCTCTCTGCTCCCAAACTTCACCAAAACCAAATGAATCCCCTTGAAAGCTCAACTACCACATCTTATCCCACGATTCCATTTTATGAAGAAGGTTGGGCAAATAATACAAAGAGCTGTGGAGAGATGGGGATTGAAAAGTCATTGTTTACTCTCCAAGAATTGCCTTACATTTTTTTGCTTGTCATTTCTCTGAAATGGATTTACACACTTCAGCCCTTTCTCCTCCTGTCGTACTTCCAATAGAGCTGGTTGGAAAATGGATTCTTTTCCCATGGAAAATAACAAAGAATATTTCGTTTTTATCAAAATTGTCCACAAAAAATCAAAATTTGAGACACTTTGTCCAAAATTAAAAACATTTCATTTTTGAAATGCCTCCACAACGTGGGTATCATGCTCCCAGCTTCCTCTATAGGCTGGGATTCCTGGTTGGACTCCATCTTTCATGATGCATCACAGTCTTCTCTCTTGATGAGGGAGGCTTTGCATCGTGGCATTCATACGGCTGCAGTGCATTATGTATCCCCAGGGAATTCTGCACCCAACAATTCTGTGCACTATTTTTAAAATTCTGCAGAATTCTACATATTTTATTTGTCAAAATAACACAATATAATCATGCCATTTTCAATTATTTTGGTAATTTATTTCAAAATACCTGTCAGCAAGTGTTTGTAACAATCCAGACAACAACAAAAAAGACTCAGGAGATGTTTTCTGACCAATAGGTTCGTTACTAGGTATATGAATACAGAACGTTGAGTAATTCATTTAAACTAGCATACAGAAACGTATTTCCCGCATCCCTCAGAAACAATGCAAAGACTTGAGGGGGTCAGGGGTGACGGGTGAGCCAAGGGAGAGGGAAGTAATTGCTGGAAAGAAGCCTGGGAGCGAACCTGGAGAGTTGTTAGGTGTGGGTGGGAGAAATATGGAACAGGATTTTGGGTTTTTTGGAGGGAGGAGGAGGACTCATTAAGGGGTTGGTGAGCCTCCCCCATGCAGACTCTGGCTGACCCTTAGCCTCTCCCATTCAGTCAGGCCCCTCTCTCCGTGTGTCCCTGTACTCCCACTCCCTATTCAGCCAGGGCACATCTGCCCCCCTCCCCCTGTGTTTCCTGCACCGCCACTCCCCATTGAACCAGGCGTATCTGCACATGTTCTCATGTAGCCCTACACTTTCATTCAGCCAAGCATAGCTGCTCCTGCACCTTCACTGAGCCAAGCACAGCTGCTCCTGTCTTCTTCTGTCCCTGTGACCCCCCCACTCAGCCATCCCCACTCCCACACTACAAGATCTGTCAGTTGCTCTGTGGCTTGCAGGTTCGAAGGTGATGCCTTTCCCCGTCACATAGCAAGTCATAAACGTTTTTTAAACTTCTCAGGAAACCCAAGCAAAAACTACAGTTTAAAGTTGAAAGAATCATATTGCTTCAGCCCAAAACCAAGAAAAGAATGTTTCTTCAGGGTGACTTTGTAGGGGTTGGGGTGCAAAGGAAAATATACAGTCTAGTCTAGTCTTGTCGTCTTTGCAGTTTTTGAAATACACAATGAAGATGTAGATGCCATATTGAAGAGTCTGCAGTCCAGTTCATCCCCTGCAGTTAACGATGGAGTTGTACGCCTCCGAGGCCTTCCTTACAGTTGTACTGAAGCAGACGTTTCAGAGTTCTTTGCAGGTGACTTAAGACTTCTTTTCAGCTAATATTTTCTAAATAATATCTTCTGCTTAGCTGATGTAAATTTGAGTTGTAGAAATTCTCAAGTGCAATATGGTGATGTCGTCGTCTCATGCTGTCTACAGGACGTGTTGATACTTATGGCTGTCACAATTTCTGGGCTAACTGCACCTCTGAGTGCACTCCTTCTCAGGCATGGTGGCATCACGCAATTTTCCCACTCTCACACCGAGCCTTTGGTTGCAGTCCCCTGGTACTAACCATGATTAACTTGGCAGATCCGATTTAAATTCAGAACCTGCTGCCTTCTTCTCTCCGAGGGCTGTGACCAGTGGTATCCAGTGACTAGACAGCCTTCTTAAAGCAACCGGTTTCACAGAGTTTAAGGCCAGAGGAGACCACCAGATCATCTAATCTGACCTCCTGTATATCACAGGCCACCAGCACCCGCATGCTAAACCCAACAACCAAAATTAGACCAAAATGTTACATCCCACAGGAGACTAAATCACTCTGTGCCACAGGCAGAGAATAGGAAACCAGAAGCATTTCAGAGAAAAAGATCTTAAAACAATAAACCGACTGTACACTTGTCTGACAACCTTCTGCATGGGGATACTGGCAGGTCTAAGCTTCCTGCTGACACCCCTACATGGCAGTCTCTGCCCTTAACTCACAAACCAGTTCACCTCTTTACTTCAGGCAGTGTGTCATTCTGCTCAGTCTTTTGATCACCCTCCTACACAGCTGCTAAGTCATTTTTTAACAGTTTATAACCCTTTGATCTTTTAGCTCCCAGCCCTGGTAAAACAAGCCTTGCAGCTCTGTAGCAAACAAAATGTAGTATCCTTGAAGTCAGTATCTTTCCTACTGTCTTTCCAGTGTGTGCTGGGATGTGCCGTCGCTGAATTAAACCAATATAGGTGTATAATAAACCTTTCACTAGCCCTACTATGGTTACACAGTCTACCTCAGTCACTAGGTCACCTACAGTATTGTTAACACACACATACACAGCAACTCCACATCTGCTGCTCTGGCATCCTCACAGTTGTGAAGAAAAGCTTCAAAATCTGGGCTGAGAGGAAGGCAATAGTGCAGCAGTTACAAATTCTGCCGACAGCTTCTAGAAGAGGGCGGAGCAGCACCCATTAAGACTTGGGATGCATGCCCAGCACCAAAGCAGAACAGAACCCCGCTGCTGAGGGGTGGCCCACGCTGACTGGGGAGAGAGTTGGCTTCTCTTCTGGGCTCTGCAGGATTGGCTTCCACTTTGTAGAGCCAAGATTAGGATGAAAATAAGAAGCAAAAGTTAAGGCACATAATAGATAAAATGGTGACAAAATGAAATGTCACTGACAGTATATTGTGCACCTCTTCATAATATCATCACTCCTTTCTTATGTAGTTTGAGCATTGAAATAGTTAATGTTGATATTTAAATGATCCTCACTAGGCATCTTAGTTAACACGTGGTTGAGCTGAATGTGACATTCTCAGAGCCACTGTTTCAGGCTGTCTGCAAACTCAGGCAGATGTTGCTGTGTCACCTTCAAAACATGAACAGAATGTGTTTAAAGTCATAACAGCTAGCTATCGTAGTTGTTAACGAATATAATGGAGAACAGGGGAAAAAAAAAATCAGGTGAGCAACTCAGCCCAACCTGGTCCATTTCAAGCCTTGGTTTAGAGAGAGCGTAGAGTTTTAAAAGCTCTACGCTATGTCAAACATCATGATTATTTTATCTCTGGCTTCTCTAGAGTGGCAGAAAGGATTGCACATTGGAAAAATGATTAATCATAATTTAAGTATGGTTGAATACTTCCCCGGACTTCTGTGTGGGCTGGTAGAAATTGAGAATCAGACTATTCCTCTGAGCTGAGCACCTGCCAGCTGTAGAGTAGGGATAACTTGTTCATGTGCTGTAGGTCCTCTGTCCTTAAACAACCAACCAACCCTAAACAGAAGAATGTAGAGAATTGAAATCTTGTAGTAATCACTTACCGGTATTTTTCCCTTTGAAAACTCAGGCAGACCAACATTTCAGAGAGTAAAGCTCATATAAAAGTAAACTTTATGTACAAATCAAGGAAAAGGTAGAAAAGGAATAAGTTTTAAAAAAATCCAAAACGTTCAGTACTTGATCAGGTCTATTCAGGGCAACTTGAACTGTCAGTTCAGAAGTAGGTATGTTTTCATCTATTTAAAACAAGAGAAGGAAAACTGCATATGCTACAGCTCACATAGAAAATGCTTTTTTTCTCTCCCCCCCCCAAAGGTCTGGATATAGTTGAGATGACTTTTGTCATGGATCAGAGAGGAAGAAGGAGAACAGGAGAAGCTTTTGTGCAGTTTGCAGCACCAGAAATGGCAAATCAAGCCTTGTTAAAGCATAAGGAGGAAATTGGGAATCGGTATGTGTTTCAGTGTGGTTAACTAAGTGTTTGTGTACATTATGACTTTAATCTAAAGATACAGAATAACTTAAAGCTTGTGGATATAAACAGTGAACAAACATAATCTGTGTTCACCTTTTTGTTCCAGATTGTTCATTGACAGTATGCTCTTTCACTCCCCCTTCTTGCTTTTCCCCAGCCATACATGCTAGCATGAGTGTCGTTTGAAACATTTTGTGCAGAGTGGAGACTTGGTGAGATGTTTTGATGTAGTATTTAGAATTCTTAAGGGAATTGGAGTTTCATAGACAGTGAAGGTGGAAAGAAGCTTCTGGGACATGTAGTCCATTACTCTGCACTAATCTGGGATTCTGGCTTTAACAGTGCCCATCTAATTTAAATGGGAACATTATGGAATAATTTGCAGGAGGATGGGTAAAGCATCTGCTGGGCTGGGATAGTCTTTCCAAGGCAATTTTTTTGATGCCTGCAATTGGGTGGAATCTGGTGCATGCCAAATAAAAAATACATTCTTAAATGTATTTTAAAGAGGTCTGAGTCATCCCTGTCAGAGGTATCCAGAGGGAGGAGTAACAAACTGGGAGGTGTCTGCTTCCCCTTTAATTAGAACATGGCTTGACAAGTATATTCTATCAAAATTCTTTCCTAATATTTAACATTTTTCTTTTTCCTTCTGTTTAGTATTTGTAGATGGTTGTCATAGCTACCTTTTTTCTCTGGGTTTTGTGTTACCTTATTTTCACCTGTAAATTAAACGTGCTAAAACCTCGAGCGTCTTTGCTCTCCTTTGCATTTCCTGCACTGTATCAGTTATCTGTAATGAAGAGATCTTAGTTGTATACAATACTGAGCATGGCTTCACCAACGTGGGATTGTTGCCTCTGTCATTACATACAAAATCCTTATTAACACATCCCAGGATAACTGCTTTTGCTTTTGTTTCTTTTTGTAGTTTCGGCATACTGTGAGCCTCTAATCTGACATCCCTCATCCCTTCTCTCCCCTAGATTTTCCTTCACATTATTGCTTTCTATATCCCCAGCTATAACTAGGAACAGACTAATTTAGCAATTGTGGTTAAAACACTATTGAGGGCAACTTAAATACTGTTTGGTCCAGCCTTTGTGAACAGGACCAAACCAGGATTTAATTAGGTTCTTAATAAAAGGGTAACCTAGATAGAGGCCTAGGCTATTTTGTGATAACTTCCCCCCTTTCATATAAATGGGGCCCTATTAGTATGCCTTGATGATGCAGTTCATCTTGGTCCGTTTTTCTGAAACCTTCTGTTTATCTAAATTGTGTTTATCCCATTCATTTTCACTCAGTTCTTTAAAGATTGGGCCCCCTGGCAATCATCTTCCACTCGGTTCTTGATCCCCGACTAATTTTGTATAATCTGCGTTTCAATAATTAACTGTTCTTCGTTTTTAATATTTCCTTGTGTTACATTTAATAGCACCTTAAATTGTTAAAAGAGAGAGGATATTCTAAGTGACTTTCCACTGTCCATGCAGCTTGCATCTCTTGGTTTAGCCACTGAAAATAGACAAGATGGTTTGTTTTCCTGCACCAGTACAGTGCTGATCCACTGGAATTCATGCTGCTGCAGGAGAAGTTAAAGTTTTAAAAAGCATTTTTTTTAAAATGCAAATTATTCCTTATTTATGCAACAAAACATTAATTTTGGCTCTGAATTAAGTTGACGCCATCCTTTTAAACACTGAAGTAGACTCCATTTAAGAGACTGTAGACTAAAGATCTTGTCCATACCAAATTGATGTTCTATGTGGCTTTTATTATCACGACTGTTGCACAGAAATGTGGTTTCTCTCTTTTCTGATGGCTCCTAATGTCCCTGGGCGCCTTCTCTGGGTTCCCCATCTTCCTGAATATTCTCTCTTGTCTCTTAGAAGCCCTTCTGAAGGGGCTCAGCACATTTGATTGCCATTTTCCTTATCTCAGCACTCCCATTTAACTGTCTAGGACTTAGTACCTTGGATTGCATGGTACTTAATAGCTTGTAAGATTTAAAGACCCAGAATGGCCAAAAGGCTTGCTTGGATCCTTTTGATGGTTTTATTCAGGTAGAGAAGTATGGAAGGAGGGACACAGAGGTGTTGGTGCATTTGTTCATTTAAGGATGAGGGCTGTAATTTTACAGTAGATTTCAGTTAGGATAAGACACTTGTCAATCTTATGCTTGCATCTTTTACCCTGATTCATTTGATTCTGGATCCTTTGCAATTACACTGTTTATGGCCCAACCAGTTTTGTATCAAAACCTCAGTATTTCTAGCTAAACTTTAATTCTAGGCAAGGCTGTACTGAAAGCTTTAATTCAATTTACATGTCTGAAATCAGTGCATGCCATTGGAGCACCACACTTGCAATTGTATCAGATGAAGAAAGTAGTTCATCTCATGCTCTTTGGAACTGTGCTTCTTATGTATTGAGCATGACATTATTTTCTTCTACATGCTTTCCTAACTTCTTCTGCTATTTTTAGTACTGAACTGGTCTGTAGGAGTGCTGCGAATGTTAAGGCCATTCAAGTGGCTACATAGAGTCACAGAAGTGCTGAAGAGCAAACTGCAGGGTTTTAGAATCCCATTAACACTTGAAATCACTGTGACCATTTTGGATTTACTCCAGAAAAGCAGCAAGTAGTTTTTAAAGCTTTAAAAGATTCCTTTTAAGTTGCAGAGGCGGCTTACTTGGTGCAATTGAAAACTTAGCTTTAAAATGACGGTCCAGAATTCTCTGCTTCTTAATGCATCTCAGGGTAGCTGCAAGTTGTGATGGGTGATTTTGAGCTCCCACAGAGCAGCATCCAGTGGGAACTGTGATAGCACTGCACTTGAAAGTAACTGAACATGTTTGAAAATTCTGTATTCTTTCTACGGGTGTGTAGGCGTACCATGTAATCCTTTTTCCTTTTAAATCTAGATATATAGAAATATTTCCAAGTAGGAGGAGTGAAGTTCGAACCCATAGTGGTTTGTACAGGGGGAAGATGATAAATACTTATCCAACTACTAAACTGATAAAAGAATCAGAATCAGTCTTTGAAGAAAGTGAATTGAGTCAGCCCCTAGCACCGGCTTGTGAAAGTGAAAAGGGTGAGTTCTTGCTTGTTGCATTTGTTCTTTGAAGCACCTTTGCATATACTCTTGCTTTTGTCTGCACCGTGTACACATGCATACAAACCGTTTTTATGGAAGTGTAATGTTGCAAGTACTAATGCTCCTTTTGTTCACTTGTGAAGAATCTTATAGAGAAGTGATTGAAAAGCCTCGGGACGCTTCAGAATTCGGGAGTTCCTCATCACCGCTGCATTTTGTCCATCTGAGAGGTCTGCCTTTCCAAGCTAGTGCCCAAGACATTGTAAATGTACGTTACAGTATGATCACACGAATACACAGCATTGGTGACAATTTAAACCCTGATTACACTTTGAAGAGTATCAACCTTTTGTGCTATAAATATTTTAATGCTGCCTAATTTCCAGATGGATTGCATGTGGAAATGGGGGATGTTTTAAAGAGTTGGAAGGACAAAATTCAGACACATTGTGGGGGATGGTAGGTGGGCGCAGAAGTCAAGGGATGGGGGGGTAGAACAGGTTCAATAGCTAATTAAATCCTTATACTTAAAGTACCCCACTTACTGCTGTAAATTTAACTTTTGGTAAATGCACATATTTCTGCCTTGGAGTGTGAACTTCCCAATCCTAAAAAATCCTCTAGCTCTGTTACAAGTAACTTGGCTTGTGGTATCTGAGGCTGTAACACAGGTCGTTATTCCATAGCTGAGTCTTCTGTCTTGCATATTTTATTTAACATTTATGGTTCAGTATAGCCTAGAGGCCTCAACTAGGTTGGTGTGCCATTGTGGTAGGCACTGTTCAAATTATCTGTTCTAAATTGCTGCCAGGCCTTGGTTTTGTGCTAAATTATTTGAGCTAGTACTGCTATTAGCAAAAGGCCATAGTGTGGGGGAAAGGTAAAATTAATTTGAATTCCAAGAGCAACAAGAACAGCAGAGCGTGAAGCTTCACTAGTAGAATATTTTTGGGTAAAGATGTTACAAACAAAATAGACTATCATGCTTTCTTCTCCCCATTCTATCTTGCAGGTGTTTTGTTAAAAGAGAACTATAAGAACAGATTTTTACAATAGCTTAAGGCAAACCATTGTGGGTGACTGTGCTCTTGTGTACATGTTCATGCCAGATCGTTTAAATCAGTGGTCCCCAACCTTTTCCGTGGGGCGGGCGCCAGATGACTAGCTGCCGGACAAGCAGCCGCCGAAATGCCGCCGTGAAGCGGCAACGTCAAGAGGCGTTGCCGTCGAAATTCATGAAGCGGCAATGTCAAGAGGTGTCGCTGCCGAAATGCATCCGTGAAGCAGCGTCATCAAGAGGCGTTGCTGCTGAAATGCCGCCGAAATTCGGCAGCATTTCAGCAGTAGCGCTTCTTGACGTTGCCGCTTCTCAGCGGCATTTCGGTGGCTGCTTTTCCGGCGACCAGTAGGCGGGCACACATGGATGCCCCAGCAGGGCATCTCTACAGATCAATCAAAAAATCTTGTTTTAAAACTGAATGGGTTTGATAAGATTTGTCCGATATAACCAGCATTTGTCCCCATGTTTAACTGTAAGCATGGCTATGCAATGGATACAGCTGATGATTTGTTTTTTTTTCTGGTGAAAAACAAAAGTAAGCACTTCCTCAAAACAAAGTAGAATACAGTTCATCTAAATAGAGGTTGGAGACATGGAGTTTATTCTGACAAGTAGGACACTTTTCAATGCAAGGTGATGCATGTTGGGGCACATAAGCAAATTTAGTCTAAAGGGTTTTTGGAATAAAATGGGTTCAGATAAATATGATTGTGCTTATCTAAGCAGCATCAAAGTTAACTGACCGTTTTATTTCAACTTAGGTATTCCCTTTATAGTGAGAAACCAAGTTGTAACAAAATGGTCAGCTAACTTTTATGCTGGAAGGAATCGTGCATATAAGTGGAAGAAAAATAGTAACGAACTGTAAAACATTTTAATTCTATCAAATAGGAGTTCCCAAGGTTTGTTGAAATATTACCACTACAATAAACTTGTAGAATTAAACTACATAGCTTACCTCCTCCCCGTTGCTCCATCTTGCCTTTGTTTGACTCTTACCTGCTATATATACTTGATCTTTCACTTAGGTTTTGTTTTCTTTAGTTCTTTGCTCCACTGAAACCTGCAAAAATCACCATGGAATATAATTCCAGTGGGAAAGCTACAGGAGAAGCAGATGTACATTTTGAGACTCATGAAGATGCAGTTGCTGCTATGGCCAAGAACAGGTCACACGTGCGTAAGTAATACTTGCATCTTTTTCTGCTGTGCCCGGTAGTGCCAGTCATCTGGAACATCTTGTCGGGCCGTGGACTGTCTACTGATCATGTAGTACAGAGCACCTTTCAATTTCTAGGCCTTGAATTGTTCAGGCCTGAAATGATTAACTCTACTCAGTGTGACTGTTACATGCACTGTATGGACTTTTTTTTTATTATTCAGAAACTTTATAAACAAAACATTTTGTAATTATTCCCCAGAGCATAGATATATTGAATTATTCCTGAATTCATCTCCAAAAAGAAAACAAGATTGCTAGTGACAGTGGCACAAACCCAAACTAGGTAAGTATATTAACCCCCCTTCCCTCCTTGGTATGCTGTTTCCAAAGATGGACAATTTGACCCTTATTTCATAGGCTTAATCCATATAGCACAGTGCCAGTATGCAGTACTTTAGCTATTGAAGACAAGTAGCTTAAAGTCAAAATCTAAGTCTAGAATGTTCAAACAACCATACCTAAAGTTAAGCATCTAAATTTATAATGAATTTCTCATAGATGTCTTATTTCAGGCACCCAAATTTGAATATTTTGACCTAAGGACCCCATTCAATTCCTGTTGAAAACATTTTCACATTAATGGAGTTGGATCAGGCCCTCATTTAGACAACACTCAGTAAAGCATGACAGAACTGAGTGGGATGCGGTGGTACATCAGACACATTTCTGTCCAGCTGTAAAGAATCAGACTCTTCAGTTAAGCAGTGACCTTATGCTGGAATTCAGGTTTTAAAGGGTCCCTCCCCCCAACCCAAATCCAGTGATTCTCTGACTACTGTGGAAGGTGAAATGAAAGTCTAGGCCAGTGGTCCCCAACCTTTTTTGTCTGGCGGGCGCCAAAAAAGAAAAAAAAAAAAAAGAGCGCTGCCGGCGGGTGCCAAAAAAACCCCAAAAAACCCCCCCGAGCGCTGCTGGCGGGCGCCAAGCGCTGCCGGCGGAGCAAAAAACAAACAAACAACAACACCCCGAGCGCTGCCGGCGGAGCGCAAAAAAAAAAAAAGCCTGAGGGCTACGCGGGCGCACTTACACGCGTTGGGGACCCCTGGTCTAGGCTCATGAGTTTCTCAGTTGTGGAACCAATTTTTGAGAGTTGGGTGTAACTGAAAAATGTATTGACCATTTCTACAGCCGTGGAGTGCCATGAGAAGCAAACCTTGTAACCCTTGATTGCATTTGAAATAGCTGACTTGTTCAACATACGTACTTAGTGACATGGGAGACATGTTGCCTACATCATGGGTGATGGAACTGGGCCAACGAGAGAGTGATTGTGAGGGAGCAATCTTGACTGACTTGATTCTGAGGAAGCTGGATCAAAAGTGTTGTTGCCACGGGCCAGGATCAAAATTTGTTTACTTAAGCAAATGTCTTTTAAAGCTTTTCATGATAACAGCTGGCTTTCTGCCCATGTTGTAGCTGTGCTTGGACTGTGAGCCTGCTAGGTAAAGTCCACCTGATAGAGAACCATCATGAGCTTTGTTCTAGCATTGAGGTGGAAGAAAGCAAGATGCTCCACAGGAGCATGAGACTTGGATCATCTGAGCCAAGAAAAAGGGGTGGAGATTAAACAAATGCAGTTGAAGTTTTTGCTGATTGAAGCCGCCTGTAGAACACCTGGGGCTGCTGTCCTGCTGCAGGGAGTTTGTCCTCAGGCTCTAAGGCGCTGAGACAATTGTAGATTCTTCCCTTAAATGTCTTCTGCAGAATATATAAATTTTGGCTTTATTTTTTTAAATAACTTGTTTTTGATTGAGTAGACCTTTAGATTATATTCCCTGCATAGAAGAGGGTTCCCATCTCTCCCTCCCTTCGCTTTCCTAGTCTGAGCTCTCTAGCAAATGCAGTGGAAGATGGAACCCTCTCAAGTGCTACATTGATTAGGTTGGAGGTAAGGGACTAGCTGAGTTTCAAGGCTTTAATCTTCCTTGCCAGGTGTAGCAGACACTTATCCCATGCATAGCTTGAAGACCACCTCCACTACTGCTTTGGTTACTTGAGGAAGCAGTAAATGCTCTACACTTGCACTACACATCTCCTGTGAAGTCTTACAAGAGTATTTAGTACCATCTATGACCTCTTTAATGTGCATGGTGGTGAGCAGTCAGGTTGAAAATGGGTTAATTTGCAGAGCATGATTTGGATCAGCTCTGTGCTTGGATCTCCTCCACTTCGGCAGATTTGTCAAGAGAACCTGCTTATACCATTTTAAAGAGCTGCTCATTTTAGTGGTGGCTTAATTTAGGTAAGCTTTGAGTGCTCCTCACAACTTAAGAGTTGTATTCATTCTTGTTGAGAGCTATGCACAGTAGAGAACTCTCAAACACCACAAGGGGAAGGCTGTTTGGGTGGAAGAAAAAGTTAGCCTTTGGCAAATGAGAGCTTCTGCTACCCAAATCCCTAACATTTTTTCCTTTTTCTTTTCAGGATGAAGCAAGAACTGTTTTGTTTGCTCATCATTCTTGGCGCTAGAATACAGGTGCTCCTGTTCAGTAGCAAAGATAAACCATAAAAGACATCTTGTTTTTTCAAAGGCAATTCAGTCTGTATCTAAAATTATTCAGTGTGGGTTTGTGTAGTAAAGCGCACAATAAATTGTGTTCACACTGGAATTTGTCTGTAAAAAAATTAAAGTTGATTCCATTAACTGTCCTTGTATTACAGTAATTGCTACAGTACAGGCAGGGGTAAGTTCTGATCTAGGTTGTTGCTGTGACACTGAAATATCACCTACTTGTGTTGCATTACTATTCAACAGCTTATTTTTGACATAAGCTGCTTAACAGTTCTTAGTAGGTAAGAACCCTATGTTTAGAGATTCCAGCAATAGTTGAGCACCATCTGAACAATGATGTCAACTTAACAAGTGCCCAACTACCTCATTGCTTTGTATAATTTAAATATCCTAGAAAATGCAAAAGCATGGCATTGAGAGAGAGTCTAAAACACAGTGAGAATGTGTTTCTAATATAGATTTCACAACTCTTACCTATTGCTTAACAGGTGCTTTCCTTTGTCATCTAAAACTGGCACCTCTTATCCCATTGTGCTTAAGCATGGAGTTAACACTTTGAAATTGTCTGAGCTTATTAAACTTCTACAAATGTACATACCTTTCACCCCGCAGACTAACTGTTCTCTGTACAGTGCTTAAACGCACCTACCCAAACCTTTAATCAAGGATGTTTCATATTTGCTTTTACTGGATAGTTTCTAAACTGCATATTGTATAATAGCACTGCTTCCTTCCTCCCCCCCCCCCCAAAATGTACTTTGGTGGGAGACTGAAAGGCAGAGCATGATGCAATAGCTACATGAAGCTAGACTAGACACAGTTGGAAAAGGCTTAAGGTATTTTAAGCTTAAGCTTTTATTGTGATGGTGAAACTAATTTCACTTCCCTTCTTTCTTATCCTATGGTGATGCAAGTTCTGTACTCTTCCCATATTCTGAGTCAGGCTTTCTCCACTTCTCCCTTGGTTAAGCTCTGTTACTGAATTTACAGTAGATAATACTTATCAGAGCATTAATGCCTCTTTATAGTACCTCATCTTTTCCAAATGGACAAACCGCTTAAGGGTACTATATTGTGTTCTGACATAGGGCAGCTCTACACTCGAAGTGCTACATGGGTAGAACTACTCCACCTCTGTGACAGGTGGAAGCGTCTCCTGCTGACAGCACTTAAGTTGCTGTAACTTGTGTTGCTCAGGCTGATGTCTCTTTACACCCCTGAGGGATGTTAAGGTAGATGGTAGTATAGACCCCCCTCCATTAGAAGTTATGTAGATGTAAATGGGCCTGGTCCTCAAATGTGTTTTGGGAGAGAAGTAGACTAGAGTCTCATGCTTATCACTGTATCTGCCTTAGAGGTAGGGTAACATGTTTTAAAATGGACATTTGTACTTGCAAGTCAATGATCAGGCTACTGTAAAACCACATGAGATGTTAGTAGTAGGGTTTAGGCCTGATTATGGTACTAAATTTATCACCCTTTGAAACAGCTACTCAAGAACGTGTACAGCATCAGCTGCAGGTGGTGCTGCTTAGTTTAACGGGCTGCAAGGGGAAGTTGTTCTGCCAGACCAGGGCCTTCCTCAGTCAGAGGGTCCATTTCATCGCCCCAGCTCAAGTCCACAGGGAGGCATAGGCTGCGATATCAGTGTGAAATGCTCTAGTTTACAGGTATCGAGTGTGTACCTCATCCTTATTTTCCCAGTCCCCACAGGAGACAAAACCAAGCACAGGCTAATGCTCCAGCTGGGAAAGAAACGGTTACATTACCAACATAACCACTCAGTCCTAAACAAAGTGGGGGTGGGTAGGAGAGAGAGGCCCTCTTTCTGGTTCAACTGCTCCCTTCGTGACAAAGCTCTACCACCTCCTCCTAGGTTTAAGAGCTAAGCTCTTCGGTAATAAGTGGTAGAGGCCAAAATAACCTTACACTTACAGGTGTGTAATCCACATTGTCTTCAGTCACATGGAGTTTACTAAACAGCTGCCAACCCACCACGAGAAACACAATCCAGCTCTCTCTCAGCTGCATATGGCTGCAGTGCCACTCAAAACAGGTAATTAAGTAGGTGAGTGCACACAGCCAGCAAAACTGATGAATAAGGTGCCACTTGTCAATGGTAATGTTCAGAACAAGCCAACAGTGCTTTTTAATGCAAGTGCCACCTTCCAGAGAGTGATGCATTTATAAGGTTACAACTCCGCCTAGTGCATAAGAACTAATCCACAAGCAGAAATGAGAGGCAACTGTGATGGAGAAAATATTCTTTCAACAGTTTTATTTTGTGTGGAACAACAGTGCCAGAAAATACTTTCCCCCTCCCACTTAGCTTTCAGGGCTACACCTACAAACAATATCAGAGCAAACATGCTTGAAGAATTTCCCTTAGAGGTGGTATTCAACATTGTGTACAGTAATGTAGCCAGCACTGCATTTACAAGTCTTTAATACGGAGGATGACATCAGAGGACCGATGTAGGAGCCATCTTGGAGATCACATTGTAATTCTGACATTTAGTTTTAGCTCTCTTCCTGAATCTCAGATGTACACAAATACTCTACTAGCTCCTCATGGCTGAAGTAAACTTAAGTTGTTGAGCACAGTGGACTTTGTGTAACTTAGAGAACCTGTTTATATATATGTGACTTTCCATTTTTAAAAGCAGGATAGACTTTAGAATTACAGCATTAGTATTTAAGAAGGGTAGCAGCAATTTTCCTTTTTGTGAAGATCAAAAGAAGGTATAAAGGCAACCAAGGAATCAGCTACCATCTCAGAGCCTCTAATCACACTCACAAGGGAATGTGGACATGTCAGCATTTACACATTAAAACTAAGTACTATAATATCCAAATGCTCTCAGAATGGCTTACATTTCAGTTTCTACTCTGACTAGCAGATTTAAAATCCTGTAGATTTGTACAGTATGTGCATATTGAATATTTATCCTCCCTGCAAAAGCCATCAACCTCACCTTCAGATAAAAGATCCATTAGTCAAGTATCTTTTCCAGTCACTCAAAGTGCTGTCCCTGACTCTGCCCTGGAGACCCTAATTAAAAAAACTGTCTTCCTGGAAAATAGAAAGTTGAACATATGAAAGCACCATATTTCCCACTTAGATTCCAAACACAAAGCTACTTTATTTTTTAATTCCTCCTGAGAAGTTGCTATAGTCAATTGCAGGAAGATATTCTAATATTTCCCCCTTAAAATAGTAGTTAAGAAACCATTTCAAATTGATCTTGTAATGTTTTCCTCTCTGTTCCCCCTACTTTCCTGAGTCCCATTCACTTCCTCCTGTGAAAGAGGCCCCGATAGTTCTCTGCAAGCAGCAGAGGGAGAGTCAGACTAGATTATATACTGATCACCTTCACTGGCCCAATCAAGTGGCCTGAACTCATCTACGCACTTTCACTGTAGTTCTAACATTTAATTTGCATATCACCACCTTTAGAGAAGTAAGCCAGGTTTCCCTAAATATAGATTTGTACAAAAATTAATGCAACACCCCCAAATACATATAAATATATATAAGTCAGTTTTCTAAAGATTACAATACATTATGTGGTCTTAATGGTTCAGTTAGGTTTCCAATACAAAGTAGGCCAGATAAACTACGCCCCTCTCCTGGGGGAGGGATGCATACCAGCATTTGTAATTTTGCACTTTTGGCATGGGGGGAGGCTGGAGCCCTTAGATAGAGCGGTACAAGTGGCTGTGTACTTCAGAAAGAAGGTGTTGTCTTTTGGTGTAGCAGAGAAGCCTTAGATATGACATCTTACTATGTCAGATTATCTTTGAACCGTAAAACCTATTTGAAAATGAATTTCAAATTAGCACATTTGAGCCTCCTGGTAGCAGCCACCACTTGTGGCTAAAAAATGATCAGTCTTATGACTATATTTTAATAAAAAACAACACATTTGCTGCTTGAACAGCTGATTAATGTGCACAACATTAGTAGGAACAGTATGCTAGACAATGTACAAACATGCCCCTAAATATTCTGTTTAAATAAAGACCAGTATTTTTTTTTTTCATTTAAATATTTTGGAATCAAGATCCATCCTCTTAATTATCAGGTCAAGACAAAACACATTTATAGTCTTTAAAATGTCACAACAAGAACCTCCACTATGAAGTTCAGAGGTGTCTGTTTTTACCAAAAAAAAAAAAAAAAAAGTACTTAAATAATGTTTGAGTATTTTGCTATGAGAACTTTCAAGTGTACTGCGCTGAGTGAAATGGCTGCTATTCAGTTCTCATCTCTCACACACTCCTCAAAAAAAATAACCCCCAAATCTTTTAAATCTTTCCTCTCAACTGTTGATGTTACTCCACACAACCAAACTGGAGCCCAGGAGAGGACTGAATTGAGTAACAATGTGCCACACAAATGTTTAATTCCCAGTTCTTTTGTGGGATTTTTCTCTTTGAACTGGAGCATCACAGTTCAGTAGAACTGCCAAGGACAGAAGGGAAAAGGGAAAGTGGTGTTTTAAGCAGAGCCACACATGCTGGTGAAAAATACCTTCTCATTCTTTGTTTCAGTTATCTGTTTAATTCCATTTTTGCCTTCAAACAAAGCACTTAAGTAAACCTTTGTACATGCGTTTTTACCTCTTCTTGTAGTTGCCATGGTACATGTACTAAGGCTACTCTGACACAAAACTCTGAACAGTTCTTCGCACAGCAGCTCATGCCTGAAAGTGGGGGTGTTTTCCTTAAGGAAGGCTTGGACCAGCGTTTTAAATTGACAGTTGTGAGAGAATGTGAACATAATAATGTACTTCCGCTCTTTGACCTTGGAAGAGCAGAGGGAAAAGAGATTCTTCTCTAGAAACTCGCCTGAACAGCTTCAGAGCCGAGACCTAAGCTACAAGATTTTATAGCTGGACCAAGCCTTGATTGGTCGTCACTGTCCCACATGCTGAGTCCTACAATGGGCTTGTCGAATATTGCTGTATCAGCTGTGTGTGACATGTATTGCAAACACGCTCTGGGTTAATGCTGGATGGAAGGGGCAGTTCATTAGCTGAACAGGCCTCACAGAAGATTCCGCCACAGTTCTTGCAAATGTTCTAAAAAAGGGAAAGAGGAACAAAAAGTGGAAACTACTGTTAATGAGATGAGAGAGACCAAGCCAGCCACTCACAAGGGGCCCAACAACACCACATGAAGTAACCAGGTTTTCTCACTAACATTCAGTTGGCCAAAAGACTGTAGTTTGTCCTTGCAAAGGGCACCTGAAGCTTCTGTCCCTCACCCATCACTAGAGACTACCTGTTGGCCCCTCCAACCTTTGAGGGACAAAAGGTTCTTTCCCAAAGGATGAGAATGTTACTTCCGCAGAGTTCCTAAACCCAGAGAGTAAAAATCAAACCCCCAAGAACAGGCTGGAGCAAATTTCGCAAACCGTACCCAGATGTGATTTGGCAAGAGTCAATTTAAGCAATCAATACTTAAAAATTCAAATGCTAGTTAATCAAAACAGAACCGCTACATATGAAACCCTAGTAGTAAAAGTCTTATCCACCAGAGCTACACATGTGTATTTTTAATTTCATGCACATTAGGGCTGTCAATCACAGTTAACTCACGCGATTAACTCGATTAAAAAAATTGATCAGTTTTAATCACACTGTTAAACAATAACAGCATCCAATTTAAATTTATTAGATTTGTAGATGTCTTCTACATTTTCAAATTAGGGCTGTCAATTAATCGCAGTTAACTCACGCGATTAACTCAAATATTAATCGCGATTAATCGCATTGTTAAACAATACAATACCAATTGAAATTTATTAAATATTTTTGGATGTTTTCTACATTTTCAAATATATTGATTTCAATTACAACACAGAATACAAAGTGTACAAGTGCTCACTTTATAATTATTTTTATTACAAATATTTGCACGGTAAAAACACAAAATAGTATTTTTCAATTCACCTAATACAAGTACTGTAGTGCAATCTCTTTACCATGAAAGTTGAACTTGCAAATGTAGAATTATGTACAAAAAAATAACTGCACTCAAAAATAAAACAATGTAAAACTTTAGATCTTACAAGTCCACTCAGTTCTACTTCAGCCAATTGCAGGAGTTAATGCTGCCCACTTCTTGTTTACAATGTCAGCTGAAAGAACAGGCATTTTCATGGCACTATTGTAGCCAGCGCTGCAAGATATTTACGTGCCAGATATGCTAAATATTCGTATGCCCTGGGGGAGAATTGTATGTCTCCTGTTCTGTTCTACCGGCATTCTGCCATATATTTCATGTCAGAGCAGTCTCGAATGATAACCCAGCACATGTTCGTTTTAAGAACACTTTCACAGCAGATTTGACAAAACGCAAAGAAGGTACCAAGGTGAAATTTCTAAAAATAGTTATAGCACTCAACCCAAGGTTTAAGAATCTGAAGTGCCATCCAAAATCTGAGAGGGACGAGGTGTGGAGCGTGCTTTCAGAAACAACACTCAGATACGGAAACTACAGAACCTGAACCACGAAAAAAGAAAATCAACCTTCTGCTGAGAGGATGAAAATGAACATGCGTTGGTCCGCTCTGCTTTGGATTGTTATCGAACAGAACCCGTCATCAGCATGGATGCATGTCCTCTGGAATGGTGTGGTTGAAGTATGAAGGGACATATGAAACTTTAGCGCATCTGGCACGTAAATATCTTGCAGCGCTGGCTACAACAGTGCCATGCGAACACCTGTTCTCACTTTCAGGTGACATTGTAAACGAAGCGGGCAGCGTTATCTCCTGCAAATTGTAACCAAACTTGTTTGTCTAAGCGATTGGCTGAAGTAGAACTGAGTTGACTTGTAGGTTCTAAAGTTTTATATTTTTATTTTTAATGCATTTTTTGTACATAATTCTACATTTGCAAGTTCAATTTTCACGATAAAGAGACTGCACTACAGTACTTGTATTAGGTGAATTGAAAGATATTTCTTTTTTTTACAGTGCAAATATTTGTAATAAAAAATAAATATAAAGTGAGTACTGTACACTTTGTGTTCTGTGTTGTAACTGAAATCAATATATTTGAAAATGTAGAAAGCATCAAAAATATTTAAATAAATGGTATTAATTGTGCAATTAATCACAATTAACTTTTTAAATTGCTTGACAGCCCTATTTCAAATATATTGAAATCAATTACAACACGGAATACGAAGTGTACAGTGCTCACTTTATATTTATTTTTGATTACAAAGATTTGCACTGTAAAAAAACAAAAGAAATAGTATCTTTCAATTCACCTAGTACAAGTACTGTAGTGCAGTCTCTATCGTGAAAGTTGAACATACAAATGTAGAATTATGTACAAAAAAATACATTAAAAATAAAACAATGTAAAACTTTAGAACCTACAAGTCAACTCAGTTCTACTTCAGCCAATCGCTTAGACAAACAAGTTTGGTTACAATTTGCAGGAGATAACGCTGCCCGCTTCGTTTACAATGTCACCTGAAAGTGAGAACAGGCGTTCGCATGGCATTGTTGTAGCCAGCGCTGCAAAGTATTTACATGCCATATATGCTAAACATTCGTATACCCCTTCATGCTTCAACTTGTAGACTGCTCTCTTTTGTTTCATCTTTTTTACATTACATTATTTTTTAATACAAATATTTGCAAAGTGAGCACTCTATACTTCGTATTCTGTGTTGTAATTGACATCAACAGGTTTGAAAATGTAGAAAAACATCAAAAAATATTTATAAAATATAAATTGGTATTCTAGTATTAACAGTGCCATTAAAACTGTGATTAATCATGATTAATTTTGTTAATAGTTTGACAGCCCTAATATATACGTATATGAGGATGTATGTGCTTAAGTTATATTGACATATATCTACAACCAAACACTACTCTCATATTTGGGGATTTATAAAAAACTGGTATAAGACGTGCTGGAATTTGCAGTCTTTTTAACTGGTGTGCTTCCTAAAGGCAAGCTGAAAAGCTTCTATAGAAATCATATTTGAGACTCCACACTATTAGCAGCATGTATTCAGAAATAAAAAGGACATGGTTTACACCAAATGTTTAAGTCGCTGCTTTACCTACCTGCCAACATGGGAGTTCAGGGATCTGTGTGTCTCTTGCCATAAGGGCTGGTGTCTTTGACACCCAACACTGTCAAGAAAGCAGCTCCTTGCTCAATTCCTTGAGTCAGTGACACTCAATAGTTCCAGAGGAAACACAGAACCCCGCAGTTCAGGCCTTGGCAGATACACTAAAAAGCCTTTCAAGTTCTCCCTGAACGTATCCATAATGAAAATGTGACCCAAGCTGCCTTCTAATAGTGGTAATTGTTAGAGCCTTAAAGCTAGTGCTCGATATAACACGGGACAAATCTTTACGGAACACAAGCACATCTCAGAAAAAATGCCAATTATGCAGGAGGGATGAGGTGGGTCTCCCAGCGATGTTACCAGCTTGCCAGAGGACGTAGGACAGCAGGGTCCTTTGTGGGTCCTGCTTTCCCTTCTCACCTCACAGCCCGGGGTTTTCCCATCTAGCTCTCTCAATGCTAGTGGGAAGAGTCCAGTAGCACCACATGACAGAGAGGACCCGGCAGCCTTAGCAGCAGGGATGCTGGGGGACTGAGAAAGGAAAGTTAATTTAATTAGGGCTTCATTTTCTCTAAGTGAGATGAGGCCCATTGTATGGCACCATTTCTGTGATTCTGGAAAGGAGAAAGGGCCAGGGAAGAAGAGTGACCTGTTGAAAAGAGAGAGGAGAGAAAAAAGTGAAGATAAAAGGAGAATAAAGGGGGAGGTGGCAGGAAAGAAAGTGGAAAAATGAAATAATGAAAACCAGGTGTTCACATGCTCACTACTGACTTTCTCTGGCAGAAATTGGGGAGAGGGCTGATTGTGCTCCCAGGTGTGGATGGGGGGGGGGAGGGTGAATTAAAGGCAGTTCTTCGGGGGAGGGAAGCACACCAGCATTTATCATTTTCCAGTGTCAACAGCGGGTGGCATGGAGGATCCTGAAGCCCTCTCTGTTTAACAGCTCTGTCCTAATGGGAAGGTGGACAAACATGTATTTCCTGGTACCCAGGTAATTAAAGGGAAATCTACTTGTATTTATCAGCTTTTAGAAAATAAACTTAGAGGGCGCACACATGCTACCAGGCTGGCCAAGACACACAAGCCTCCCCTTAACTGAAGTTACCTTTGTTTTGGTGAGACTGCCTTCCTCTTGGCACAGCTGGCATATCTGTGACTTTCCAGGTCCAGATGGCAGTTCCTAAATCATTAAGAAAACAAACAATTGCTCAGCATTCCTTTTCCTGCACCCTCCATTTCAGTATTACTGCTAGTGTCTGCTACCCTCCGCCCTCACAATGCAGCTTTCCCTTTTCCTAGGGAATGTGCGGCACAGTCCGACTGCTCAGGAAACGGGCAACCTGCAGGAAGCATTTATTTGTGCACACATACAAACAGGACCTCAAACCATTCAGAAAACCACAAGACAAACAGCTCTTCTGGGAAGAAGTATTTAACTCTGGCCAATCAACGTCCAGAATCCACTTCACAGAGTGTAACTGACTCCCTGAACAGTGGCTTCATGCTCCGAGTCCTGGAGTGCCCCAAAGCCAGAGTAAAAGGGCTAAATGCAGCAAACCAACAAGGCTGCTAGGGGAGCCTGATCCTGCCCTCCTAACCTGGAGGGCACCTGTGCAGATGGGTCGGGGAGACACACACTCAGTCACTCTGCAGTTGCACCACACTCATTGCAAAGATGTCTGAGCACTTTACACAAATTAATGCAAAGTGTAAAGAAGCCAGTCTTCTGTCTAGTCTAGTTTGCTGGTGCTCAGGCTGCAGCCTCCCTGCCCAACCTTTGCGCTGACTGTTTCTCTGCACTCTGAGAATGCCAGGGCTGTGGGGTCTGGGAGGATCTGGCTCACAATGCTGAAATCCTTACCAGCTCCATTCTGTCGACAGTTACACATCCTAGTAGTATTTGTTTTGCTTCACTTTCTCTTGCTTTCCACTTATCCATATGCATATGACAAACACACTTGTACTAGGTCTCTATAACTGATGCTTATCCTACAACCGAGCTACCTTGTGGCATTTATTTCACATTTTTAATTAACTTCTTTCCTGTCAATTCAAACCTTTTTAGAAATCCCTCATTCCTAACATCTAAGGATACCATTACAGGGCTGAAGTATTTGCAGTGACACATTCTACTGTTCTATTAGCGTGAAGGCATGTTTACGATCAGAAAAGGGACTATAAAATGGCACTATCTTATTCAATATTTCTGCTCCTAGTGTTAACAAATTATATTTTACTTTCCCAGCAGAAAATACTTTTACAAACATTAACCCTGCAGAGTGAAAACTGCATGGACGAGTGAGCTGGCCTCAGGCATCAATGCACAAACACCATTGCCAACTGAGTTCCAATTGCAGAATCTTTAGCACTGGCAATGATGCATGAGCCAGGAAGAATACAGCTTGACATTCAGAGCCCAGAACGAGTCTGCAAGCCTGGGAGTTGTCACTGCGCGTGCGTTTCAAACCAAACCATCTTTCTAATTGTAAACAGGACCTGACTAACCCTGAAGTCACTGATACAGACAGAATATGAAACTTTAATGTCATTTTCATAATCAATTTTCTGATCCTAACTGTGCTTTACCAGGCACACTATTTACATGAGGGTAGAAAAAGACTCAACTTTGATACGCAATATCTTGACAAAGCCCTGGCTGGGATGAGTTAGTTGGGGATTGGTCCTGCTTTGAGCAGGGGGTTGGACTAGATGACCTCCTGAGGTCCCTTCCAACCCTGAGATTCTATGATTCTATGATCTTAAGGGTGCATGGATTGAAGAAATTGTGAATCCATAAGACTTTTCATCACATTTGTACTTTAGTGTTTCAACATAAGCAGAAGAAATACTAACCTGCTCTTCTTGTATGACAGACCGTATCCTACAATAAAAAAAGAAAACGGTAAGTTAGCAGTATCATTTTATCCACATCTCCCAGAAGAAAATAGCTTGAGTCTCAGATCCATTCCCACTGAAGTCGTTTCTTGTTTGTCTTTTTTAAACGCACTACCACACTATTTTTTGTTTTGTTATTTCTTGAGGTTTACAAAAAAGCACCTATTCTGAACTCCATATGCTTGCAAAATGTAAAGCCATTCATAAACACATGCGTATTAGGGAATACACGATTACGTACTGTGGTGTCAAAACCTATCAGCATGAATGTGGGATGGTCCCCTTACACATTAGTGGCAAAGTCGCTAATTAATTACACTTTGCAACCTGAGTGTCAGGTGCCCATCCCAAACTCATGCGAATATAACCTTTAACCACACCAGCATGCATTTAATATACATTAATGATGATCTGCATAAGAAAAATACACAATTAGGCTTATGCCTTTTCCCTCCTTTATGACATGAAGACGACCCAAAAAAGTTTTTCCCCTCCCGCAAAATGTTTTCTTCTCTGCATTATTTTTATGTTAGAAATGTAGATCATGTCTATCTGGGAAGACTATGATGAGAACTAGTGAAATAACATCACAAGAGCCTAGAGCAAAAACAGAGAAATGAGAGGGGACAGGATTTTTAGTTAGACTGTGTAAAATGGCTTTTGGTAATCTCTCTTTAGCTTCAAGAACTAATTAACATTTTGGAGAAAAGAAGCCTTTGTTAAAGGTTTAACATCCCGACAACTTCAACTAATGTGAAAGCTTACAATATTCTTCCTCTTAGATTCTCCCCATAAATCCTCCTGCAAAACCACGGAAGACAGGAGTTCATATTTCTGATATAGTCCAAGTAAAAATAAGCAGGGGGGGAAAAAAAAATCTTAAAACCTTCCAGGCCATTTTATATACCATAAAGCAGCTAAAAAGGGCACCAAAGCCCAATTAATAAAAAAAGATCCTTTTCAGGTCACCTGTAGTTTCTAATAACCTGTCTCTCACGCAGCATTTCTTTTTAAAAGTGATATTTGAAGGGATTACATAAGTGTCCTTTACTATGCTTTGAACAAAATCCTGATTATAGACCTGGTTCCCGACTACAGAAATACAAATTTAAAACGTCTACCTGTTTGAATACAAGTCTTTACCTCATCTCCCATTTGTTTGTTTTTAAATAATCTTCCAGATAAACAAAAACCCAGCCAAAACAACATAGTCTTATTTTCTGCTGTGATGTTCAATTCACTTTAGCACATTTAAAAAACTAAACTCTTACCTGAATGGGATTTTTACATTAGTATGTTTGTAAGTATTTTATTTTATTATAGAAGCCATTTCTCTCTAGAACCCACCCCCCCGCCCCCCAAAAACCCTCCACAAAAAACAACAACAACAAAACCCCCACAATCTTTAGAATCCAATACATCTTGTTCTTGGTCCTCAACATTATACTATACACTAAAATCAAATACAAGAACAGGGCTTTTTTCCTGAAGCACTAATACCAAAGGGGCGTGTCCTTGCAATTTCAGATTTGTGACTGCAGCGCTCCTACCCTGCCAAGGCCTAAAAGTCAGCCTAAGTGATAATGTTCTCCAAATGAAGAAAAAAGAATTACAGCTATATATCAGGTGGCTCAGAGGTAGCTGGGAGAGGAACAGGAATCTCTTCATCACCTCCCCCATTCCAGAGCAAGAAAGCCTGAAGTCTGGCAATAGAATCTGTTTCCCGACTCAGCACTGTGAAGTAGGCACAGTGGAGAACCTCAAACAATGGGCACAAAGACCGTTGCAAACCTTTGTTTGATAGGAGAACTGCAGTACTCGACAAGTCCCTGAGTCTATTACACACCCCTACAAACCCCTGCCCCCACACAAAAAGCACAGTGGGAAAGACAATGCTGGAGTCTTTTCCAAAAGTTTGAGAAATAAACCATATTGACCTCCTTGTATGAGGCAGACTACAATTGGGGGGAGGGATAGCTCAGTGGTTTGAGCATTGGCCTGCTAAACCCAGGGTTATGAGTTCAATCCTTGAGGGGGCCATTTAGGGCAAAAATTGGGGATTGGTCCTGCTTTGAACAGGGGTTGGACTAGATGCCTTCCTGGGGTCCCTTCCAACCCTGATATTCTATGATTCTAAGCCCAAAACAACCTCTAAAACAAGAAACTTCAAGTCCCTCCTGTGTGCACCAACCCCAGAAACTCTCCTAAAATCCTGAAATGCCAACTTCTACTACACTTAAAAGTGAATCCTTGTTTCTCTCCCAGGTTACTGTGTAATTGAGAAGAGGCGATCATACCACCCTGGAACTTTAAAATCTCAAGTTACAAGTGTCTTCACTTCAAACAGAAAAGTTTAAACTTCACTTAGATTTTAGCATATTGTTTTATTTAGGGTTGGGTTTTTTGTTTTGTTTTTAAGTGAAAGAAAGGGTAAGCCCATAACAAAACTAAATTCTCACCTACACAGTAATTGATACCTTTAGCTGAGAGCATAACAGACTGCTTTTCACATTGCAGAGAAGAACAGAGACAGGAGGAGGAACTGTGAAAGTGAGAAAAAGGGGAAAAGGGATATCTTTCAGTCCATACTTGTTTGGAAGAACAGCATTTTCCCCTCTTCCAGGCTCTCTCAGTCTGGCATTTTCTTCCTGGATTTTCTGCTTTCCATCCTGTCAAAAGAAAACATATTTACAAGTCTTTGAGTATTTCACTAACTGCACTCTACACATTTAGACTGGGATTTCCAAGGCCGCTTAAATGACAGTGAACACAAGTCCCACTGACTTTCAATGGGATCTGTATCTAAACCACATGGGTGCTTTTGAAAATCTACCCTTTGACCTCTCACACCAGTGTGGTATACGAGCACCAATCTAAGCACACTAGCTGTTTGCCTTCCTCTTGCTGGGCAGAAATAAAACTGAAATGTCCAAGCTGGCTTCAGATTTTTGGAGAGGTAATCTAACAATTTTTTTATTTTTTTTTACTGGTAAGGAAGAAGCATAACCCAGCCACCTGGACTGGTATAGCAGAAGCAGGGAGGGTAAATATTACTTTATAGATTTACTCTACAAATATCAATGAGACAAAGGCAAATCCCCAACCAAACGTAGCATTACTTTTCAACACGACTAAGAAAATAAATTGCTCTCTGTATTAGTGACGGTGGGAGCGTGTTAGAACTTTCTCAGCACCATCCATGCCTATGATACACCTCTACCCCGATATAACACAACCCGATATAACACGAATTCGGATATAACGCGGTAAAGCAGCGCTCCGGGTGGGGGGGGGGGGGGGGGGGGGGGGGGGGGGGGGAGGCTGCGTGCTCCGGCGGATCAAAGCAAGTTCGATATAACGCGGTTTCACCTATAACACGGTAAGATTTTTTGGCTCCCAAGGACAGCGTTATATCGGGGTAGAGGTGTAGTTGCTAGAAATTTGAACTACAGCTTGGACAGGCCATTAAACTGCTGTTAAAATGATATACCTGTATAAAAGTAAACCATCCATAGACCACGACACACAATAAAAGGAGCAGATCTGTTACATAAATAGATACTTCTGTAAATTAAACCCATTTGTTCCCAAGACAAGGACATGCATGTCCCATTCTAGTGAGTGTTCCACAATGACACACAAATGGAGGAGGGTAATCCCATGGGTAATCCCATGAAGAAAAGGGCACATCAGAAAAACAAAATCAAACCCTGAAGCAATGAAACATGTACAATGAGAGAAAAGAATTATTTTGCCTTGCAGCTGAATAGCGTGCTTTGGTTTGGAAAGATCAAACAGCAGCTGGTTTTGAGAGCCAGCTGCAATAAATTTTTCATTGAGACACCTTTTGTTATTGTAGTGTAACAGCTGTTTATATACACGATGCTTTTGACAATTAAGTTATCAAGAGGCATTGCTAACTTTTTTTTTTTTTTTTTTTTTTTTTTTTTTTAAAGTT